>OY720032.1:5323988-5468988 GCA_963082485.1 Eudonia mercurella
CTTTACTGCAGCCAAACCGCCGCGTCCGTTAGTTAAGTCAGCCGACATAAGCAGCTTCACTGCAGGCAGTCCGGTTAGTTACTCCATACGAGTAACGCCATTTTTAGTACCGCGCCTCCTAGGCCACGCCATGGAGGCGCGCGTTCCGATAGCCTTCGCGGTCCGCAAGACCAAAGGCAAACCCCAGGGGTCGTTTACTGGGTCGGTCTTCCTCCTTGTGAGAGGAGAAGGCCAGCCCCAGATCCACGGAATCTGTGTGCAGATTTTTCCCCTGGGTCAACAAAAAAAAAAAAAATTATTATTAACAAATTAGTTAGTACTCAAGATCGCGCGGAACCAGTGATTCCATACTTTTGTTCGCGAGTGTATAAACAATATACATGCTGATCGCATAGTTGCGTGTCTGCTTTATACGGTTCGTCAGTTCCCAGCCGGATGACGTCATTTCATATAGTACAAGCACTTTCTCACAAGTCTTTGTTATCTTATTTATTTAAAGCTGTCGCTGTAACCAAAACCAATTGTGAAACATGACGATAGTGACTTGTTAAAATATTTTAAAGTTAGCAAAAAAAGAAGGTATACGTCATGTTTTCGATGACAATGTTTAAAGAGGAGCTCGATGGCGTTGTGGTTAACGCGCCCGGCCTGCGATTGCTAAGGTTAAGCATTTTCATAAAAGCCGATCATCGGATGGGTGACCAAAAATGTATCATATTGAGCTCCTCCTTGCTTCGGAAGTTACGTAAAACCGTCGTTCACGGCTGCATTAGTGGTCCATCCATAAGGAAGCCTTGTGCCCCAGCAGTGGAGTTATAAAATGAGTTGGTAATGATGATAATGGTGATGATGTTCAATGAACGAATGAATGAATAAATGTTTCATAGAACGGTACGGTTGTTGAACGGTATGCCGCACATATAACAAGCACTTGCAAAATTTCAACTGCTAATCCAATTTTCGTGTCATCCAGAACGGAAAATACTAGAATACTTTTCTTAAAATCGAAATGAGTTGACGTTTTTGAGCCCAAAGGTTTAAGGTACTGTTAATTTATTAAATGAAACGCTGAATTGCTCCTTGAAATGTGCGATGGCGTAGGTGCAAGGGTTCAAATCCCCATTGTATGCAAATACAAAGAGTCGCTTTGTCATTCATTGATTGAATTCGTCGTCACTTATTCAGATAATTACTTCTATTATTTCGCTGTCGCTTTTCGCTGTTTATATAGACACATGGTTTCAAACTAGAGTAAAAGTGACAACAACTGCTCTATGCAACGGAAAGACGTACACTAAACAATTTAAAGGTCAAGGTCATAATTATTATCTATACTATTAATAAAGACGTAACGTTTGTGATAATGTTTGTTTGTTTGTTTGTTTGTTTGTCGGGGCTAATCTCTGGAACTACTGGTCCAATCCAAAAATTCTTTCACTGATAGAATGCTGCATACCTTGCGGGTAACATAGGCTATATTTTATTTTGATAAATATTAGTCTTCAACTCGAAATCTCTATATTTGTAAAACAATACGATATATATATACGATATACCTAGCTTTTATAGTAAAGCCACAATAACGTTACATATTACACTAACTCATTATATATTACACTAATATTATCAAGAGGTAAAATTTGTAAATTTGGAATTAGGAGGTAATCACCAAAACTATACTAATCCGCTATCAACAAAACTTTCGCTAATATTTAGAATAGCCTTCAGTGTGAAAAAAAAACTATATTTTATTTTGATGAGCAATAGTTTACACTTCTAAATGAAGTCAGTGAACAGAAGCGCAACTTGGCTGCTTTATCAGCGTGCGCTGACCAAACGGTTGAGTATACTATATGGTGATAACGTACTACAAAAATATTGGCTATCAGTAGATTTTAAAAAAGCCAGCGGCACGACACACCTGGCTTTTATATTTAAGCCACATTAACGTTTTTCATGTAAAAATAACATTTTTACAAGATGACGAATTTTTCAAGATGACTTTTATGGTTCGCGCACATTATGTCGGGTCGCAGCGGGGCGGGTCGCAGCGCAAAAATCCGCTCAAATCGTTCGTATGTATTTTATATGTATGAACTATCGCACACTATGCCGGGGCGCAGCGGGCAGCATATTTTGCCGCGGATTTTGGTTGCGTGCGATGCGGCCCGCCCCGCCCCGCTGATACATGACATCTTATTTTTTACCTTTTAGTTCTTTTTTTTGCCTTTTTTGTCATGGCAGTCGTGTTTTTTAATTATTTATTTTTATTTTGTACCTTTTAGTGATAAGTTTAATTTTAATAAAATATGTCATGCTAGGTAATTTAATTAGTAAGCATTTTTATACAAGAAGAAACAAAAATTAACATCTACAGATATCATGCTAAACATCAAGTTCTAGTTTCTAACTCCAATAATGACGAATTTTCATCATACAAAATTTCATCCCCTACTTTTACATTACTCGACGCGTAAGCTCTTGGACTTTTATCTCACCCGCTGTTAGTTGATGATATGAGGATGTGGATGCGTCTTTTCCACACTCCTCGCGCCATAGCCTCAAGGTGGAAGGCGCCCCTCTCGCATCCGGGAGTGGCCAAAAGGCCTAATGTTGGAGGGCCCCAATGGGCCGCCGAGCGGACCGCGAATGGCTTCCGGGTTCTTGTGGTTCCGCTAATGCGGTTGACGGATGTCCCTGGGTTTTAGTGGGTCGGGCAGACCACCGCCTATCCCCACACACCTTCCGGCGCTTGCAACAGCCCGGTCGAGACGGTCTGAGGATGTGGATGCGTGGTGAAGTGTACTTCATCAAGCATCCTTAACGACTGAGGAACTCGTTGTCCTATCTGTTACTGTTGAAACACTACAATATTATATATTATGTTATTATGACGACATATTTAGATAAGGTGGTTGTCTAGTCTTAAAACTAGCCCTACCTAAAATCAAACCCGGGACCTCTAGGTTTGGTTGTCTAACCAGTAGACCGCAGACACACCTGTGACACTCCGTGTACGTGAGAGCTCGAGCGCCGGCCGGTGCATTTGAGCGGAAAACGTGTAAACGCTAGGGTTGATATAAGTTAGTCCGTGCGTACGGTGCGCAATACAGAGGCACACACGGACGCTCGCTCGCTCGACTCAGCCCTCGGCCGAGGCGATCTCCAGACCGCCACTTCACGCCCCGCGCGCCGCGCAAGGCCCACGCGCTTTATTTCGCGGTAGTGTATATCACTCTTTCGGTGTAACAAAGTCACAGATGGCCATCTGTGACTTTGTTGCATTGAAAACTGCAAACCCTGCAAAGCCGGTCTTTATTTGGGAAAACAGAAGAAACAGAAGCAAAAACAATGAACAATACATTTTATAAAGATTTTAACTTCATGTAATGATCCAGTAACAAGAAAATTTTTGGCGAAAAAATCTTAAAGTCCTCTCCTGTAAAATTACAAAATGAGCTGTTGTGACTTTGTTGCACCGAAGGTGCGATATTCTTTGCCGCAGAGGCGATTGCTGTTCTTGAAGAAAGAGAAATCCTACATGTACTTTGCGAGCCAATCTATTTAATTGTCCAGTTCAGCGAGGGCAGTGACGTTGAACTGGACAATAGATTGGCTCGCAAAGTACATAGTAGGTATGAAACATTTTATAGATGCAATATATACCAATACCTATATATATCGTCAGAGGCCAAGTAAGTATCATCCAGAGGTCTTGGATTCAGTTCGCAGGTCGGGCAATGTGTTTTTCTGATTTTCGGAGCACAGTTCGGTTTCTAATCACCAACCCGCATTTCGGAACCTTGGTGATTAAGCCACCTATAAGTTGTAGCGATGCCTTGATTTCAATGATGAAAGCCTTTGCCAAGCAGTGGGACAGCTTAAAGTGCTAATTATTATTACTATTACTATTAACTTGCACCTATAATTTTTATAAATGTAACTAGCAATAAGAATATGCTTTGTGGAGAGAAATATTTTTTTTTGTATTTCTATTGTATTTGTATTGTTAACTGTGGTAATGGCACAAAACTATTAAAAAAAGGTTTGCGAGTTAATTTAATCGTATATTGGTACTGGTAGGTAACGATTTGAAAAAAGGGTTCATTTCCCATGAATAACTATTTTGGCTTAACCCGAGTGCTATCATAGTTTTTCTACCAGAAAACAAGAAACAATGAACATTGTTAATAGAGAAGCTTTGATACACAGATTATTGAATTAAAATTAAAAAACTGAAATGTGTAAAAAATGTAAGTAGGTACTATTATTTGTAGGATTGGACACAGTGCGCCCGGTCATTAACTCCCGGACCAAGCTAAAACATGAAGCGCTAATATTCCATCTGGTGCAGTTACTTTCAGGACTCGCCCCTGGACTAAACCGGGGGGGGTTTTCCCCTTCGTCAGTACCATCTAACAAATCGCAAATGCGGTGGTATGCGGAATGCATGCAAAAGAAACAGTTCCTACAATGATTATAATTATTTGGAAATATTATTTTTGATTTAGAAAACGTAGATTGATAATCGTACGAAATAATACGGAATCTACGTGAACGAACGCGGGAAAATTGCTAGTAACATATAATAATATAAAATAAACGGCAGTAGATCCGGTCATAGTTCCGTTGTGCTAGTAATTAATATTAATCGCAGTAACACCTACACATGTTTGTGAGATTTGTAATCCTCGAAATCTTTAATCTAGAATCTAGATTAAGCTAGTAAACATCATTCTATCTTTATTACAGTTTATCACTCGTTTAATATTTTTTTATTTGAGGGAGTTTGCTGATTGCCACTGGGCATTTTAAGCTTCACCGGGCTTTTTTGGAGGCGGCAAGAAATTGAAAGGGTTCCTCAAGCTTTCTAGAGGGAACGGCATCACGCCCTATTAGATTCTCCGAGGGGTTCGGATCGGATCGGGGAGCGGAACAACCCGAGGGCGGCTCTAAAGGCTCAGCGATAGCGAGCCACGATAGCATAGTTGGTATAGTGCATCTGACCC
Organism: Eudonia mercurella; assembly: GCA_963082485.1. NCBI lineage: Eukaryota > Metazoa > Arthropoda > Insecta > Lepidoptera > Crambidae > Eudonia > Eudonia mercurella. The sequence goes on from OY720032.1 coordinate 5,328,998, forward strand.
GGCATGTCATGGAGTGCGGGTTCGAAACCCGCTTCTGGGATTTTTTCAACACTTTGTCTTTTTTCTTTTTTTTATTTGTACTCACTATCTGCTAAGATGCTGCACTAAGATCTGCTAGTATACCTACTGCGCGTCGCAAGCGAGCGTCGCGTGTCAAAGATGGCTGCCTGCAGCGTACCACCTAAAATGTTAGGTTTTTTCCAAGGAAACTTCGGTGGAGGTCTAACACTTTAGATAAGTAAATATGATTGTAATGAAATAAGAATTTAGCCCAGCATGTGGGGTAAGGAGAATAGATGATAGATGGGTGTCTTACCTCGGGCTCCGGCGGTAGGTATTCGCAACGCACAGTTCCTTTTACACTCGCGGCAGAGTATTCGTCCGTTATCACATATGGAACAGGTACCCCGGGGTAAGGAGTGAAGATATAGAATGAGAACACAAGATAACACTATTTTTCCAGCACTTTGTAGGTATATTCATTAGCAACGCGCTTTCTTGATGGCGTTGGCGCGAACGCGTTCAGTTGACTGGCCTTTTTTTACCTTTTTATTTTGATTGACGCGTTCGGTTCATGTTTGCGGAAAGCGCCCAGAGATGGCGCTTTATAATGAGCCCAGGTAATGAAGTAGGAAATGTGGACGGAATAAAAGGATGACATGCTCCAACATTCCCCCCCACTTGAAATCATCAAAGGATTTCACAAACGAAATACGGCAAAATTTAACAGTCGCCCATGATCGGTCGAATATCCTTATGGTAAAGTTTCCAGTCCCTATTTCCCTAATTATATAAACGAAGCTTAAATTAAGTTAAAAGTAGAGAACTTAACTAAGAATATGAAAAGCAGGTATACAATCTTAATGTTGAATAGGCAAAGGACAAATCTTTGCAACAGGTCTACGAAGGAGGCCGTTTTTAGTGCGGAGAGTGACAACTCGCACCACGCCATCGGTACCAGGATGTACGCTTTCGATTCTACCATAACGCCATTCTAAAGAGGGAAGATTTTGATCGACTATTAGAACAACGTTGCCAATTTTGACATTGTCGGTATTAACAGTCCATTTCGACCTTTGTTGCAAGGTATGGAGATAATCGCGCTGCCAAGCACGCCAAAAACATTGAGTAAGTTTTTTAAGCATATCCCATCTTGCTAACGGGCTGACGTAGGAGTCAGTGAGATTCGGTTCCGGTAAGGATACCAGAGGGCATCCTGCTAAGAAATGTCCAGGAGTTAGAATATCTCTTTCTCGCGGATCTGTAGATATCACGCAAAGAGGCCGTGAATTGAGCACAGCTTCAATTTGTCAAACTCGTCTTCGAAGTTTAGTGTTGTTTATGTGAAAAAAAAACTATATAACATACTATTACTCCATGACCCAAAGTGAGTCTTGACCTCCTTTTTTGAGAGAGTATGCTGATTGCCACTGACCATTTTCAGCTTAACCGGATTTTAATCTTTTTTTTTAGTTTATTTTCAAGAAAAATATAAGTAAATGTTTGCTACAAAATTATTATCTACCAAACTACATAGCAGTTAGCATACTTAAAGCCGACAAGCTGCATAGCAGTTCTAATATATAGCTTATAATATAACATATAATATAATATATAGCTAATATATATAGCATAGCAGCTTTAAGTAGTTCCGGTGGTAGCTCATTATATATTGTCGGAATAATCCATCGCCTCATACGCTCTCCGTAATACCTCAAATTCAAATTCAAATTCAAAATCATTTATTCAGTTTAGGCTACAAATAGCTCTTATGAACGTCATTATGCCATTCGGTTCGTAAGTCTACTCTGGGCGGGAGATCTTGTACTGGATGAACTGGCAAGAAACTCAGCAAGTGTCCAGATCTTTTCTCCCTTACAGCGTCAAAAATATTGGAAAATGCCCTATCATAAAAGGACACCTAAATGGTGACTCTCGGTACTACATATTTGGTCCTTGTAGACTGACGCGTTGTATAGCTATACTTCCGTTCCTTCTGGTGCTCGTTATTATTAAATTGTTCAATTATTAATTTAAGCTTTACTTTTTTGTCTATAGGTACAACTTTACATATTCTATATAGTTTTTCATACTCTTTTTCACACTCGTTTTTGACACTTTTGTATACTAATTATTTTAATAATTTTATTTGCAATGATTTAATTTTATTGATATACACTGGGAACGTAAGACCATAGCTACCCAACCCGTAATCTATAGTTGACTCCGCAAGTGCGTGATACAGCATACGTAATATTCTCTTGACCTCCGATCCGAGAACTCTCCCCCGTCCGTTGCAATCTCTTGCCAGTTGTCCATTACAGCATCTACCTTCACTCCAGCGGTACCTAACTCATCAGTTTGAAATAAGAATACCTAAAAAGTTAAATAATAACTTGTAAAAGTAATTAGGCAAAATTAGAAGAGATCCACTTTAACAGACATACCTAAATATTTCTAATATTTGTCTGTTGACAATTCTTAACCTAAATAAATACTGCTTCTCTCTCATTTAAAAACCAAGGCTTAAACTCATGTTTTACTTCATAAATACGCTGGCAGTGCCGTACCGTTTTAGTAAATACGTAAATAAAGCTTTTATTTAGTTATTCACAACGGGAGCCTTTTCCAATCAGCCTTTAAAAGAAGCCACTTTGAACAATTCATATAACTTTTTGATAATGTTTCAAACATAAAAGAAAGGGAACGCGTAATTAACAAAAGAAAAATTTAAATCACGAAAACACCAAATAAAACGCAGTACAACGACGACAGAAGCGAAGAGAAAACAAAAGACCATTGATAGAAAAATATAAAAGTATAATAACATTTTCAAAAAAGTATTTAATTGGTAACAACGCAAAGGATACAGAATAATTGGTTTTATGCTCTAAGCAGAATAATGAATAAACATTTTAGGATACTAAAAGAATTGCTAGATATAACAAAACGAGACTTCTTGGCGGGAAAGTGAAGAGTCATGTCTGCGGTTTTGCTTTATTTTCTAAAATTTGTGTTATGTCGAATATTAATGTGAAATAATGGTGGATTATTAACCGTTAAGTGTTCGGAGTGTGCATGGCAAATGATACAAAACAGTGCAACGTCACTTTTCAAATTGTCTCAAGAAGTCCGCCCGAGGACTTAGTACATCTTTACTGAGATACTCGAGGGGTTGGGGGGTATATAATTTCTCACTTCTCATTTCTATTATCATTCATCATCATCATAATGGATTATATATAGTAATTTGTGTATTACTTGTAAGAAATATTACTTTGACACTGGCTAAATGTGCTAATCGCATAAAGCCATCAACAAAAAAAAACAATATAACAATGGCTTTTAGCAAGATTGCCACCCTTTCTATATTACCGGGAATTTATAACCCCTTTAATAAGTTACCTGATTGGAAGTAACAATAATTTCACTGAACGGAAGTGGACTTCATAGAGATTAGATGGTGGTAGCAAGCTTACGCAATACTATTGATAATCTGTGGCAAGGCGTATTATTTTTTATTTTATTTTTATATTTTATGGGTAGGCACATTGCATTGATCTCAGCTGATGTTAAGTGATGATAAGGCCAATCTCTAGCTGCCGGAACACAACAATGCTACAAACATTGATGTTATGGCGACATATTTAGATAACATGATGGTAGCTAGCCAGGCGGACAAATAAGCCCTACCACCAACCAAACCGAGTACACAATGTAACGGTCCATACGTCACTAGAACATTTTCTAAATCAATAAATAAAAAAATTATAGGTATTTAAATTAGAAGTAGGGCTAAATGCTATTTAAATAAATATTAATAAATAAGATAAAAGGAACTAATAGTTTAATAAACAATATTTAAAAGAAAAGAAAAAAAACCCTACTTGATAGTAGGTACCTACTTAAATGTTAAATAAAATCAATCTTTCTCCATTGGTATTATTGAGTAAAATTATACGTCATTGTTACATGCGAGCCATCTAGCGTCATTTTAAGTAACTTTTCTACACTTATTACGCTTTGTAAACGATCTTCGAGTTTTAGTAATTGGTACCCGGTTCCCTAAATATAGATGGCGTTAATATGGGTTAACATAGTGACAAAACAAATATTACTTTATTTCTGTAAAAGGTTCATTTTAATTAACGGATTTAATTAACTTTTACGCTCACCATTAACCTAGGTAAACTATAAGTATGCTAGAATGACATAGAAGTCTATACCTACTTAAATGTTACAGATTGCTTTTAATAAATTATAAGTAATTATTGCGTTTTCATATAATATTTACAGGGTTTTATATCGTTATAAGAATGTAGTTATAGTTCTCACATGAACTCGGTTAGGATATGATAACATTACGATTTGTCTATTTAAAATGTGTGTAATGCACTGAGTCGTGACCTAGATTCATATTTGAGATGGGTGAGCGATCGATCAATTAATACATCTAGCGCCATCCAGCGGGGAGAAGCAGTAGTCTATATCCAATGTAATACGATATTCCAGACTTTTCAATTGTCTATGGTATTTTAGTTTTATGAATGAAAGTAAAGGGATGAACAATGCATACATCTAGCGCCACAGCGGGCAGTAGCAGGAACTAAAAACGTTGGCATGTCGGTATCCAACCACATTGTTTGGAACGTTTTTTCAATGAGAGATTACAAGCTATTTCTCATATTATAACTATTATTCACATGTGGCAAATGGCGGTAACAACTTTCAACACAAGTATATATTAATAAAACTTTGATTAAAGTAGTATTTATTAAGATAAACCTACTTGTTAATCTAGTACCAACACATAAAAGAAAATTGGCGGCGTCGCAAGGGTAGGTACCTAAAGGTATAAAAGGAGGCTAGCGTCTGGAAGAGGAACATTAATAGTGAAGATTTAGAAGTGAAATATTGTAGTGATTTATTAGTAGTGATTGTGAGTTCGGCGGAACAAGGGAGAGGACGGCTCTGGACACTAAGTATCCTTTGTACACTACACTTTGTAGTTATTCTGAAACCTATTGCATTTCTTTTTATTTGTTGTGTTATGATTTTTATTGCATTTCTTTTACGTGTTGTGATTCTGTAATTCCACAAACCTTCCATCTTCCACAAATCCTCTCGCTGTGGCCAAGACACCTTTAGCTGTCAGATATCTGATCGATCGTGTGAGTCTGCACGATCGGCAGTGAGAAAATCCAATCCTTAAACCTTATTCCTTCCACCTAGGTACCACTTGTTACCTTATGTCTACTGGTAAGTGTATTCTTGTTTATGTATATGTGATCTTTTATCTCGCTAAACATTTTTAATTTACATTGTGAATTTTATATTATAAGTGTATCTAGTAGGTAAGGAACCGAGTCGGGAGTTTTATTGCGCGATTGGTATATAGGTAGGTGTCGTGGGGTTCGGAAATGCACGTATGACTAGTAGGTAGGTAGGGACGGTAAATCGGTATATAGTTATAACAGTTTTACTAGGATGTAGCTTCGTATAGGTTGACTACAATACGTACCTACGCGCGGTTCTTTATTTAAAACGTATTAAATAGGTATTTTACTACTTTACACACGCTAGGCGTACCTACTCTAGTGTGGGATTCGGAAATACACATAGGAAAAAAATAATAATAATATCTACGTTGCATGATAATATTCAATAAGTTGGTGGTGGTTTATTTAGATTAAATAGGGTTAAGTTATGTGTGTTGATGGATGTGTGAAAACCGTGCTTAGTAGTTTATTAGGTTTATTTTATTCGGATGTCACTGAAACTAACTAGGTATTTACCTATCCAATTTACCTTGAGGAAATTAAGGTTTCCGGTTTTGTCATGCCGAAAGGGCTTAGACATAGTTGTTGGTATCTTTGGTTGGACTAGAGGGCAAGCACAAGCCGTCCCTGTAGCGATCTTCAAGGAGATGTACTACCATCGGAAGTCTGCAACGATTGCTATCACAACCTACATTTAAATAGTAAAATCTTTATTTTGGTGACGTCGGATAATTTAGACATTTTTAGGAATAAGAATCTCAATTATTAATTACTATCTATGTGATTTGTTTTATTCTGTAGTCATCGAGTTCCCGATTTTATACGCCGATATGGCTTCGCTACAATTTGTTGATATCTTTGGTTTGGCTAGGGCAAGCAATGCAGTCCCTGTAGATCATCTTCAAGGAGATATGCTACCATCAAAGGCCATAAACGATTGATAACACAAACTACATTTAAATAATAAAACCTGTATTTTGATGACTGTGGAGTGAAATGAACATAATACGATTGTCATTTTACGCAAATTGGTTGCGAACAAATTACCATTCAGATGGGTTCGACTCCTGTTTGTGGTATTTACCAGTGGGTTCGAATCTCGCTTGTGGAGTGAAATAAACATAATACGATTGTCATTTTACGCAAATTGGTTGTGAACAAATTACCATTCGGATGGGTTCGACTCCCGTTTGTGGTATTTACCAGTGGGTTCGAATCTCGCTTGTGGATTTTATGAAATAAAGAAAACTATGATTGTTCATATATAATTTTATGCAAATTGGTTGCGAACAAATTATAATTCGGATGGGTTCGACTCCCGTTTGTGGTACTTACCAGTGAGTTTGTAGTCTTTTGTGGAATCTTATCTTTGTTTTAAGATTAAGTAATAGGTATATTATCTATTTACTTAATAAACCCTCTTCCAATGCCTAATGTATCGAGTGGCCCTTTTGTTTAGTACAAATACCTACCTACTCAATGAGTCCACCCAGTTGTTTAAAATATACACTCTAGTATATGTCAGGCATTGTACAAGTGATTAGTAATAAGAGATTGTTAGATTAAGCATCGATACCGAAATATTTTGTATGGTCCTTTCGTTGCTTATGTTTGGTCAAATACTCGAGTACCTACCTACATGCATTAAATATAAGCAATGGTTAAATTAAAGATTTGCTTCAGAGAGGTTGTGGGTGGATATGGGGAAGGCGGAGTCCACTTAGCTTTTCCTTTTTATGATCATTTATATTACTATACAAATGAGTTCGGTTATTATTCTGAAGACTCGTGGTTGTTCGGAGAAACGCTAGGACAATATGAACGCTGATAATAGATATCTATTACCAATTACAATTGCCTCAATATAGTAAATAGGAAGCTACCTACCTAATTACGTAAATATTAGTAGATTGTGTTAAAACGTGTGTTTTAAGTACCTATGATGATTAGATGTGATACTCGCGAATACCTAAGAAGAATAGAGGTTAGATTTATCGTTATTTTAAGATTAATAAATGAATAAATAGGATTGTTGACTGATCATTTATGTTAATTATAGTCTGCAAAGTTTAATGGGATGGTAGGTGGTTGTAATGACAGTTATTGATAAGTGTTGCGATAAAACTATAAGTATTAAATGTTAAGCTGTTATTACATAGTCTCATCATGGGATGGGTGACCGTGTTGTTGCTATGATTATAGGTAGGTACCTACTTACGTAATCGAGCGTGGCGTAGATCATTGCTTTATTTGTTTGGTTGTTTATAATAGTACACTGTTAGTCGTATCGTGTTATAATAAGGGTTATGAATTCATTTACATTAGAGATTGTAGGTAGGTACTGTACAATTAAGATAAATAGGTAGTAAAGGGTTTGTTAGGTTTTGCCTTAAGTTCCTTAAAGTTCTTAGGTTATTGCGGACCTTCGTAGGTGCACTAGACGATCACTTGGCCAAAATGATCTTTTAGATGTGATTGAAATAAGTAGGTAGGTTATTCTCGGTTTTGGTTTAATATAATTGTTGTAAGAAGTTAGGTAGGTTAATTTATGACAATCTAGGTAGCTAATTATATTCATTATTTACATTACGTTTTATATCATTCATTATATTTGGTGCCGTTAGGTAGGTATAGTTATAGTTAGCTATAAGTAGGTTAAACGTATTTATTTATTTATATATTTATACTTAGTTTAGCTTAGTTCGAAAAAAAAATAAAAGAGATTTAAATACGGTAGGGGGGCGTTACAACAAACATGTACCCCCCGCTGGGAATCGAACCCGAGATCTCTGGGTCTAAACCGGTGGTCTTAACCACTAGAAACTAATTAAAATATGAATTAAACTAATTAAAATACACTACTACCGTCTAAGCCGGGTACAATAAATAACCTTCATTGGGGAACAAACTCGATAAGTACGCGCTCGGAGAGATTAATAGTCCAGCTACAAGTGGCTGTATAAAATTAAAAACCTCTGTATTTTTTAAGGGTGCGCCGTCCGTAAATGACAAGTGTATAAGTAGTTTATTTGAAATGTCTTCGTCCATATTTATTTGATGCCGCGCGGCCATACTAATTTTGTATAGGGTATTTAACATGTCAATTTGAAAAATAATAATTTAAATAACCGCTTGATAATTCGAAAATGTGACACAAACGATTTGTAGTTTAGACATTGGTGATTGTTTAGACAAAATCAGAGGTACAATAATTTAGATAAACTATAAGAAATCAACTAAGCGCCGCCACTCCTGGACGACCTCCTTGGTCGAGTGGCTTGCACACCGGTTTTCATGGTGTCGCCATCTCTGAGGTCCCGGGTTCGATCCCCGGTCGGGTCAATTTAGAAATACCTGTTTTTCTATATTGTTTCGGGTCTGGGTGTTTCCTATGTATAATAAGTATGTATTTAAGTATATTAAGTATGTTTATCCGTTGTCTAGTTAACCATTTTATCGAGTTTCTTAAGGAAGCTCTTATTGGGGCTAGATAATTGGTGTGAGTGTGGGAAACATTTATTTATTATTTATTTACTCGTTTTTATAATTTTTGCCCAACTTTAAATGATATTGTAGAAAAAGCTATAGTGAGTTATGAATCTATCATCATCATCATCATCATCATCATCGGCCCATCTTAGTCGAATTTATGGATCGGACTAATTATAAACACGTTCCCTTTGATACTAAATATTATATTTTGTTTATGTAATACGATAGTATTTTCAATTATATCAACTTAACCGTGATTGCACTTTTGGCATTTTTTGGTCGGCGCACCCTTAAGGAGTGTTGGTACAGACGGCTGCCCATGAACATATCCAAAACTGGTAAATTAATTCATTAAATGTTCAACCTTATGCCATATACGTAAAGTTCGAAGTCTATTGAAATTTCACAGCTTGTAGTAATTTGATGTGCACGCGTGTGTACAGACAATTTTAATTTATTTATTTATACAAGCAAGTACTTACCATTTTAATCGCCATCTTGCTTAACATTAGGCACGTTGTTAGCCCAACTTTGGTCCATACAACGCGTAATTGAAATAAATAAAAAGTAAAATGTGTTAAGTTTCACCATAAAAGATTTTTGCATCATGCCGAGTCTATAAGGTTATAGCGCCGTACGCGCCTTTAGTTGCAACGAGCGCATACCAATTAATAATTTAACTATAAATCGATCAGAATAATCGCGTCACAAAAAAATTCAGATATCTTTCGTAATAATTTTTGGGCCTTACTCACAAACAGAGTATACTGTTTTGTTCCTGTCATGTAAACTTCGTTTGAAATTAGAGTAAGAGAAAAAAAACTCGGATGAACTATTAGAACTTAAAGGTACTCAGTTTAGTTACAAGAGGATGTGTGAGGAGCGTTGGGAAAGTAAAACCACCTGTTACTATTAATTAGGGTACATTTATTGTGCTCAACCTTGTTGTAGCCGTGAAAAGAGAACGAGTGGCGGGCGCGCAGGCCCTTATATATTGGCAGACTGTCGCTGTTTGCGGGAAATATAGGAACTACACATCTATACTTCTTTACTAATATTATAAAGCTGAAGAGTTTGTTTGTTTGTTTGTTTGTTTGTTTGTTTGAACGCGCTAATCTCAGGAACTACTGGTTCGAATTAAAAAATTCTTTTTGTGTTGAATAGTCCATTTATTGAGGGAGGCTATAGGCTATATTACATCACGCTATGACTAATAGGTGTGGAACAGTCGCTAATTAACGCGGGTGAAACCGCAGGGCACAGCTAGTAAGTGATACATTGTCTAGATTGCTTGCAATATAATTAGTTTCCCTTTGTCGGTGCCAGATGGCGCTAAATATACAACAGAGGGTTTAATAAATATATAGATACAAATAAAATAGATATAAATATTTGACGCCAGTGTGGTCTTGTGACTAATACCACCGGTGTCAGGTCCAGAAGTCCCGGCTTCGATTCCCAGAATTAAAAAAGAGGGTTTGTAAAGGCAAGCGAGACGCAGTATCTTACATTTTTAAACTTTCGCGTTTATTAACACAAACTACATTTTATAAGTATCATATCTTATAGGTATGTCTAAATCTTTGATTAGCATGTTAAATTGTTAAAAAAAATATAATGACCGCCCGCCATTGTGTTTTGGACCTTTCATATTAATTTGCAGTCACTTTCATGTAAATTAAACCTTTCATGCAAATGTATTCGTCCTTTGTTTTTAAACTTCTGGATTAGTCCAATGCGGTTATTTGATGATTTTTAATTTATATATTTGTACACACAAAAATATGATTATGGTTATTTATACTTTTACACAAATTTTGTTAGGAAAAAAATACAATTTGAAAAAACAAAGGGTTCGAATCCCGCTCGTGGATTTTTTCAACACTCTGCCTTTTTTACACAAAAATATGTTATAATAAATTAAAATATTTGTACCTAGAGGAGCTCGGATGGATGAACAAAAATGTATCATCTCGAGCACCTCCGTGTTCAGGAAGGCTCGTAAAGCCGTTGGTCCCGGCTGCATTAGCAGTCGTTAACAACCACCAATCCACACTAGGACCGTTCTTCCGATCCATTCATAGGAATAGGAAAGCTCGTGCCCTGCAGTGGGGACATAAAGTGAGCTGATGATGATGATTTGTACAAAAGCGTTGATTATTCCAGTTAACAATATGTCTTGTTGTAGACCTGCAAAAGAAATTAATAAAAGTAACGAAACGGTTTACATGTATCTACGGCATTTTATATGCTAACAAAAATAAACACTTTCATCATTGTACATTGTCAATATTACTTATACATATTATGTATGTACATACAGAACAAAGAACAATCACCAATTTGTATAGACGATTGAATGGCCTTTTTTTTGGTGGCGGTCGACAATTTTTTGCATTGTACAAAACAACAAAACAAGCGATTCGGACTTTTCACTCAGTCCAAATCGGTTCAAAGATAATATTTTTTTGATTGTATTACGGATTCGGAGTTTTGATTATATTCTGTAACGTCCAAAGTTATTTATTATGCTTAACTATGACTTAAACATAGAAACTCACTCACTCACGTTTTACAATCAATCTAAATTTTCGTTAGTAATAGTTTCATAATGATGTCGTTTGTCATACTTAAGTCTTTAATCGCCGTGGTGATCACCGGTGGGTGACCGACAAACAATACATTTTCTTTCGTGACTGGTTTTACGGCAGTCAACGTGTTAATAAATTACAGAAGTTATATTTTCATATTTATATTTTTGTGGAGCTCGCTGGTCTAGTAGTGGCACATGAACTGCGATTGCTGATGTTTAGAAATTTTCGCATTGGTCGGTCGTCGGATGGGTGACCAAAAGTTTATCATCCCGAGCTCCTGTGTGCTGCGGAAGGCACATAAAAAGTGAAAAGAAATATACATTTTAAGATCATCATTATTATCGTCATCTTATCCAAAAGCTGTCCACTGTTGGACAAAGGCCTGCCCCAATGATCGGTTTCGTGCTACTCGCATCCAGCGGCTACCTGCGACCTTCACCAGATCGTTGGCCCACCTTGTTGAAGGCCTGTCCATGTCTACACTGCGTGCGCGGCTCGAGAAATGTTCCGCCCCAGCAGCCGTCACTCCTGCCAGCGATGTGCCCTGCCCACTGCCACTTGAGCTTAGCAACTCTACGGGCTATGTAGGTAACGTTTGTTATTCTACGGATCTCCTTATTTCTAATTCTCAATATTTAAAAATAACTTAGTATTTATTTTAAACGTCTACAGTTCCTATTAATCAATCGTTTGCATTTTCAATGACTATCAACAAGTCACAGGGTCAAGGAATACAGTAGCAGGAGTAAGATTGCTTATACTGAACGGAAAAAATCGCAAATAGCATAGTTTATAGATATTGCAGTATACATAGTAGGCTAAAAATATTATTTATTACTCATATAATAGAAAAGGCTGTGTGCGTGGTGATAGGGGACTACCATACCTATCTATTGAACCCCCATGTATGTTCAGGTTTTTTGATAGTTTGCGAGCTATATTTTTTTCATCTTTTTTAAGTATTGTAAGACGATAAGACTTTAATTTTTTTTTTTTCTGCATGTTTTACTTCAACTAAGTTGACGTAAATTGTAGTTTTATGAGTAAAATAATCATTTTCCTACTATAAATATATTTATATTTATATTAGGAAGATGATTATTTTTACGGAAAATACGAAAAATTTAAACGGATTAATTTGAGATTAATAGAACAAAATGGAATTTTCAAGTATGAATTATACTTAAATATAAAAACGAAGTTTCAGTACTTCTGACATATTTTTTTTAACTGCGTAAGAACCTAAGCTTCCATGTTAAAATAAAAAAGGTACTTGATGTATATCCCAAAAATATAGCTCCCAAACTACCAAAAATTGCTAAACATACATGGAGATTCAATAGATAGGTATGGAAGTCCCCTATCACCACGTATCAGCTTGACACCTTACAAAAAAACACCCTGTATAATTTCATACATATTTAGTTTTGTAATAGTTACCTACCTCTTTTAGTTAAACCCTTTCACAGTCAGAGGGATGCATATTCCCACCACATTTTAAACTTTATGTGGTTGAGATTCCCCGTGTGGTGCCGGGTGTAAAGAATTGCACCACCCCATCTCTTCCCGTGGGTGTCGTAGAAGGCGACTATGGGACCATTCCAGAGCATGGGCAGCAGCGTCTCTCTATGATTATTCTCACCTTACTGCGATCGCCAACCCGCCTGCCAAGCGTGGCGATTATGGCAAATTCCCCTCAAAATGATTTATTCCTGAGGGAGGTCTTTGTCCGGCAGTGGACGTCTTTTTGGCTGAGATGATGATGGTTGAGATAAGATTGAAAACCAATGAAATATTTAAACATGTTTTCTGTTAAAGGGTTATATAAGTTTTATCGACCGCCGCCGCCGCCCGCCGCGTCAAAAAAAGTCACAAATTAATTACAACGGCCTTTATTTAACACAAAAATTAAGACAACAGATAGAACCACAGACTATAGAACGCAACGACAGGTAAACAAATTAATAGTGATCCTTCACGCGGTTTCAGGATTACGCACATCAGCTGAAAATAAACCAAACCCGTCGTGTAATGTAAGATTACACACGTGTCTGTCTGTCTGCGAAATTGTCTCAACATTTGACCTGTGTGAGCAATAAAACCATTATTGTTGTATCTTTTATAAGAAGAATATCTTCTTTGCAAGCTGTTTTTAATATTTAGTAGTTTTGAAGACTCGTTGTCTCTAACATTTGTAATTTAATATTCATCATCATAATTTTCAGCCCATTACCAACTGTTGAACATATAGGCCTCCTCCATGATACGCCATTCCCTTCTGTTTTTAGCTGATCGCTTCCAAGTTTTTCCAGCGACCGGCTTATAAAAGGTCACTTTTTATCAACTGCAAATATTTTGACAAAACATCTAATTATATCAGAGAAATAAGGCCCTAGCATTAAAAAAAATTCAGGCTAGTTTTTATTTAACTTTTCCTGACACAAAAATTGTAATATTTTTAAGAGTGGCCTCTCTGTCGGTTCTTTTGAATGAAACTAAGGGCACGTGTAAGCGGTAAAGGCATCGCGGCCTCTCTGTTTCGGCTCCTTTGAATTGAAACTACCGAAAGTGCTTTATTTTTCTTTTTAATAGAAATATCTTTTGGCGTTTTTCTTGAAAACTGGCGTATAAAAATTTAAGGCTTTTTCATAAAAATAGTTTATACAACGTTAGTCGGAACGGGGGTACTAAGCCAAAAGGAGGGTAAAGTATACATGATAGTGAATAACTTTTGTCTAAGAACTTTTCCTTAAAAATGGATAATTTTAGATTAACAGCTTTTTTAAGATTTCAAAAGAAAGTATAGAAGTAAATATGAACGTTTTTTGCAATGCTTATATTTGCAATATAATAGTTGATAGTAGAACTTTCAGTTGTCCGCGGCTTAGTACCCCCTTTCCGACTAACGTTGTAAATGTTGCTGAATTTATCCTCAAAATATTTGCAGTTGATAAAATGTGATCTTATATCTCTGGCCTATCTAGCAGGAAGCCGGACGGCCAGCACTTCACTTGTCTATCGTCGACAACCATTCCATGAGAGGGTTTCTCTAACGGCTATTAGAGCTACGTGATTCGCAATTCGGTTAGCAATGTCCTTATCCTGGAATTTCGTTTGTCTTCGAATCTCCGTATTGCGAACTCGGTCGTTGTAAGTAAATTCTAACATACTACGCTCCATAGCCCGTTGTGTGACTTGGACCCTAATGCGATTGCACTGTGTATTATCACTTTTATAATTCAATACATTGCAACTACTTACGTCCTCGTCTTGACATTACTATTTTTGTATTTTATCTTTTCTTATCGTTATTACTGATTATTAAACACTGTTATTATAATAAGTTAAGTATAACATAAATAAATAGGGTAAACGATAAATAATCTTGATGGCATTAAACAATGACCACAGAGTACATAATAGTACCTACAAGCAATAACGCTAAAAGGTTTGTACAAGGAAGGGAAGTAATAATAACCCTTAGATTCCAAGGGATTATATGGCAATTCAAGACAATTACTTTTTGTTCATCATCTCAATCATTTCAATGAGTCCAAGTAATTTTTCCCTACATTAGCTTATTAAATGTCCCAATGTTGTGCTCAAGTCCCATATCCGCATTAAAGAGATCGGACCATAATCTACCACATAATACCACAAAGAGCTTGCGTATTCGCGTTGCGATATTTTATAAAGCAGATTCATAATGTCCATATGAATTATAGTTACTTATAAAAAAGGTAGTTATATGTTAGCAGTTAATGAAAAAATAGTTCAAGGGGAATCCTGAGCCCAGTGCTGGAACGTTTTGGCTGATGGTGACTACAATAACGCAGTGATCAACCTCGGACAGGTTGATCCTTTATGTATTGTAACCATAAAATATTTGATTTTTCCCTGATTGACATAATAACAACTATTCGTTACTAATAAAACATGAGACGTAGGCCTCATGACTTTAGTAATTTATCGTAGTATTTAACTAAATACTTAATTATATCACACTTGTTTAATAAGTAAATATCTGACAATATTTAAATATGGAAACACAAAACGAACGTTAACCATAGAGCAGAAACGAATATAGAAACGGTTAGAATAAAAGAGGAAGCGGTTGTCATATGGCAAGCAAGAATGGTGTGACTCGGCACTTTGTCAGCAGCCACTGAAAAGGAAAAAAGCTAAGGGAAACTCTGCTACTAGTACTAGTACTATAAATCATCTTTTGGGTAAGTAAAGGGAATCGGCTCTAACACCCGTATTTATAAACAAGCCATTACTTAGCAATTACTTTGTTCTTAGAAATGTCACTAAGATCTCATTTCATTTTATATACAAGTAACGTTTAAATTAGAATAAGAGTTTTCTTATTCATTTAGATAAAAGTATTATTGTTATTATCAAATTCATAAATTTTATATTATTTTAGACATAATACAAACTGTCACCTCAATTGTAGCTTGTCACAAGTTTGTCAACATGAATTCTTTGAGAAACCTAACTAGATTGCTTGAGTAAAGATATTGGCGACTAATTGCTTGGCTAAAAATTCTAGATTTTGGCGTTTCTAATTTCATCGGTTTACTAAAGAATATGAAATTTTACTGAAGCAATTACTTTGCTTCAGTATAAGCTTTTACTCGTTTATAAATACGGGGGTTAGAATAGCAAGGACAATCAATGTGTTAATTTAGCGGTAACGAGTTCTCTATATTCCTTTGACAGCGTACGTATTCACATTCATTCTTGTAATAGTGATTGTTTCGGTAAATTCTAGGATACGGGGAATTTCGTGAAAACAAGTCCTATTACTTGTCTACGTCATACAGATAACCTCTTTGTATTTAGCTAACGAATTTAGTTAACGAGTCAAACCAGGACTTTCTTTGTTATATCTATTGATGATGATTATTATGTATACCCCCCACGACCTGGTCAACCCGAGCCGAAGTCCAAGCCTTTTGTTCCGCTCCCTATTTATCCAATCTGAACCTCTCGGAGAATCTATAGGGCCCGGGGACACGCGCTAGTGCGCGATGCCGTTCCCTCCACTGAGCAAGTAATCACTACGTTATAGTTCCCTCTAAAACACCTCTGAAGGTGATTTGTTTCACACGGCTTGAGGAACCCTTTAAGGTTCTCGCCATAAAAGCCCGGCGAAGCTAAAAATGCCGTCTGAGGCAACTTTCAGAAAAAAAAAATTACTATATGTACAGGTACAAACATTTAATTTACCTTAATTAAAATTGTTAAATAAAACTAACAATGACAAGCGTTATCTACAAGACTTATTTATTTACAGAAAAGTAAATCAATATTAACAACATCACAGACTTACATTACCCACTATGACTGTATGTATAATCTAACATCCATTTACAGGTAAAACCACTTTTCTAAGCCATTTTCAGAGGCCAGTAATTTCATTTAAAAAAAATACGTTTTTATGTCAAAGGTTCAACACATTTTATTAAATAGAACATTACTGCAGCGGCTGGCAAAAAAGTAATGATGGACGAACGTGACAATATGAGCTAAAGCACACATACGTGAGTCTACAAATGCCTGGTTGCGGCCAAAGCTTGTATAGCACTTCACTCAAATAATGCGTGGAAATTCATGTGCAGTTATTGTGACCTTCCATAGTAATTTATTCCACGACAGAATTAGATATGGATTTTCTTACCAACTTTGCCGGCCGCTGCTTGCGTGTTTTTGACCAGTGAGTACAGCAATTTCGATTTTATCTTGAGAGAGTTGTCAAAGTTATGATTAAAACACAAATGTTGAAAAAATTTCCACGAGCAGGATTTGAACCTGCACCCTTCTGACATTCCGGGTCAGGTGCTCCTCCAATTGAGCTATCGTGGTTCTAACCAGCCCGCCGAAATTATTCAACACTTTTTACTTTGTAAGCCAAAGGCGCCCATTCAATGTCAACAACTACTGTCATTAAAAGTCATTAAAATCCGGCTCGTGGAAATTTTTTCAACATTTGTGTTTTAGTAATTTGTTCGCAACAAAATTTGCTTTAAAAATCATTTTGAACATTTTATAAAATAGCTTGCTTATTTCTTAACTGATCTTTAATATTTGTAAAAATATTATGATCGGATGTTAATGACAGTAGTTGTTGACATTGAATGGGCGCCTTTGGCTTACAAAGTAAAAAGTGTTGAATAATTTCGGCGGGCTGGTTAGAACCACGATAGCTCAATTGGAGGAGCACCTGACCCGGAATGTCAGAAGGGTGCAGGTTCAAATCCTGCTCGTGGAAATTTTTTCAACATTTGTGTTTTAGTAATTTGTTCGCAACAAAATTTGCTTTAAAAATCATTTTGAACATTTTATAAAATAGCTTGCTTATTTCTTAACTGATCTTTAATATTTGTAAAAACATTATGATCGGATGTTAATGACAGTAGTTGTTGACATTGAATGGGCGCCTTTGGCTTACAAAGTAAAAAGTGTTGAATAATTTCGGCGGGCTGGTTAGAACCACGATAGCTCAATTGGAGGAGCACCTGACCCGGAATGTCAGAAGGGTGCAGGTTCAAATCCTGCTCGTGGAAATTTTTTCAACATTTGTGTTTTAGTAATTTGTTCGCAACAAAATTTGCTTTAAAAATCATTTTGAACATTTTATAAAATAGCTTGCTTATTTCTTAACTGATCTTTAATATTTGTAAAAATATTATGATCGGATGTTAATGACAGTAGTTGTTGACATTGAATGGGCGCCTTTGGCTTACAAAGTAAAAAAAGTGTTGAATAATTTCGGCGGGCTGGTTAGAACCACGATAGCTCAATTGGAGGAGCACCTGACCCGGAATGTCAGAAGGGTGCAGGTTCTAATCCTGCTCGTGGAAATTTTTTCAACATTTGTGTTTTAGTAATTTGTTCGCAACAAAATTTGCTTTAAAAATCATTTTGAACATTTTATAAAGTTATGATTAATTAAATATATTTTTCCTCACGTTCCTTTTCTAAAATATTGAATATAAAAGTATGTATCAGAACCAGAAGTCGGTACATATTATGTATGGCCTTTTGTTGGTTGACGTGCTTGTGTATAGCGTCCAAATAAAGATTTTATCAATCTATCTATCTTCTAAAGGCCGTCATAACAATAATGTCAACAATAATATGTTCTGATAGTTAGGTGAGATCAGTAAGTAGCTAGTACATTCAGGTGAAGTATGCTTAGGTCATCGGCTTTATTGCCACGAGGTGTCATGATAAGCGGACGTCTTCCAAGCGCTTAATCCAAACAAGTTCACATAAACGGAATAATTAAACAAACACGTACATAAAGTGGTAAGTCTAGTCCGCTTACACAATATTTAACACATTTAAAGTATTTTCTGACATACATAACTACAACATGTAGATCCTTAATGAGATCCATCAGCCTTAATATACTCTCGAGATTCCTCAAACCCTTCTATCTTGAGTCTATCCGACTTCAGACATCATAGGTAAGGGAGTTTTTAAGTGTATGCCGAGATTAGATTCAGCTATTGCAGGGCAGAATGAGATGGGGAGTTGGCTGCAGTCAGTGGGGTGGTGTGTCAGCAGCCCCCTTTCAGGATCTATGTGGTTGTTAAAGGTTCTGCTGTCAGTGTTATTGAAGGACATCTGAGCACACCTTGACTGGTTGTTGGCTAACGCAATTTTCTTGCAAGCATCACAAATGAGGTTTGCAGACTCCACCCCGGAGCCGTTGTTCTCTGTACCGTTTTCCATCCGTTTGTTCTGGTAAGACAGGTCGTTCTTCAAACTGTTTCCTGCGAATTAGAATGTTTGAATAAATAGTCAGTTTTGGTAACACCCTTTTTCTAGGAGTTAAATATGTAACTTCTTTATCTGACTGCACGAAAGGGTGTCCGAATCGTCAGTGAAAAAATATTAAAGTTATTAAGTGTCAATTCGGACAAACTGTTGTCCCAATATATTGTGTCCGAGTCGTCATCAACTCAATCGTTTACTTAAAGTCCAGTTTTGCTCAAAGGAGGATAAAAATCAAAATCAAGTCCTAGTTCCGTATTAAATGCCACCCGAAATTCGACCATGACCTGGCTCTATACTAAATCAGTTTATATAAAAAAAATTGTTACGACTTTTCATTTAATTTTTTTAAATCTATCATAGTCTGTAAAAAAATACGTTGGAGTGTATCTTATCTCGATTTTTTAAAGTCCTGCCGTCCCCTTTGCTACACTCTAACCTCACGTCCTAATGTTTATGTGGGATGGCCTGAGCTCAGCAGAAGAACGTTTCGATGATGGTGAAGGGTAGTTTATAGCAAATGGAATTTATCTTCATTCATTACAAGTAACTTAACAACGTATTTAAGCCATAGTTTGACACAGTCTTTGTGCTAAGTTCGAGTATCGTAAAAGACCGAAAAAAAATAACAATGTCATCTTAAACTGGATTCGCTCTAATTCTCGACTTAACAAGCGAATCTTTTAAGCGCCTTAAAATTTTTGCCGTAAAAATAACATTTTCAACTGTCAATTACAGATCCTTTAAGTATAAAGAGAGCAATGACGCGCAACGCAAGCGATCGATGGCTGCTTAACCGTCTCATGTGGCGCTTGGAGTTTTATAGCTTTTCACTTTATTTATTTATCAACTTCCATTCAGGGAAGGCTAAGGGATCAATTCCATTCAGTCTTTCCTTTAGTATGTTTCTCTTTATGTGGTGGTGAAAGATTGCGGTGAGTGATAATTGATGAATATTGAATAATGGATGATGACCCTCGAACTTATGAGTGTCTGTAAATATGTGGTTAAGGAACTTAACTCAGATCTCTCTCACGCGTACTGCTTGGTAGGATTTGAAAAGAGACGTTACATTGTTTGGTTTTTTTATTTTTTAATGACACGTTAGGGAGATATTGTACACTATTTTCATAGTTTTATAATAGTTGATACTTTAAACTGTGCTGATACCGAGTGATACCTAATAGAAATGTTTGATGATAAATGATATTTCCCTAAACCCCTTGATTATCAGTGTAGGTGTGTGAAGATGTAAGACTTCACTTTACGGTTTCACACGAACTTCTTGAGAGAATTTGAAAGTGACGTTACACTGTTTTTTTCATTTGCCAACACTCGTGCACGTTCACGAACTGTTAGCGGTCATTAATCCTCCAAATACTAAAATTTTACGAATTCGACACGGCACAAATACTAAATAAAACAATACTGTATTCATGACTCTTCACTTTTCCTCTAAGAAGTCCCACTGTTTTGTATGATTCGACGTCTTTTATTATAACTACCTTTTTTATAAAATTTAAAATGCATAAGGCATACCACTGCGCTCGGAGATATGCAAATTGTTATGTGGTGGGACTCTCCAGTCGACTCCCTTAATTGGTAAGGTATACCCACTAAAGACTCCTGCACATGTCTCTCGATAATCATCGCATTTCATACACGTCCATCAATTATTAGATTTACCCTGTATAATAATTTAAATTCAGAACAACGTACTTTATTGTTGTTTTTTTGATTTTCATGTGAACTATACCACAGTGTATATATATAAGCTAAAACAGTACCGAAATTAGACCATTTTGTTGAGATAAATACCTACGCGCCAATGGAGCGATAGGGTTTTCATAAAATTAAAAGATATATTTTTTTTATATTTATTAAAACGTTTATTTGGGTTCTATAATTATCAAATAATCGAATGAATTGACTAGTTTACAAACAAAATTGTGTAATTAAAAAATCTTCAACATTTTAAGAAGTCTTTATTCTTCGTTAGTTATTATAAATTAGTCACTGAAAAATACTTTCGCCTGCCACGACACGTTCGAAAAGCTATATTATTAAATTTTAAAGTGTAAAAAATTCTCATTTTAATAAATACTTAGCTTTTTTTAAATAAATGATCGGCACTATAAAATAGATTTTGTCTACTTCTTTGTACAAAGAAGTAGACATTAGTACATAGTACATTAATACGGGTTCGTGGGTTAGGCCCCCGGTGTGTGACACCCCCGTGGTGGAGGCACCCGATTTTCAATTTAGTTATAACAGCCGATTTTGTCGTAATAAAAGTCATTTGTACCAGATACAGTCAGCGACAAAATGTTTCTGAACTAAATTAGTATTTTAATTTCACTGTGAAATTTTATGTTTATGATTATTATGAGTATGATGCGTAACAGGTATAATTATCTGATTATGTACAGTCACCAGCACTAAGATGTAATTATCAACGGCCTGCAAAAATATCTGATCATGGGTGGAAGGCATATATATATGACGATCTAACACGGTATAAGTATGTGATGAATTGTCGCCGGTACAAATATAACTTTTCGGTAATGGCATAAGTATCTGACACCGGGCCACTTCAAAATATATGATATTGCACAAAATCAAAATTATGTAACCCACCACCAGCATAAATATTTATTCACTGTGAACATATAACCATCGGATCACAGATGGACCGCATAAATATCTAGTAGCACGATACAAAATCTAAAATATATAATCAATCTGCAAATATGAACTTTATCGTGTTGTCTTACAAAAATATTTTCAATACATAGACCTGACGTTTTATGTAAAGAGTACAGACTTATCAGTGCATATGTCCGTCTCACGTTTCAGACTATCGCACGTTTGACAGATCCCACGCTATTAAATAAAATTGCTAACTGGAACTAGGTACCTATGTAGGTATGTCTATTGTTGACCCCTATATTTTTCAAAAACAGTTACGGGTCTTCTTGATGGGGAAGTGCTACTACAGCTTGAATGAATTTGTAGATCAAGTCAATGTAATCTAATTTAATTTAATTTGATATTTTAATTTTATATTATTTTTGTTTTTTGTGTGCCTAATTTATTTTCATATTATTATTAGTGTTATTCTGACATGTATAATCGTAATTCTTATTTTAATTTTTATTTAATTTGCATGTTAGTATTTTGTTTATTTTTAATTTATAAATTTTATCTTTTTTAAATTTCCGACACAATTAATTGTATTGTTATGGAATAAATAAACTATTGAACTATTATTGAACTATGATTATGTAAATCATCCTAATATTTAACTGTGATTTTTCTCTTAGGATCTGTGATTAAGCACGTTAATGTTGCAATATTTTAATGTTTAATTATTTTGTTATCAATGTTGTAAATATTTAAGTAGATACCTATACCATTTATAAGGTATTCAAAATTACCTTAATTACATTTTATATTAAGTAGGTACTTTAAATCATTTGATTTTATCAAATGTGATTTTAAATTGTAACTTGACTAATGTGATATTATTAGATAAGCAAATTGTTGTTTCACTGACATTATTAATAAATATTTATATTAAAAAACTAAAACATTGGTCAATAAATTTTTCAAATAATTCATGTAGACACTTATAAACATTTTTATAATAGGTTACACTTTGCTATCTGACTGTACTTTTGATAAAAATATTCAACTAATAAATTTTATCGCACTAAAACGAAATCGGGGGCGTCACACACCGGGGGCCTAACCCACGAACCCCATAAAATATGGTGTTCGCATGGCGCGCGATGTGTTATCTTTGTAAACAACAGCGAAAACTTTCATCCATTTTCTCGACATATTAAACAAAATCATTCAGTGGTACAATTATTATAGTAACACTCGCGACTGACAGCACTGCGATTTAGACGTGCGTCTGTGGGCGTGCGTCATTAGGAACGTTTGTACGTAGTTTCTTTACTGCTTTAGCTTATATATATACTGTGACTATACAGAGCTTTAATACTATAAATCGTAAATAAATTACAATTACATTACAACAAATTAATAAAAAGTAAAAGGGTAGCAACTCTATATATTCTTTAACTGATATAAATCCAATGGCGGCCAAAACCGAAACACAAAGTTGCCAAGAGAGATTAGGAAAATAAATGTACTCTACTTCCCCGCCCTGCCGCCATTATGATAAAACTCCTTTATAAACAATCACCGCAGCTGTCTTTTACCATACCTGAGTTGCCAGTAGCCGAGGGCACCTGGTTTCGCGCGGAGCCAATTACCGAGTAGTAGCAACGCTTAGCACTGTCACTTTTACTGGCTCTGCAGCAGCACTGACTGAAGGTATTCTGAAAAACCGACACTGACATGAAATATTTACCTACTATATGCTCGATGGCGTAGTGGTTAACGCGCCCGGTCTGCGATTGCTAAGGTTTAGCAACTTTCGCAAAGGTCGGTTATCGGATGGGTGACCAAAAGTTTATCATCTCGAAGCATGGAGCTTCGGAAGGCACGTAAAGCCGTTGATACCGGCTGCATTAGCAATCGTTAACAACCACCAATCCTCACTCGGCCCGTGTGGTGGTTTATGACCTCCCCTATCCATCCATAGGGAAGGCTCATGCCCCACCAGTGGGGATATATTAGCTGGCAATGATGATATTGTTTTAGTAAGTTTACGCGAACACAATACATTAATATAAAACAACTTTTGCGTATCTACTTGCGGTATTTCCCACCTGCCTAGGATCGTGTCACAGAAGTTAAGTCCCCGCTCTAACACCACACTGCCAGACCAAAAGAAACAATAAGCTCCTTTTGCGTAAAACGGATCGAATGACGAATGACGGTTTGCAATTTACAAACTAATGATGCGATGATCAACACCTCAGCCTCCCTGTGACCACAAAAGCCTCCACAGACATCGACCATATAAACGTCAGAATAAAATCAAAATATTTTGTAAAATAAAGATCCGTTAAAGTTGTCTCGATTCAATACCTACGTACTATGATTAGAATTTTTAGTAGCTGTTGATGGCTGTATGACTTGGCAAACATTACCTATAGTCAAAATATTTTAAGATATACCTACTTACGACCTACTACTGACGACCTCCTTGGTCGAGTGGCTTGCACACCGGTTTTCATGGTGTCGCCATCTCTGAGGTCCCGGGTCCGATCCCCGATCGGATCAATTTAGAAATACCTATGTTTTTCTAAATTGTTTCGGGTCTGGGAGTTTTCTATGTATAATAAGTATGTATTTAAGTTTATTAAGTATGTTTATCCGTTGTCTATTTAACCATATATCGAGTTTCTTAAGGAAGCTTTTCTTGGGGCTAGATAATTGGTGTGAGTGTGGGAAACATTTATTATTTATTATTTATAATGTTAAGTTTAATTAAATTCAAAATTAATATGATTAATGGCTTTTAAATTAGTAAATTATAAGTTTGATGATGATGATGAATTGTATGTTTGTAATAAGAGAGTGGTTTATTATATTAATGGAGGGAAATTTTTATAAGTTGACGTCGTGATATAAACACGAAAGTCCTTGCCAGTCCTTCTTAGTATCGTGCCGTAGGTCAAAATCGAAGAAGAAATTTTGGGTTTTTATTTAATATACAGAAAATCTTAAACTGAAAGATTGAAGATAGTTTATAGAAATGATAAAAACTGCGTCTATTGACTATGTTTATAGTTTACTTTCTTGGGCAAAGATACTTTCTTTCTATGAAAATTATTTTATAGAACTAAAAACTTGGTAACTAAAATTAAATCGATTATGAACAAACAAGATACGAATCTTTTGAGGCGCTCTCGGTTACCTACTTTGACTTTGATATCGGGCTCATTGACCCTGGAGAAACTACTTCGGTATGGAGACACGCTCGCGTGATTCCGACCCTTAGAAAACTTCCAGGGTTTATCGGTCACAACGCCTTTAGGGAATACCAAGACTACGGTGCCCTTAAACTCGATCAACTCTCGGCTACGACCACTGGCATTTCGCGATGCGGCAAGTTAATTTCTAGTTCATTGCGTTTTTTCTAACACCCTTTACTTTAACTACCATAGTATAACAAGCAGTGAACTAAAAATCCGCTCGCAGCATCGCAAGACGTTCTTGCTCGCGGCTGAGGTAATAAGGGGCATAGCCGATGGGATAGCAATTTAACTCCGATAGAAAAATACTATGTACGAGTATACTCGTAATGTCTATCTATAAAGTAAAGTACTCACTTTGAACGCTTCCCTGAACTTGTTGGACATAATCTGGTAGAAAATGGGATTGATGCACGTGGACATGTAGTAGAACACCCCGGAGATGTATGTGAGGAAGTTGTATATCTTCTCCATCATGGGGAAGCGTGGCAGATGCCTCTCCGTGGTGCCGTATATGGCTACAAGCCGTTGCGCGTGGAATGGCGCCCAGCAGACGAAGAAAGCTATCACCACGGCCACTGTTGACACAACAATTGTGAATTCAATGACGAATTCTGTATTCGATATTTTCACGGATGTACGGAAGTTACTGTGGGTGAATATATAGCGTTTTATCTGCTCATAAATGACTGCCGCAGTAACGTTAGGTACATCCGTGATCATAGCGCATGCAACTGTGCTGAACCATTGGATACTCCACATACAAAAACAAACAAGGTTAATACTAACGAAGATAATAATTCCCTCTCTAAATCACTGACTGTTTTGACACCGTTAACTCTCTAACGGTATGAATCTTAATTATAATAAAAATTATTATATTGAATAGTGTAACTTTTATCGAGGTCACCGATGAGATTCAAATATTGCAACCCTTGTTTCAAACTAAACTAAATGTGTTACTGACTGCTATACGTGCCCTAATTTCATATGGACCAACTTTAAATAACTTTCTGGTGAATCGAATGGAAATTCGTTTGGTATTAGTTGCCGAGCCGCTTTTAATTTCGCTGACGAAGAGCATCAAGTATTTATGATAATTTATTTTTATTTATGAACACGTACTAACATTAAAGATTAACTTTTACAAATCAATAAAAAACATTTTTTTAATACATTATGTATGTTTTTTATTTCAAGGATTTGTTCAACTGAATTTATGTGATTGCAAAATTTTCATATTGGTCTTTAAATCACATAATAATCACATTTACTCAAATGAATATTGAAAGGATAAAATGTGTTATTGAAATGTTTTTCTAACAACCTAGAACTCTTTATTAAAGTATAAGTTATTAATTTTATTTTATAAATACAAGTTTGAATTATGAAGTTTATGTAGAACATTACAACAACATGTAGAACACCCACTACATTAGATCAGCGTTGGATCCTATTGTAGTTGTGGGTACGAGTATATGAATTTCTGCCACGAAGCAGCAATCCTGCACTACTGTGTCCCAGTTTCAAGGGAATACGATCCAGTAAAATGACTAGGAGCATAATAAATAAAACCTCACGGCCATACACCAGCAATTTACACATAAGGCACCTACACAAATAAACCCATCATTGCATGGTAATAATGTCAGAATCAGGGCCACTGAGGAACGTTCATATTTTCAACAGCAAAATTTACGTTTTAATAGCAGAATCGAGGGATAGAGACCTTTCAAGCTACATGCGTCACTATCAATCGTATCGTTCGAAATGAATAGTGAAGATACATTTTATTGCCAAAAATTGTGTAAATAATAGCAGGTTAGATAGCCACTCGACAAGCGATATGTTCATGAAATACACATTTGGATTGCTTTGGGTGTATACGGTGCTCGGTGTTGTTTATTATTGTAATATATTCATCTTTCATGATATGATAACATTAGTGATAGAGCGGTCATCAAATGTAAAGGTGACGTAAATTTAAAAAAACAGTGCTTCGTTATGTTCTGTCGCATTTTTGTTTTAAATTTGCCGGTTACAACACGCAGTACCAATTTTTGTTAGAAGTAAATGGTTTCTATTAATATGGTATGATACTGATCTTGACACATAGCCCAGCTAATATTGAATCGCCCGCTGAAGTTTGCAAACAAAACCTATTTATAAATTAATCAAAATATCCGCGACTAACGATCATATTATTACAGTTGTCAAAAACACGCTCCAAACTGGGCAAATTATCTTAATAAAGTGCCAGATTTATAGTACTGTTTGCTATCTTATCTATATTAATAAATTTGAAATCATAGTTACCTAACATTTTTATAACTCTTCTTTTGGACTGGCTTGGTTTCCTACGAGTTTTCTGCGTTTGTGTGGAGCTACTTAAACTTCGTTCGAACGTCTTAGGGTCTTGCACATCCTTGTTCACGCTCGTTCTCTTCAATTCCAATCCGATCAGAGAATACAAAATTGTGATTAAAATCATGGGAGCGAAGAAGAAGAAGAACGTTGATATCTCAAATGAGTGTTCTAATATCACTCGCGTCTGCAGGCACATCCTGACGCCGCTGTAGTCTCGTATGCCAAATTGCAAAGCTTGCGGCAACGCCAATCCGAAAGCCACTACCCACAGTAACAGCACGTGCTTCGTAGCTCTCGAAAGCTTTGACATTTTGTGTGACATGAAGGGGTAGCATATCGCCAAATATCTCTCTACTGTAAACAGTGTTATTGTCAATACACTAGCGTTTGTGGATGTCTCCGCTGCCAGGCCGCGGATGAGGCAAAACGCATGTCCAAACACGTACGGCCACTTCGACCAAATAGAATACATTTCCTGCGGCATACCGCTGACTAGTAGAAGCAAGTCTGACATTGCTAGGCTGAACAGGTAGTAGTTGGTAGCGGTGTGCATACTCTTGTTCCGCACAATGACCAAGCATGTCAATACGTTTCCAAGCAACCCGGTGATGAAGATGACGGTATAGATGATTGTGATGGGCAATATGATATACAGAGCATCTCTCTGAGGCCCAAATATCTCCTCGGGGTCGATGGCTGCGGATATATTGTGGGTGATATTGACATCATTGCTAATTGAACTCATTTTTAGATTTTTTTAAAAATTTAAACTTTTTATGTAAACTTGAAATAGGTGTTACTTATTTGTTTATTGTTTATTAGTTCTTGCATGGCTTTTACTTGTGCGGTGCCACTACCTGAAAACAAAAGAAATCATAAAGTTAAAATAATATTCAATTACTTACATTGCTTTAATATTATATTTATTTTTATTGATGAATAGGTAATTGGACAGTTGTTATTATTTAAAATATGATCCAAAAAATATCGGTTATTATTATAATTATTGTAATATGTCTCAGGCGAACAGTAAAAGCAACTGATATTTGTTTGCCCGTAATTTTCTTAACCAATCCATTGTTTTTTTTCTTTTATTTTACTGATCTAAGTAATCTAAATTGTTTAGAAGAGAGAGAAAAAAAATAGGTAATGCAACTTGCATTTCTAAAGCTAATAGGTACCTTTTTGATGTAGATTATTTATATACCTACCTTATTTAGAGTCTGTGTGGTTGAATCTATAAAACCGTTAACAACGGTAGGACTCTGACCTATTTCTTATTTGAATACGTTCTCCTCTGTTTTATTGCTTCAGTTTAGAGGCTGTTACTATGACAGGTTTTAATAAAATTCATCTAGGTAGTTACGGCGGCGTAATGCGTAACATGGAAAATATTGAAGTTAATTCTGTATAATTATGCCTCTTTAACAAAAAAAAATCTAGTATGATGCATTGCTTGCTTGGTTGCATGCTGCATGTGCATGCAGCAAACTAGCGCTTACTTGCAGTCATGCTCGCATACTTGGACGTATGATTGCATTTTGAGAATCTGTCAGTAATAAGAAATGATCGAGCATGTTAAATTAATCCCTTACTGTTCAGAAAAGCAATACGAGCGGTGAGGGTACGAGTTATGAGCGAATGAATTCGCTTATGAGCAATAATTGATTATTAATGTCGTCTACTTCTTAGCTATTTGGGACAAAGAACCGAGCTCACCGTACAAGTCATAGAAGTTTATTGTTCGGTAGAGCATCGTGCTACATACCAAAACGTGAACTCAGCATACGACTTTGTACCGGCTGCGTGGTCGACATTGTGCTCCTATATCGTGTATTTTAAAGTTATTTGTTAATGAATAATAAAGATGTGTGTGTTAACAAAATTTACATCTACATGCATCAGAATTTGATACAATAAAATTAAGATTTACAACTTAACTGACAAAAAAAGCACATTCAACGCAAACTTCACATTTATTTGGGTATTTGTAGCTTTGGTCACAAAACGATGCAATCACAATAGTTTATGGTTACAACATGTACACAAAAGAATATTCTAATGGCGGCAATTTTGGTTAATACAACCACTGAGTAATAACACTGAGTAGAGGAACACAACATGTATTATAATAAAGAAGAAAATAATACATTAACATAATATGCGCACAATATATGTGTAAATTTATGGAAAACAAACGCAACACTTAGAGAGAATTGTTTACGTGTGTAAGCTGTTTAGAAAAGTGGGGTTTATATGCTTATGTCGTGTATTAATCAGGACAATTGAATTGCGGGAGACTAAATTGTTAGATTTCATCAGACGAACTGGAGCAATCGTTCGGTCGTAATACATATTGCATGTGGAATGATTGTAAAAAAAGAATGACACAATTTCAGTACTAGAAATAAGACAAAACTTGTAATGCCACTGATCAGGCTACAGACGGTTCTTGGTTCTTTCTTGGGGCAAGGTATTACAATAAAATGCCAAGTACTACTAGATTTACCTTCAGATAAGTTAAAAAAACATGTGAAGTCTTTATTAGTTATCTATACTAATATTATAAATAGGAAACCTTTGTATTTTTGTATGCATATGCGTTTGCAACGAATAAACTCAAAAACTACTGGACCGATTTAAAAAATTCTTTTACTATTAGAATGCTACGTCAGCGCTGAGTAACATGGCTATATTTAAAAAAAAAAGAAAAAAAATGCGGTACGAAGTCCGCCGGGTCAGCTAGTTACTTATAAAAGGTTATTGACGATCTCCGTGGTCGAGTGGTTAGCGCGCCGGGTCTGGCGTCGCGCCATCTCTGAGGTCCCGGGTTCAATTCCCGGTCGGGTCAGATTAGAGAAAACTGTTTTTCTGAATTGATTTCGGGTCTAGGTGTTTTTCTATGTTTATGTATATTTATCCGTTATCTAGTTTAATCATATTAACGAGTTTCAATAGAAGCTTATCTTGGGCTAGATAATTGGTGTGAGCGTAAACAAATTTTATTATTTTTTATTATTATACAGTCAAAAAATATTTAGATGATAAAACAGCCTGGCTATAATAAAAAACACATTAAGTATACTCTATTTGAATCAATATGTGTACCCCTGTGTGGTGCCGGGGATAAAGAATTGCACCACCCCATATCTTCCCGAGGGTGTCGTAAAAGCCGACTAAGGGACCACTTCAGAGGATGGGCAGCAGCATCTCTCTGAGGTTACTCTTAACCAACTGCGATCGCCAACCCGCCTGCCAAGCGTGGCGATTACGTCAAATACCCCTCATGGAGATCCGTGGGGGAGGCCTTTGTCCAGCAGTGGAAGTCTTTTGGCTGAGATAATGATGATGATGATGATGAATCAATATAATAAAATTAATTTATGTAATTTTTATACTGATATAATGGCTATCGCCTTTATCAGCAGTGTCCTACAGATAACAACTAGCGATGCGTTAAATAGAATGTTTTATTTAGAGTATCTTGAGTGTGTCATGCTCTCATATTGTCTCTGCGGTGGTGGCATATGCGTCGGGTCGTTACGTTCCCTAAAATATGGTTGAGCGAAGCGATGGCTAATTCATATGTCATACTCGTGAACGGGTGCCGCCTGCGGAGGCTGGTCTGCTCTTGCATACTTATCTTATTTTTAGTATTAGGTATTCACTATAGTTAGACTTTATTTTTCTTAAACAGTTTTTGACTTTTACTAGAGTACTGTAGTGGTATTGTATGACATTGTGGAAATTGAAACTTTTACCTGATGTAAATTTGTTAACTTAGATTTTTTATTTTGTTTTTTTTACATGTTGTGGTTGTCCTTTATATTTTTTGTGTTTATTTGTAATGGAAAGTGTCCTGCTATGA
The DNA here is from genome assembly GCA_963082485.1 of Eudonia mercurella. Classification (NCBI taxonomy): domain Eukaryota; kingdom Metazoa; phylum Arthropoda; class Insecta; order Lepidoptera; family Crambidae; genus Eudonia; species Eudonia mercurella. Next base: position 5,360,280 of record OY720032.1, read on the forward strand.
TAGGGCATTTTCGCATTTTTTGACGCTGTAAGGGAGAAAAGAGCTTGTTTCTTGCCGGTTCTTCTCAGTACAAGATTTTCCGCGCAGAGTAGACTTACGAACCGATGGCATAGTGACATTCACAAGAGCTACTTGTAGCCTAAACTGAATACTTAAATGTTTTTGAATTTTGAATAGCTGGTACTTGGATAACGATGCCAGATCCATTCCCGCTAAATCTAACCGCCAGCAAACCGGAATCCTCCATTTCTGAGTAAATGGTCTATCTGAACACTAATTGTCAGAAAACAACAATGCTACCAACATTGTTGTTAAATTTTTGGTCACCTATCCGATGACTGGCCTATGCGAAAGTTGCTTAATCTTAGCAATCGCAGACCAGGCGCGTTAACCACTGCGCCATCGAGCTCCTCTATCGAGCCATAATCTTGATAGTTTCGGATCCTGGAGAGAACTAATCGCCTAATGGAAATAAGTACTTAGCACAATAACATAGTGCTTCAAATGACCATCTCTTCATAAATAAATAATATGCCTTTTAAGTGGTATCCTTTCATTACTCAGCCAAACGTTTACACCCGTATTTATAAACAAGTCATTACTTAGCAATTACTTTGTTCTTAGAAATGTCACTAAGATCTTATTTCATTTTATATACAAGTAACGTTTAAATTAGAATAGAAGTTTTCTTATTCAATTAAATAAAAGTATTATTGTTATTATCAAATTCATCAATTTTATATTATTTTATACAATACAAACGACAGTTTATTGTGTGTGATAACACGGAATTTAACCTCAATTCTAGCTTGTCACAAGCTTGTCACTATGAATTATTTGAGTAACCTAACTAGAGTAAAGATATTGGTGACTATTGCTTGGCTAAGAATTCTAGCTTTTGGCGTTTCTAATTTTATCGGTTTACTAAAGAATATGAAATTTTACTTAAGGGGGTGCAGCGCGGAATTTGAAAATTTACGTGTTTTTAAGTCACTGGTGCTAGGCGCTGAATAGGTCTTATACATTAAAAGGACTAGTATAGGTTAGCTTGATCCTTTCACAAGGTCATGGTTGTCTTGGAATTTGAAACAAATACCCAGAAACTGCATAAACAATACGTAAAACAATGATATCTAAAAACTTATTTCTTCAGAAACATTGTAAATATAGCACAAATGAAACAATGACCCGACATCAAAATGTTTGTATTGATATTCCGCAGGTCACTGTTGTCTTATTTTTCAATAAAAAAACATGAATATGAAAATATTAAGACTTTTCTTATTTTTTACCTAAACGCCTACGATTTTACGAAAGTAATCATTGCTCTAATTAAATCACCAGCCTACTCTGTACAGATATTAGTGTGCGTGCGTATTCGTAGTCGTGCGCCGTTGTCACACCACTGCCACGCGCCGTCCGCTCGCTATCATAAAGAAACTTGAAACTCGCAGTTTTGCGTCCGCGCTGCACCCCCTTAAGCAATTACTTTGTTTCAGTATGAGTTTTTACTCGTTTATAAATACGGGGGTTGATTAGATGAATCGCATTTCGCAGATAATGATTCCCAGATATAATAAATAGTGGATAGACATTAAGTCTAGTTTTATACAATAACTAGCTGACCCCGCTGAAACATACATATAAAAATACAAAGGTTTCCTCTTTATAATATTAGTATAGATATTGCGCACACAATAAAATTTACAAAGCTGTTAAATTACTGTAGCTCAAATTACAGTGATTCAAGAATTTTTGTGTATTTAATGTTATGCTTAGAATAATAACGCCTAGAACGATAGTGTCAAACAAAGTTCGTCAAAATATTGAGGCACAAAATACTCCGTCGTGTGCGTCAGCAGCTTGTCATTACACACACAACCGTACGAATAAATGTTGCAAGTAAAATGGTAATTTCCCCAAATCGGGGTAAATAGGTAATTTACTAAACTCTCATCTTGTTTCATAGTTTAAAAATTGTATTGTTGTTACATATGATTTTTTTAATTACTTCAATTTTTTTATGTGAAAATAGCCACAAAGTCAATAGTCACAAAGAGAAAATTGTCTTCTATAATTATTACATATTATTATTTTATTATATTAACGGCATACATTAATAATATTAACTGTTATATACATTAAGATGTTTTCATTTAAGTTTGTGATTATTATTTAAAAAAGTAAAAATTGTAAGGTACATACATACATAAATAGCTCACGCCTCAATCCCTCAGGAGGGGTAGGCAGAGACAATGGACCGCCACTTCTCTCTTAAACTATTTGGAAGCATAAATTTATTTCATTATGCATTGAATATTATTTCGAGCCTTTAGTTAGATGGCGGTGAAGCTACGACTACCACAATTTTCATATCATTAGCTACTTATTTAAAGATACTTACATATGACACGAAAACATGTACATGTAATGTTATGTAAATGTAACAATGTTTGGTGATAAATAAGAATGCCAATATTTATTCATTTACTTTATTGCACAAAAATCAGTCTTATCAGAAAAAATGACTGTTATAACATTTTTTCAGCATGTCAGTTTAAAATCCTTGTAGCTGTAACTATTTTCTAAATATGTGGCGCTTTGATAACAGCAATCGTGATAAATTGTCTTTCTTGGACTCTAGACTTGGATAAAAACAACTCTAAATAAAAATAACTCAGAACACAAAATGGGGTAAAAGTTTTCCTACATCTAGCAAAACATACATGGAATGACATATTACAAATTTACGAAAATTAATATCGTGTTTTACGAAATAATAGACATTGATTAGCTGTTCTTACAGGTGAAATGTAATCTTAGCATCCTTTTTGTTAGATTCTGACTTGTGAAAGCATCCTTTGATGGCACAAATCGTCATTATAAACAAAAATTGCGGAGCTGCTTACGACACGACGTGACCTTGGATACTAGCGAGCCGTTCGGCCAACCAAGCCACATATGGCTTGGTTAAACTTGCCTCAATCGCCGTGCGCTTACTCGGCTTCTAGGTGTTATTATTCTAAGATGTTATGTTACACATACCAAATAAAACCAATAATTTAAAAATAAGTTAAAAGTTACAAATTTCTTTAATTTTAAGTACCAGCAACAAAATTTATTCAATATTCCATTTAACTTTTAAAATATGAACAAATTACTTATCTATACTATCATCACCAATCATCATCATCATCATTAGACATGACATAAAAGCCTCTTATATTCATGCTTCAAGTTTAATTGCAATTTGTTAATGAACGTGAATTGTCGGCGACATGGTCGGAGATTTCAATGATCTGTGAAATAATAAAATACAAAAAATGTATAATCTAGAATTGCATCAAATCTTTTGTGTAAACGTAAAAAAATCACATTGGTTGTATTTCACTGAACAAAAGTATTGTTCTACATATTTTTTATTATTTTTAAGCGGTGGTATGAATTTAACTTTTTTGGGGTTTCAATGTATAATTGCAGGATCAAAGGAGAACAAAGATAAAAGAAGCCTATCGTATACGTCCGACCTTAGCAGACAATTATACCTATAATAAGGAAAGTTCAACAGTAATTGTTTCCGCACCATTTTTACCAGTTCCAGTTTTATTAATTACTAGCTATTGCTCGCGGCTTTTTTCACGTGGAATAGTGATTGTTTTTTATAAAAGTGAAAACCTGTCAAAATCCATAGGGATATTCCTGAAACACTTTATAATTTGCTTAAAAGTGACAGATTTCCGTACAAACTTTCCTCCCCTATTACACCTCTCTAGGGTAGGTTTTTCGAAGAATGCTAAAACACGTCATTCTTTATTTTTATTGAAAAATCTTATTATCGATTAAAATAATTCAATTTATGATTCTTACTTTTAAAAAGGTGTTATTTAAACGGTTAGCAAAGTATTCGTATTTTTGTTAGTAAAAAAATGCTAGTTGGGCAGCAACTTATGGTCAGCAAATATTTCTAAATCAGTCTGCAACTTATACCATTCTGAACAGCAGTCTTATGCCGCTCCCCCCTTCCGTGACTGGCCCTCGCTACGCTGCGCTTCGCTCGGGAAAAAAAAAATTACTTAACCTAACCAACAGTAAGGATTTCTTATGCTGACCGATTGTATAATTCTGCTGACCAAATAATAATTTTGCTGACCAAATATTTATTTTGTATATAAATAAATTATTTCCTCTTTATAACGATAATCCCTAAAAAACACCTTCTTTCCACTTTTAATAATTTAAAAGAAAATAAATGAAATTCCGGGAGTGTCTCGGGAATTCTTAATTTCTTTTCAAAATGCCAACTACCAATTTTCGTGTATTTTACTTCAAAACTGACGGACTTTCATACAAAATTTTCACCCCCTATTTGACCCCCTTAGGGGATGATTTCCGTAAAATCCCTTCTTAGTGGCTGGTTACGTCACTCAATTAGCCTACAGTCCAAGTTTCATCTCATTAGCTTCAGCGGTTTCGGCTCGGCGATGATGAATCAGTCAGGACAAGTCATTATATGTATATAGATATAGATTATCACTACCTGCGACTTCGTCCGCGTGGAGTTGAGATTTTAAAAAAAATTTTTTTTGTCAATATAAATTTGTAACTTATGTTACCCACAAAAAATATAGTATTGTATCAGTGAAAGATTTTTTGGAATTGGACCAGTAGTTCCAGAGATAAGCCCCGACATACAAACAAACAAAGTCACAAACGTTACCTCGTTATTAATAGTACTTATAGTATCTATATATTAAATTACATGAATCATAATAAATCTATCTATATATTAATACGTGAAGCAAAAACTTTGTACCCGTTTTTACGGCAATTGCGCGGCCGGAGGAGTATGAAATTTCGCACACTTATAGTTTATACAGAGAAGGTTATCTGAATGTTAATATTTTTTTAAATTATGCATAAAAAATATATTAAATCAACTAAATTAAATCAACAAAAACAACATTACACACACTACCATGTATTTGACACACACGCATATGTATTTGAGACACACGTATTGTTTGTCTTTAATGCGGCCGACATCTGTCAATGCCAATCCAAACTCACATTCTATCGTTTTTAATTTTTCATTGCTTAGGATACAATTCGTGCAGCCTTAATAAATTACGGTCGAATTTCGACCACTGGGCAACCACTAGTAGATATAGATAGACAAGTGGCTCTTTGTTTTTTGGAGCTATCCCAGACATAACAGATTTAACTAAATTTAAAATAACATTAAAAAAGTATCTGAAAAATAGATGTTTTTATTCGCTGCAAGAGTTTTTGAATGAATAATTTATAAAATAATTGATAATATTTTTTATGTACCTATTTATATTATAATAATTATCCCTGTTGAGTGTTGAGTGTGTGATTGAATGTAGATTTTATGAATTTGTTATAATAATGTTATATAAATTTAATTTAATGATAAGTTTAATATAATTTTACTACTATTTGTACTTGCTGTGCCCTTGCAGGGTCATGTTTGTTTCTTTTTTATCTTTTTCAACACCTGTATACGTACAACATGAATGCAATAAAGAACTTTGAACTTTGAACTTTGTTTGCTGATTGCTTCAGACGGCATTTTCAGCTTCACCGGGCTTTTTTGGGGGCGGCGAGAAACTTAAATGGTTCCTGAAGCCGTGTGAAACGAATCACCTTCGGAGGTTTTCTAGAGGGAACGGCATCACGCACTAGTGCGTGTCCCCGTGCCCTACTAGATTCTCCGAAGGGTTCGGATCAGATCGGAACAAGTGGCCTGCTCGCGACTTCGTTCGCTTCAGTGAACACCCGTATCCGTTGAAAAACTTTTTTAATGCATACCTCCTGACAATCACGAACACAACAAAAACAAATCAGCCAAATCGGTCGAGCCATTCTCAAGTGATGCTATGACATACATGTCGCAATTGTTTTTTACCCCTCGGAGAATGTAGTAGGGTACGGGGACACGCACTAGTGCGTGATGCCGCTTCCTCTAAACCTCTGACGATGCTTCGTTACACATAGAAGAACCCTTTTTACATTGACGTGATTGATGTATACAACAAGTAGTGTAAGCGTAATAGACCATTTTGCATATACATACATAGGTAGGTACTTGTCCAGTCTTTTTTTATACATTAGCTTATCTTACCTTATGATAAGTGATAGTAATGTGAAGATGGAAGCACCCTTTACCCGGCATCCTAAATCTAATGAACTAATGAATTTACCTCAAAGTAATAGTGGTGGTAGCCAAAGACTACTATACAAGGTCACTTTTTATCAACTGCAAATATTTTGACAAAACATCTAATTATATCAGAGAAATAAGGACCTAGCATTTAAAAAATAATTCAGGCTAGTTTTTTTTTTACTTTTCCTGACACAAAAATTGTAATATTTTTAAGAGCGGCCTCTCTGTTGGGTCTTTTGAATGAAACTTGGGGCACGTGTAAGCGGTGAAGGCATTGCGGCCTCTCTGTTTCGGCTCCTTTGAATTGAAACTACCGAAAGTGCTTTATTTTTTTATCGTAATGTCTTTGGCGTTTTTCTTGAAAACTAGCGTATAAAAATGTAAGGTTTTTTCATAAAAATAGTTTATAGGTGTTGTTGAATTTATCTTTAAAATTTTTGCAGTTGATAAAATGTGACCTTATATAATACTAGGTGGTAGCTAGCCACCTAGCCTACCACCAAAATCTCCTTTCCGTTTGTTACTTTAACTAATCGGTGTCTCCGTTTTCATAATGTCATAGATATAACATTACTATTTTAGTATTTGAAGGGCACAGTCATGTCCATGAATATTATTTGAATATTAATTTGACAATCAGTGACTGGAAACTTTGGAAAACAATCTGTGACTGTTATTACTAGACAATAAGGCTTATTAATAGTTCAGAATATATGTACGAGACGGCCGTACATCTGTTGCTGAGATTGTGTCAGTAGTGTATATATGGTTATTCTTCCTCTCAAATACTAAAAACCAATTATTCAATCTGTTTATACGTACTGCTTTGAATAGATCGAGCTCAACCGAGCTGATGGGTCTATTGAGTTATCAGATAATGGTATGATGGAAGAATAACCATAATACACTAAGACCACAGATCACTTACTTAGGTCTCAGATGAAGTACTGACCTGCTTATTCTCTTAAGTTTAAATGAGCAGATCATGAGCATTCATAATGATAAATATTAGCTAATTAAAATAATCGTAAACCTACTACCCACAGTGCAGTTTCTACTCACAGTGAGGGCGCCTCAAGTAGATCGCGCCGAACGAAGATTATAAAATGTAAACATGATATCTTGTATCATTTATTTGATTAGACCACTTCCTAATAGGGTTGGTTACAGTGACATACCGTCAGACTATTCAGCTCAGATAATTTTTGTAATAAAAAGTATGTATCAAAGTTTATTACAAATTTTTATACAGATATAGGTGTAGGTTCCTAAAACTAAGTTTTTCAAAATAGTAAAGTGAAAAAGAACTCAAGGTATTTTTATGAATTGTAACTATTGCTGAAAAGTTATCCTAGGTACATATTAATAGGATTTTGTGAGCATCTAATCGTCAAATAAAACAAATGCTGAATGGTTCGGTACTTAGTAGTTTATTTAGTAATTTAGTACATTATTTTCTATTTTCGTTATAAGTTCTTTTACACATACATAGACATCATCAATATAACCACTCTTAATAACATGTTGTACACAAATATCAGCTTTACACTGACACACGCCTGCATGTCCTTTCGAAGTAAGATCACTCATTATAAGGTCATACATTTCTATTTTAATTAATTTCATGCCCCCCGTGACCGGTCTCTTAATACACGAATATAATATATTTTCATCATTGATTCTTTTGCGACTCGTACTCTGAAGATTTATATCCATCGGAATAAAATTGAATAGTGATTCTTCGCTGTCCTGAAAAAATAAAAAAAAAAGCAATTATTACATAACAATATCAATCATAAATAAATAAGTACTATATTATATTTTTTAATTGTATACTTACGCTCATTTAAATGAGTGTTTTACTTTCTTGAAAGCTTCGAAGTGATTAACATTTTGATAGTATCTACACCGTGAATTTATAGACAAATTTTTTGATAGTTATAAAGTTCAAAATCGTAAAGATACATCATTTTTTACAAATAAATATGTAATTTGCTGACACAATGGAAAAACTAGCAATGATTGTGTTCGTAACCTACTTGCCAAATTAGGGTTTCTGCAATGTATTCTTCAGGATCTATTATGGATTTTAGCGGAGTCAGCTTTTATGCACATGCAATTATCATATCGACACACAACACACACTATAAAATTTGTTTGAATAAATACAGACAAGATTTGGATGGAAGTTATCATTCTGCAGTGAGCAAGCAAGAAACTAAGACTGAAAAAATATATAAAATAAAAAATGTAAGTACTTTTTTAATATAATAAAATTGTTCTTAAGAATTCGCTGTACCTACCTACTAATAAACTTTTCTAATGTTTTTTATTTATTTAAACTTTATTGCACACAAAAAGGGTCCAAATGACAGACTTAATGCCATCAGGCATTCTGTCAGTCAACCAGATATCTGATTTTATGGCTTTGTTTTTTTTTTATAGGTCGAAGTCTATGCCTAATCTCAGTGAGGAGCTGTTCCCGCAATCAGATGAGGAATCGAACTACACACCAGCGGTCACAGGAAAGAAACGTGTCAGCCATTACGCTGGCGATGCAAACCGAGAGCATGATGTTCGTGTAAAGAATGAAGTCCAAACGTAAGTTTTATACTTATAGAATATTTTATATTCAATATTTTTTACAAAACATTCATCTATTCAAAATTTGTCTAGGAGCATTATGCAGCTTATTTTTAATGAGGTTCTTCTATTCGCAGATTACCATCAGACGACGAAGTAAAATCAAATAAGCGGTTGAAGAAAAACAAGCCGATTATCAAAGCGATCCCACCACCAGCTCGAGTGACGGCGGCGGATCTGTTCGGTGAGGAAGACGCAAACGAAGAAACATTGAAATCATCGGACAGGGGTAACTATGAGATAGTACCTCTGCAATCCGTTTTTATTAATAGATTGGCCACAGGGGTATCGAAACAAGTGATACCAGATAAACCTGGCACTCACTACGTCGAAATAAAAGTGTACAAAGTGTCTGATATAGAGAGAGTAGCACCTGTAAACAGGTGGCGACACTCTGTCGCCGCTATTAAATGTAAAACGGATACAGATAGTGTCTTGTGGCAACATCTCGCCAATGTGGTAACCGCCACACGAAAAGAATTTCGCGGGGTGCCTAACACATATTCATCATTCTTCAGCATGCAGGTGTAGTATGATAAATAAATGTGTGTCGCAAGTTACTATTTGTAATCGATTAATCGATTATACTCGATTATATTGATAAAAATAGTATCGATTAATAATTAAAAATAGATTGTTTAGATAATTTGGACCCCTATCACTATCGATTAATAATCGATACACTATCGATTGTATCATAGAGTTATTAAACTTATTATTATATTCTCTCAATGATTGATTGTATTATATTACTCATTATTAATAATCAATAAATACACTTTGTATCCTAGAGTAATTAAACTTATTATTATATTCTCTCAAAGTGATTGATTGTATTATCTTATTACTCATTATTAATAATCAATAAATCAATTTAAATTTACTTGTATTTTTTTTTCTTTACAGTTAAGGTGACCAATACCCGAGGGCCTATCAATTATGAGCAAATTGTTAAATGTGATAAATGTGAGATTAGAGTGACGAGGAATCAGTATCAATATCATTTGAAAACCGAATTACATAAAATGAATTCTTTGATTGCTACTGAATTTGACAATATTTATATCATTAAGACGGCGCTCAAAAATCGAGTAATTAGTTATTGTATTAAAGCTAAAAATAAGATTTATTCAATACCAGAACATTTTTTACATGATTGTGAAACCGATATATATAGAATCGCTGATATTACTTTACAAAAACACAAATGTCTTAAGATACAATTTGAATTATTTGCATTTTATTTATTACCAAAAACAAAAGTAAAGCAACTGAAATCATTTAATACGAAATATGAAATTATACATGATATTAGTGAATTGAAAGAGATATTTAAAATGAAAACAATTGAAACGATGAAAAGAAAGCTTACTGAATTTGAACACTCCGAGTCTGGTTGGACATTTTTATCACTCAGTCATTTAGAAATAAATATAAATAAATATTGTCCTTTGCGAGGAGGTACATATATAAAACTGCCTCCTCGCGTGGGTAATACTAAAAGCTGTATCAATGTTAAAAATAATGATGAGTTTTGTTTCCTTTGGAGCATTTTAGCTGGGCTTTATCCATGTCATAAAAACTCAGATAGATGTAGCTCCTATCCAAATTTTTCAGATATATTTAATGTAAATGGAATGAAATTTCCTCCATCATTTCATGATATTAAGATCTTTGAAAAGAATAACTCGAATATAAGTATTAATGTGTTTGGTTTAGACAAAAAGAATAAATATGTAACTGGACCTTTATTTAGGACTGTTAATAAAAGAATTAATCATTTTAATTTATTATATATTGAAAACAATGGAAAAGGTCATTACTGTTTAATTAAAAATCTATTGAAATTAGTACGAAGTCAAGTAACAAAACATAGAGGTAATATTTATTTGTGTGAAGCATGTTTACTGACTTTTAAAAGTGAAGAAAAATACAAAAAACATTACTGTTCCAAAGTTTTACAAGTATTACCAAAACCTGATACTTATTTAATGTTTAAACATTTTGAAAGACAGCAAAAGGTTCCTTTTATAATATACGGTGATTTTGAGAGTTTATTAGAAAAATATTCAGATAATTCACAGAGCACGAGCACTACCAAGTTTAAGATTCATAAACCTTCATGTTTTGCCTACTATATATGTTGTTCATTTGATAGCTCTTTAAACAAATTGGTTTCATATCGAGGTTTAGATGCAACAGAAGTATTTATCAAAAATTTAATGGAAGATGTGAAATATATTAATGATTTGATTAAGACTAATAAACCAATGACGCAATTAACCGAAAAACAGCGAATTGAATACGATTTGAGTGTTTATTGTCATATTTGTAAACATTTTTTGTTTGGTGATAAAGTTCGTGACCATGATTATATTACTGGCGAGTATAGGGGGGCCGCTCATTCATACTGTAACCTTAATTTCAAAATATGTCCATTTATACCGATGGTGTTTCATAATTTATCTGGCTATGATTTACATTTATTCATAATGGAGCTAACGAAATATGATGGTTCAATTAATGTTATACCAAAGACTAAAGAAAAGTACATAACGATCACGAAGTCATTTGAAATGAATGAGAACAAATCCTCTGTACAAGTGAAATTTATTGATTCTTTCTTATTTTTAAGTGCAAGCTTAGATAAGTTGAGTAAAAGCTTAAACGATGATGATTTCATACATACTTCAAAATTTTTTACTACTCCCAATCAATTTGGGTTAATGAGAAAAAAAGGAATTTATCCATATGACTACATGAATAGTTTCTCGAAATATGATGACAAATATTTACCACCTAAACGATTATTTTATAACAGTTTATCAAAACAACATATATCTGATAGTGAATACACACATGCCCATAATGTTTGGGATCAATTTCATATAATTGACATGGGTGAATACACTGATTTATATTTAAAATGTGATGTTTTATTATTAATCGATATATTTGAAAACTTCAGAACCATGAGTTTGCATTACTATAAGCTAGATCCAGCGTATTATGTTACCGCACCAGGCTTTAGCTGGGATGCGATGCTCCTTTATACTGATGTTCGATTAGAGTTGGTGTATGATCTTGAAATTTATCAAATGTTAGAAAAAGGTATTCGAGGTGGTTTAGCACAATGTACGTTGAGACATGCTCAAGCTAATAATAAGTATTTGCCAAATTTTGATTATTCAAATCCATCGAGTTTTTTAATATATCTGGATTGTAATAATTTGTATGGATTTGCTATGATGAAAAAAATGCCGATATCTGATTTTAGATTCTTATCGTCTGAAGAAATGAACGATTTAAATATCGAAACTATTTCGGATGATAGTGAATACGGATTCATTTTAGAAGTTGATTTAGAATATCCTTATTACTTACATGATGCTCATTGTGACTTGCCTTTTGGTGTTGAGAAACTTATTCCACCAGGTAGTAAATCGACAAAACTTGTGGCAAATCTATATAATAAACACTGTTATGTAATTCATTATACACATTTAAAGGAATGTTTGAAACAAGGACTCTTATTAAAAAAAATTCATCGCGTAATAACCTTTAGGCAAGAAAGTTTTCTGAAGAAATATATAGATTTGAACACAAGTTTGCGTCAGGCCTCTAAATCTGATTTTGAAAAAGACTTTTTCAAGTTATTGAATAATTCAATCTTTGGTAAAACTATAGAGAATAAGCGAAAACAAGTGAATGTGAAACTAGTATCTGAATGGGAGGATAATAATAATGTAACAAATAAACGTGTTGGTGCTCGAAAACTAATTGCAAAACCAAATTTAAAATCAGTATCAATATTTTCAGAAAATTTCCTAGCTATTCAGTTAGGTCTAGAAAAAATTACTCTGGATAAACCGATCTATGTGGGATTCACAGTATTAGAGTATGCTAAAGCACATATGTATCAATTCCATTATAATTTTGTTAAACAAAAGTATGGAGAGAATGCTAAACTTTGTTATACTGATACCGACAGTCTCTTATATTTAATTTTTACAGATGATGTGTATGAAGATATTAAGCATGACATTCACGAGTTCGATACCAGTAATTTTGATAAAAACAATCCCTATGGAATCCCAAGAGTAAATAACAAAATACCTGGCTTGTTCAAAGATGAAATGGGGGGCGAATTAATAACTGAGTTTGTAGGATTAAGAGCTAAACTTTACTGTATTAAGAGTACTAGTGAAGAGATCAAAAAGGCTAAAGGTGTATCTAAGTCTGTAACAAAGTTTTTAAATCTAGATCATTATTCAGATTGTTTATTAAATGATAAAGATTTAAAATGTAGGATGAATACTATTAAGTCTTTGAAACATACTTTGTATTCACAAGAAGTGAATAAGTTAGTATTAAATCGAAATGATGATAAACGTCAAATACTACCGAATCAAGTTGAAACTGTAGCATGGGGTCACTATGCATACATTTAGTTATAATTAATTGTGTATTGCATTGTTTATCTAGCACCTATTGATAACTAATAAAATGTATTATGCTTAATAATTACGGTGTTTTATTTTTTTACCTCATGATTAATTTTATTATAATCGATTTCTATCAGATCTTATTCGTTTAGTCTAGAGTGGGGCACAATATCTATAAAATGGCAATCTAGAAGCAATAATCATCATTTGTGTATAATGAAGTTTAGAAAACAACCGCTAAGCTTGGACGTTAGTCCTATTGATGTTGAAACGAAATCACAGTTCATCAAACATAGTGCATTGTTACCTAATAGCATTCGTTGTTTGATTTGCGGGCCATCTAATTGTGGTAAAACGAATGTAATGGTTACTTTGTTGTTACATAAAAATGGTCTTAAATTTAAGAACTTATATTTATACACAAAAACCCCCTTTCAAAGTAAATATTGTTATCTTAAAGAAGTGCTTTTAAACGTTCCTGAAATCAAATATTATGTATTGAGTGATGATTGTGAAGTTATACATCCTAAAGATGCATTGCCAAACACGGTTATAATATTTGACGATGTGGTTTGTGAAAATCAGATCAACATTCGTAATTATTTCACCATGGGAAGACATAATCAAATTGATTGCTTTTATCTGTCACAAACATATTCAAAGGTGCCGAAACAGTTGATTCGTGATAACACAAATTTATTATTACTCTTCAAACAAGATGAAATTAACTTGAAGCGTGTATACAATGAACACGTGAATTCAGATATGTCATGGAATAAATTTAAAGATATTTGTTACGATGTTTGGCAAGAGAGGCATAGTTTTTTAACTATTAATAAAGACTCTGAATTAAATAAAGGTAGATATAGAAAAAATCTTGACACCTTTATATACCTATCCTAAAATGCCATATTATCATTTGCAGTAGATAAGTGAGAGCGAAAAGACAAAAAATGAGTCTTAATATCAAAGAACAGATAATCACATCATCAGACAACATAAGAAATAAACTTAAGCAGTTAAGAGATATGGAAGATCAAAACAGCTATGAACTCAATAAAATATTTAAACCTATTACTGAACCTCTAACACAAATGTTGGAATCGAACCAAAATAAGGTGAAATGTGACTTTAATGTGAGTACTGTACGAGTGCCGATTAATTTAGGTCACTTAACCTCTACACCAAATAAACAACCATCGGGCGAGGATTCAGAAATAGATAAATTAGATGACTCCTTAGCCTATACATCATCGACAACAAATAAACATTTATCAGATGAAGATTCAGAAACAGAGAATTTGGATTCAAACTCGGAATATTATACCGATACGGATAATAAAGACCTGTCTATGACAAAACAATATCTGAGTAGTCTTTATAATATAAATATACCTTTTGGAGTCCGGAAAGTGGGTGATCGGTTAATGATGGGTAATTCTGTGGTTAAAATAATTTCTTCAGTTGACGGTGACCAGGAGCCATGTCGAATCAAAATTGATAATGATGAATATCAATTGACTGCAGGACTAACAGAGGTATTATTACATAAAAAACCGAATCTAGAATTAGTTACTGAAAATGATAAAAAGGTTTATAAAAACATTTTGATAAAAACAAATGCTCATAAGCGTGATTATGATAATAAAGGTCAGTTAAAGGGGGATAAAGGTGACAAATATCGACAAATTATTAAACCTATGTTCATTGCATCAGCAGTAGACAATATTAAAAAACATGGTGGTAACTTAAACGTTTTAAAGAGATATAGAAAAAATACTGACTTCATCTATTGGGATGATCCTAATGAGCTAGTAGAAAGATTGAAACTTCTTATTGCTTCCAAACAAGCTGGAAATACTAATCAAGACAATGAAATTATTTCAATCATAGAAGAACTACAAGAAGCGGGCATAATAAAATCATAAATAACATAATCATATTAAAGATTTGTTTAGTTGATAAATGGTTGTTGAAGATTATAGAAGCTAAAAATGAGTAAAGAAGATGTTGTGAACGAAATACATAAATATGCAAGAGTGAATTTTCTTCGCAGATGTGTTTTACTCAGAGACATAGATGATCTTTGGCAAGCTGATCTAATTGATGTGCAAAAACTATCGAATATTAATTCAAATTATAATTTTATACTTATCGTAATTGAC
Organism: Eudonia mercurella; assembly: GCA_963082485.1. NCBI lineage: Eukaryota > Metazoa > Arthropoda > Insecta > Lepidoptera > Crambidae > Eudonia > Eudonia mercurella. The sequence goes on from OY720032.1 coordinate 5,375,720, forward strand.
TGCTTTTCGAAGTATGTTTGGGTCAGACCACTAAAAAATAAAACTAAAGATTCTGTAACAAAAGCATTTCAATCAATTTTGCACAATGGCAGAACCCCTATAAACTTGCAAACAGACTGGGGTAAAGAATTCTACAATAAAAGTTTTAAAAAGGAGATGCAAGCGCATTCAATAAACCATTACTCTACATTTTCAACTAAAAAGGCTTCAATAGTCGAACGAGTAATACGTACTATAAAAGGTAAACTTTATAAAACGTTTAGTTTGAAGGGTAACTTCAAATGGATTGATGGAACCTTAGAAAAAGTTGTGAGTGATTACAATCACACTAAACATAGAACTATTCAGATGTGTCCAGCGAAAGTGAATAAACATACAAAACAAATTGTGATGCAAAGATATAATATTCTTAACAAGCCGAAAATTAAGAGAAAATGTCCTTTCGTTGTTGGCGATATAGTGCGAATAAGTAAGAGTAAAGCAAATTTCGAGAAAGGATACACTCCGAATTGGTCAACTGAGTTATTTAAAGTAACCGTTGTTCAGAATACTTATCCACCAACTTATTTGCTAGAAGACTCAAGAAAAAATAAAATTCTAGGATCATTTTATGCTCAAGAGCTTCAGAAAACTAAAAATCCTGACGTGTATTTAGTCGAAAAAGTTCTTAAGAAAAAGGGGGATAAAGTTTTTGTTAAGTGGTTAGGATTACCATCTCAGGAAAATAGTTGGATAAGCAACACTAATATATTATAAAGTGCAAGAATATTTTAGTCATTCCTTACTTATATATGAAGGGGAAAGGTCTTGTGAATAGTATAATAAATCATCTACCGTTTGAGTTACATCTCCCGGGCTATAACTACTGTGGACCAGGAACAAGATTACGCGAGAGACTTATCAGAGGTGACAAGGGTGTGAATGAACTTGACGAGTATTGTAAACAGCACGATATTGCATATATGAAAACAACGAACTTACAATCCAGACATATAGCAGATAAAATCTTAATGAAAATGACAAAGAAAAGAGCATCATCACCCCAAGCGAGTGTAGGAGAAAAGCTTGCGGCAAATATTGTTAACAAAGCAATGTTGGTGAAACTATCACAGGGAGCGGGACTTAAAAAAACTTTTAAAAATGTAGTTGCTTATGCGAAAAAAAATATTCGTAAAGGAAAGCCTAAGTGTAAAAAGATGGCAATCGATTTGGCTATTGCTGCTATAAAAGATCTTGTATCTGATTCCGAGGTGAAAATTCCACGGGTGATACCGCTACCGAAGACAGGAGGATTCTTACCATTAATACCGATTATTACTGGATTATCTGCTGCCGGTGCTCTTGTTAATAAAACATCTGTTATAGCGCGAATGATAAAAACATTTCAGAGTGCACAAAAAACATGGAATGAGGTGAAAACACTCAATCAGAATTTTGAACCAGTATGTTTAGGGAGAGGACTAAAGCTTAAACCGTATAAAGGTGGTCTAGGTATTTACACTTCGACAAAAAACTGAATAAGCAGCTACCTAATCGTCCTCTTACGAATATTGATATAATGAAATATTCAAAAAATATTCCGTATTTTCGAGGTGTGTTCATGAGAGATCAATTACCTAAACGTCCTCGCAAAATCGAATGCGGTATAATTAATTTGGATAGCTCTGAAAATCAAGGCACACATTGGGTAGCTTATATTAAGAAAAATGACTATATTGAATACTTTGATAGTTATGGTGATCTAAAACCACCAACAGAGTTTATTAAATATGTGGGAGACAGCATTCAGTATAACTATAATAATTATCAGGGTAGTCATCCGTATAACTGTGGTCATTTATGTTTTAAATTTCTTGAAACTTGTATGCTTTAATTTCAAATAAATTGTATGATTGATACGTTATAGATCAGTGTTCGTTTATGCTTCCAATAAACAAGAAGCATTTTGTCTTTATACAAATATTAACTGTAACAATACTATGATTGATTTCAATATTAAGAAAAGTAAGATAAGTTGTGGTAAACCGACAAAAACTAATAGTTTAAATCACGGCTCCATTAAACAAACACGTGTTGTACCAGCTCTCAGTGAGATTAATAAAGAGTTTTTAAGAAATTTGGGATTTCAACTATGAGTATCTTGCAAATTAATGAAGCACCGCATTTCGACAACTCTATTGAAGGTTATGAAGTGCATTCCTATACCCCGTACACCAATAGCTTCAAAGAAAACGATGAAATACGAATACCGATTAATCAGCAAGACATTTATCTACTGCCTTCAGCCAGTTCTATTTTGATTGAAGGATGCGTAGAAGTATTTACGAAGGATGCTGCAGGAAAAATTGTAAGGAAGGAGTTTCAATTTAACAATAATCCTATACCGTTTCTTTTTCACGATATAAGATATGAGATAAATGGTGTTGAAATTGATCGTATTAGACATGTCGGTATTACTTCTACAATCAAATCTTACACTTCAATGAATGAGGGAGAAAGTAAACAGGCTGCTCTGTGGGGATGGAACTTGAATGGAACAAAATCTGTAAATGGTATTTTCAATGTAATATTACCGCTTAGTAAACTATTAGGATTTGCTGAAGACTATAACAAGATCGTATTAAACTGTAAACATGAATTAATATTAACGAGATGTAAATCTAATGTTGATGCTCTCATACTTGATAATAATGATCATGTTTCAGTAAATATTGAGAGAATTCAGTGGCGTGTACCTCATATTAAAGTGTCCGATCGAGAAAGATTACTACTTTTAAAACAATTAGAAAAAGATAAGCCAATACAAATAGCATTTCGAAACTGGGACACATATGAATATCCGCTTTTACCTAAAACAAAGAAACATTCATGGTCAATCAAGACTGCCTCCCAACTCGAGAAACCTAGATATTTAATATTTGGTCTTCAAACAACTAAGAAAAATTTGAAGGATAGAAATTGTTCCCTGTTTGATCATTGTAATTTAACTAACGTTACATTATTTTTGAATTCGCAATCATATCCATATGATGCACTTAAACTTAATTTTGATAATGATAAATATCGTATATTATATGAAATGTACATCAGATTCCGTCAGTCTTACTACAACACTCCAGTTGACCCGTTGCTTAATATTATCGACTTTAAAGAAAAAGCACCTTTGTTTGTAATAGACTGTTCAAGGCAGAATGAAACATTAAAAACCGGACCAGTTGATGTAAGACTAGAAATAGAAAGTGATAAAGATTTTCCTGACCAAACAAGTGCCTATTGTCTCATAATCAACGATCGAATTGTAGAATATAAACCTCTCAGCAGTACAGTCCGCAAGATATCATGAAGTTAATAGTTGATGTTCAAGGTTTCAAAAACGAATTAAATCAGTTTATACCTAAAGAAATAGCTATTTTGGATGATAAAGGAGTACAAAGCTTTTTAATAAGACCACCATTTCCATTTTATGATTTAACTACAAAAGAAAAGAGACAGGTTGACTGGATTGAGAGAAATAGAAATATTTATTGGAAGGAAGGATTTATTTCTTTTTCAAATTATAAACATCTGATTTCACCTCTTCTTGAGAATAAGCGTATTTATGTTAAAGGCGAAGAAAAAGCCAAGTGGGTTAAAGAAATGTTTGTTAATCATAATGTTGTTAATATAGAAGATTTTAAGTGTCCTAATTTTTATGCTTTATCTGATCTTTACAGTGAATGTAACGATGTCTATACATGTATATATCATAAGAATATTTGTGCTTTAAAAAATGTAATTTGTTTGAATAAGTGGTGTATTGATAATAAAATGTTATGTTAACTGAATTAAATATATCTATCATAAACATATATGAATTTATAATAAATAATGTTGATCATTGTGCCTAATGATAACTAATAAAATGTATATGCTTAATAATTACGGTGTTTCAATTTTTACCCCATGATTAATTCTATTATAATCAGATCTATCAGATCCTACTCGTATTCGCTTGGTTTGAGTGGAGCACAATATCTATAAAATGGCAATCAAGAAGCAATAATCATCATTTGTCTATTATTAGACATAATTATTTAAGTTTAACAAATAACTGCTAAGATTCTAAGTATTGATATTGATGTGAATATTGATATTGTGCCACGCTACGCACAAGCTAGAAATGATGATAAACGAGTTTAAAGAACTCAATATTTGTAAAGAGAAAAAACTGTCTTTAATATCATTGTATCATCCAGAACACAATTTACAGCAAATTTTTGACGGCCTCTCAATATTAGAAGATATTCATAACTTTATATGGTTTTAGATTTGAAGGGGGAAGTGTACAATGATAGCTTGTAGCTTTTCTATCTAATGTTTTTTTTTTTTTTTTTAAATAAAGTAGTGTCTAAAAGTCAGATTTAGTCTTGTATGTAACCGTAGAATAGAACAGATTCTGTTTATATTATCTGCTTTGAATAGATCGAGCTCAACCGAACTGATGGGTCTATATGGTTATCGGATAATGGTATGATGTAGGATGAATAGATTGAATAATTGGTTTTTAGTATTTTGAGAGGAAGAATAACCATATATACACTACTTGTGTCAATAAAAGAATTTCTTCAGTAGAATCAGCCAGGGTTCTTGAGAGGAGATAGCTTAGAGTTTCTTGTCCATCAGAGTGCTTATCGGAGTGTGCGTCCTCCACACAGACACAAGTCTGTATTTATACTCTCGCAGCTATCTCCTTCTCCCTCTGGCAATTTTATTTGCCTCTCTTTCTAACTTTACAATTTATACAGAATATATCTTAAATACTAAGTTTTAACGCTGTGACATGATAAACTTACATCTAAATAACATAATTACAGTGTTATTGTGCCTGTGGAGCATCTAGTTTAGTGAAAAAGTGGAAAACAGGTTTTTGGTATAAATATACCTCGCCCCCCGCTTCAGCCGTACAAAACTCGAGCGCACGAGACACGCGCCACTCAGTTGTATGCGGACGCCGTGTTAGGATCTAAGTTAGGATATAGACATGATCTAGGTCTCAACTTTAGTACCTAACTATTTGTGTATTTATTAATAATCAACAAACACAAATATAAACATTATAGACGAAACGATCCGTCCCGCGCTGTAGGTATAATTAGCGGGTCACCTTACGTACGACCGTGCGTACATATGGCGCGCGAGGGTTTAACTTATCTATACTAACTAGGTTATAAAACTGTAAACAAACTTATTAATACAAAACTATTATCTATAATCGTCCGGAACAATTACACTCATTCTTGACGGGACTGTACTTACAACTTATGCTTATTGTTAAGCGTGAAAAATCAAAAGATTTCAAGGGTCGAATGCCAATGACGTCAATGTTTTAACTCGTTGACTTGTTGAAAAGCAAGATGTTGTTCTTTTAGTTGATGAAAAAAATATGTTTCCTTTTTTCAACGCGTGTTAGATGTAATGTCTACATATTGATTTTGGATACATGTTAGTGCTAATCTTTTTAGAACTGTGCCTTGACGTAAAATTATATATATAGTATATATAAGGTTACTTTTTTATCAACTGCAAATATTTTGACAAAACATCTAATTATATCAGAGAAATAAGGCCGTTAAAAAAAATTCAGGCTAGTTTTTTTTTACTTTTCCTGACACAAAATTTGTAATATTTTTAAGAGCGGCCTCTCTGTCGGCTCTTTTGAATAAAACTAGGGACACTTGTAAGCGGTGAAGGCATTGCCGCCTCTCTGTTTCGTCTCCTTTGAATTAAAACTACCGAAAGTGCTTTATTTTTCATTTTAATCGAAATGTCATTTGCCGTTTTTCTTGAAAACTAGCATAAAAAATTTAAGGTTTTTTTCATAAAAATAGTTTATATATGTTGTTGAATTTATCCTCAAAATATTTGCAGTTGATAAAATGTGACCGTATATAATTTTACGTCAATTTTGTTGCGAACAAATTACAATTCGAAAAAAGTGTAGGAGCCCTTTTTAATGTTCTTATTCCTCATTTCTTTAGCTTAGAGGGTAGGAGTAGATAGTGTTGATTAATTTCGGCGAGTTGGATTGAGCCACGATAGCATAGTTGGTAGTGAACCTGACCCAGCATGTCATGGGGTGCGGTTTCGAATCTCGTTCGTGGAATTTTTTCAACACTTTGTCTTTTTTCTAATTGAGACATGTGTGGTGTAGCATCGTAATACACACTCGTCTAAGTCAAATTTAAAGTCAAAGTCAGATTATTTATTCCATATAAACCTTCACAGGTACTTATTGACGTCAAATCTATAAAATCCAAATAATTATATAAATCTAAAAAAAATGTTTAGAATAAACTACTGAACCCTACCACCACTTCAGATTTTGGGAGAGCCTTCGACGGAGGAGAGCTGGCAAGAATCTCAGGAGGCTTTTGCTTCGTCTTTGATTCTTTGAAGTTGAAGATGTATCAAAGAGGCGGTAAGTTCCTTTGAGATGTTGTTTGCTAAGTAACAGATCATAAATCGATAAAGTGAAGATGAAATTTAAAGTAATATTTTATTGGGTGCAGCAAGTTAATTTACTTTGTAGATTGCTTTGTAGGTAAACTTTAACACAATTTGATTTTTATGATTCCGCTTACTTAAGTTAGTCTTAGTGGACGAACTTGGTATAACTTAAGTTTACCTACTATCTGTGCTTACTTTGCCTCAATTAAACTGATACCCATTAATTGTAGCGATGACTTGATTTCAAAGATGGAGCCCTTTGCTAGTAGCAAGTCTACTTCTAATATTCATTTGAAACAAATTTTGATTTGACTTTAGCACGGAGGTACGATCGTAGACTTAAGATTGATATGAGTTATCATATTAAGTTAAAGACTACATACAGCTTTGTACAGAATAAGTGTTTTCATAAGTAGTCCTTCAAGGTTTTATAATACAATGTGAGGCTACTGCAAGACACGAGCGCACGAGATAATAATTAATAATTACAATTATGGCTGTATGAGCGATGGGTTATTCCTGCCTGAAACGCTGTCTCATTTCCTTAGCTAAGCATTTGGAAATAAATAGCGCAATTATATGTCTTTACGAGGACGCGTGAGAACTCGTTTGATAGACTAGCGATAGCTCGCGACTGCGTCTGCGTAAACATCCCTATCCTGCGATCCCGAATTTCAGCACATCCTGACTTGCTTTTCTAATTCACTAAAGCTGCGGTCCCATGGCCTGATTTGTGGCAGGCCAGATCACGCCAGACCAGGCCAACAGGCTGTGGGAATTACATTCAATTTGAACCAGTAGTTTAAGAATTATAACTAGTCAAAGTTTCCTAATTTGTCACTCACTGACTGACCGATCATCAAAACTCTAAAGCACTTCTAGCAGACATAGAAGCTTCAAATTTAGGATACAATGAGTGTTTAGTATAAATCAAGGAAAAACTAAAATATTTTGCAATTTCGGTCCAGTTTTCTAGATACATGAACTGCATAAATAACTTTGTAATCCTATATAAATGTATAGGATTACAAAGTTACATTTGCAGTTAATGAATCAGTATACCTGTTTCTGTATAATATAATGGAATTATAGGTGTAGATAGGTTCCTAGATGGTACCGAAAAGGAAAAAAGTAGGACTATCTACAAAAAGAAATGAAATGCCATCAAAAACAAACTTGTAAAAAACCAAGTCTCGCAACTCAGTTCTTCTACCGTAAAAAGTAATCCATGATCCATCCAGAGATCCATGTAATATACCAAGTCGGTTAATTTATTCAGTCCCTACTTAAGGGACCTTCTGTCTTAAGTTATTACGTAATTAGTTAACCTAACAAAATCTTATAGTGACCATATCAATATGAAAAATCTTTTATGTTTTAAATAAATAGATTGACTTTGCAATCGCACTCAACAATCTAATTTAATATAATATTATGTATTACTTGTTAATTTACATGGTGTTTTCATGCGAACCTTGTGGGCCGGCAGACTGAGGTTAACTAATGCTACGTTTGTTTTCACGCTGCACCAGTTATCTTCGCGTCTGGATTCTCGGATGGAGTCATTTGCCGAGCTAAATATAAAAAATAATAATATAAATCTTCTGTGCGTGTGTATGTTACTGAACTCCTTCTAAACGGCTGGACCGATTTTGATGAAATTTTCTGTGTGTGTTCAAGTGGATTCTAGAATGGTTTAGATTTACAATTGGACCCGGTAGGTAGCGCTGCTATAGGGGTCCATCGTGGGATACGGGTGTTCTTAAGCGGACGAATGATTTGTTTGTTTGTTTTGTTGTCATGGAAACTGTCAAAGCAGTACGAAGTCCGCCGGTCAGCTAGTGTCTCTATAATAATCAATAATAATATGTCTTAGTAAGGTTTACACTGGTAAGTTTTTTAAACAACAGTAATGATAGAGTATAGTGTTGATTAATTTCGGCGAGTTGGATTGTGCCACGATAGCATAGTTGGTAATGCACCTGACCCGGCATGTCATAGGGTGCAGGTTTGAACCAGTTCGTGGAATTTTTTCAACACTTTGTCTTTTTTAAATTTTAAATTTGTTTGCTACAATATTTGCGTAAAATTATATGTAAATAATCATAAATAGTAATGAAGTAACTATAGTTAAGGACCAACCTTTACGTAAACCTTACCAAGGACTAGACGTAACTTTTTGCACAGATATTGCACACACGCTTGCACATAAGACAAATAAGACACATAAGACAAACTGTCAAATTTCCTCAAAAGACTTTTAACTTTATGTGTATAGAATATGGTTGAATATTTATTGAAGAAATTTGAGAGTTTTGAATAGGTTAATGTGCAGGCGACTGTACTTACTGTTTTGCCGGCGACAGACCTAACGATAAATTAGCGCAGGGTTAGTTTTTGTCAGTTCTTATTAGGTATTTTGGTGGGTCCCTAGAGTGTCTAGTGCAAGTTATACTTGCTTGTATTTGCCAAGTCTATTTATTAGAAATCGCTTGAGACGTATTTTTGACCATAGCTCCGAAGATTTTGGGAGAATCGAAATGAAAATAGTACCAAGAGTTGAGGATTTTATCGAGACACGTGTGAGTGTTTGAATTTTGAAAATCAGCTGAAACTTTTTTTGGAATTTTGAAAAATGTGAAAAAGAATGGGGTTATTTGGATGGTGTTTATATACTAATTTGTAAATATTTCAAATAAAAACCGACTTAAGAAAAAATGAAAAAAAAGGAGTCCTAGGATATTAGTTTAGCTACCAAATGGCGAAAAAATTTTGAAAATCGTTGAATAATTGTGACCTGTAGGTGGTCCCTTTAGATTTGGTATTGTAGAAAAACGGGTATTTCCGTATATATAAAGTGTTGTAGCTTCTTTGATTATTGACCGATCGTCATGGTAATGGCGTTAAAAGATGCGGATGCAGGCGAGAAGTGCATTCAAGTTAATATTGTGTTATTTAAAATAAAATGGTTATTTTTCGTAAATTGTTGTATTATTTTCAATGCTCCGATTCTTGCGGGGACTGCGAAATCTGTGAATTTTTTGTTCATGTTTATGTTTTATAGTGTTGCAATAAAAGTATTATCTATGTATCTATCTATCTATTTGCCATTTCATTACGTTAACAAAAACGAATATTTGTGTGGCAAAATTTTAACACACATTGTCACTAGGAGACGCGTGCTTCAATGCTGTACAAAGTTTGGAGACATTAACATGATCGAACGAATTCGAGTAGTAAATAAAATTCGCACTACGTATGGGCTGCACGTACAGTCAACCGAGAAGTAGCTGAAACACTTTGTACAGTCACGAGCTTTAATATGTATACACAACATATACACAACTTCACATAATTTGAGGTATTGTTTATGTAAGTTTTTTTATAAGTGGTTGTGTTTTTTTTTGTGTTTTTGTTTGGTAGTTTATTGGAACGCAATTCCCATTATCACCGGAGCCGGGCGTTGGTGCTGCGACACAGTTTTTACAACTAACCGCAGTATTAACGAACAACACTAAATGTATATTTTTTATTGTCCCAAATATATATTTTTTTTGTTTATTTTACTTATGAGTTTTGACTCTTAGTCAATTGTATTAAGAGTGATATTTGTTTACATGTTAATGCTTGTGACTGTACCATGTCATACCAAATACAGCGTTCATTTTATACATAATGGTTGCTTGAGCACGATCGTTCCGAGCGAGTTGTTGTGACATGGTACTAAAGTACAGAATAGATAATAGTCTAAGTGAAATGTTATAGCTATTTCTGAGGCCGAACTAGGTATATCTAGGTTTCAAAGCAAATATTAGGCATCGGTGTTAAGCGGTCTCAAGGTCTCGAGAGTGATGTAGGGCTTTGAATACCGCTGAAATTATGTAACTTTACCTCTATCATACGAAGATAACGTTAATAGCAAATTAACCCGTCCCGCGCTGTAGGTATAATTAGCGGGCCACCTTGTGTACGACCGTGCGTACATATGGCGCGCGAGGACTTAACAATATGCTTGGCGTTACCTGAGTGGCAATTTCAACGGTAAATCAACTAACCGTTCTAGGCGGGTTGGCTAAAGCGCATTAGGTAACGGAAAATCTAACGACACCTCATTATGTTAAAACATAATATCCACCATGCCTAAACACAAATGTTGAAAAAAATTCCACGAGCAGGATTTGAACCTGCACCCTTCTGACATTCCGGGTCAGGTGCTCTTCCAATTGAGCTATCGTGGTTCTAACCAACCCGCCGAAATTATTCAACACTTCTTACTTACTTACAGCTCGTGGAAATTTTTTCAACATTTGTGTTTATGTAATTTGTTCGCAACAAAATTTGCGTTAAAAATTATTTGAACATTTATAAATAGCTTGCTTATTTCTTAACTGATCTTTAATATTTGTAAAAATATTATGATCGGATGTTAGTGACGGTAGTTGTTGACATTGAATGGGCGCCTTTGGCTTTCAAAGTAAGAAGTGTTGAATAATTTCGGCGGGTTGGTTAGAACCACGATAGCTCAATTGGAAGAGCACCTGACCCGGAATGTCAGAAGGGTGCAGGTTCAAATCCTGCTCGTGGAAAAAATTTTTCAACATTTGTGTTTATGTAATTTGTTCGCAACAAAATTTGCGTTAAAAATTATTTGAACATCCACCATGCCGTTTGGGCTGTAAGGGCGTGCCAAAGAAACCGACTTACATACATACATGATGCTGTTGGGGCTACCGTGGCGCTGTAGCGCTTCTAAAATGTTTGCTGACTCTCGCATAGACGGGTTTTATGCTATAATGCGCTAAAAAGCGGCTTCTCTACTGCAGCGTTTACGTAAGAGCGGCAACAGTATCCTTAAGATGATTGCTGTCAGACAGGTCTGCCCCATTCAAAGATACTGGGTAGAGATTGCAACGGAGCTTAAGAAGTAGTACATAAACGTAAATATGCTAACAACACTAACACAGAATTAAGCCCAATTGTTACTAACATTTACTAATAAGTCAATTGATCAAATTGGTCTGAAATAAAAAAAAAATATTATTATTATTTTCTCCTTTAAGTATTTATTTTCTTTCTTAGAACTAGATTTCTTTTTTTTATTATTATTTATTATTATTATTATCTCCTTTATTTATTTTCTTTCTTAAAACTAGATTTTAACAATATTTTAATATAAAAACAATAAAACATTATAAAAACCTAATCCTAGAGTACCACCAGCAGCGGGGCAGGGCTCAAGCTACCGGTGGTCAGGGCTGCAGAGTGAGGAACCTTCTGACAATACGTGCCGTGTCTAGGAGTACTGCCTTTTGCATCTGACCCTTATTATTATTATTATAACCCTCCTTCTGACGCCGTCGGGTAAAAAAGTAACTATTCTCTGCTAGATAAAGTTACCTGCATTGCCGCTGCCAATTTAACTGTATAGAAATAACGTTACTTAACTTACTGTGCGTGAATGTCATTTCCTGTAATAAGGCATATTTACCATAATTATAAGCGAAGGAACTGGTCTGTCATTGCAAGTTACTCGTTCTAAAGATATAGATATATTGGATGGAAATAATGTAGTTAGTATCTACCTTGTGATTATGATCTTATGTGGCGTGGTTCACTGATGTTCAGAGAAACATGATCTTTCAGCGGAAAGGTTTAGATTCCTTAATATAATCAAGCACTGAGGGACATGATGTAACATGATGTACTGTATTATTGATGACACTACCTTGTCCAACATTCATGAATCGCAATAAACACTTTTACTTTGACTTTGACTTTGACTTTGACTAATATTTTGGATAGAACGTAAGCAATTGTAATAGTTACCATAGAAATTCAATTTTTTCTTTCTTTATACATAGGCAAGTATTTGACCGCGATTTCGCCTGATGGTAAACGATGATGCGGCCTAGGATGTAGCATACTTGCCTAGATAATGCCTGTTCACCCTTGCCTTGAAAATGTCCACGTTGTACGTGTCAGGAAACAGATCCGCGGGAAGGGAGTTCCATTCCTTAGCTGTCCTCATCAAAATGATGACGCAAAGCGCTTTGTGCGTATTGGTATGTTGACAGTATAAGGGTGTGATCTCAGTCCGCGTCTAGTTCCCCGAAGATGAAAAGGAGAAGGTGGTATCAGTTCGTGTAATTCCATCGCACACTCCCCGCAACTTTTGCGACCAGTGGACATTTTGCAAAGTGAACATTCTGCGCCTGAGCCGTCAGCCTCATACCGTTTGAATTTTGTTGAAAACTTACAAAAATATAAAGTTATGGTAATTTTAAAACCCAGACAAAATGTGGGATAATTCAACTCCGTTACTACGTTACTTCCAACGACCTTCTCGTTCCTATCTGTCTTACATCTTTCTCCAGTTATTAGTTTATAAAATAACGACAATGCTACGTTATTCAGTTAATATAAATGAACACTTAATTGAAATCTACTCGTGTGAGACTCTACCCTGTCTCACCATGAAACCTGTAAAGTATCAATTCCATATTGTGTTCTCCTGAACAAAAAATAGTGGATATTAATTTTGATATATATTGTGGATGCGACATATTGTAACATAATGAACAAAGACCCTGAATTTTTTTTTAGATTCGGCTTCTAAGTTGATTTCAGCCATTTTTAATTAAGGAAAATTATTTAATTATAGTTAATACAGTCCCTCATTCGTTAAACAGTCAAAGCAAAAGAAAATCAAACTAAAAGCAAGGCAATAAGGCTTTTTATAAATCAGTCATTATTTTTAATTTTGACTATACAATGAATTAAACATTGTAATTTTCTTAATTGGAATTATTATTGGAAAATGTAGGTATCTACTTATATTACAAATGGCTTATTGATTAAGTAGACGATTCTTATTAAATTATTAATTAGGCTAGATTATGTTTACTGATATGGTGTATTTGGATCTAAGGAAGGCAATACCATCTAGCCTTCCAAATAAACCTCACACAGAAAGCAAGAAAAAAATAACGGACAAGTACAGACTGGCGATTAACATTTTCGACAGACAATATCATACGTCGAGATAAAACCTTCGTTAAACCAGCATGGCGAGTAGCGACAATCTCTCTCCTAAATTGTTTTTCTTTTCACATTGCCATTTTATGTATTATCTTTCTCATATTTCATTTCTTTCGTCTTTTCCAAGAATGAACAACGCCTTGATATAATTATGCGACTTTGACGCAAATGTACCTTCGTATATAGGTCCAACATAATTCTTCATTCACTATGACTTTAGGCAAGAAGTACGTAGTAAGTAAGCAGCTTAATACTGCTAGTTAATATTAAACGAAAACAAAGACACGCGTGAGCGACCCACGGATGCGCTGATCGATCTAGCTAGTAAGACATTGTCAATGTTTTTCTCCTTTTGACCTTTCGCGTGCAAAAAATAAGCAATAATTTGGCCGAATGTTTGGTTCGGTAATTTTTTTTATTGAATATGAAGGCAAATTATCGTATTCGCCTCAACGCATATTCAGCGCATCACTGCTAAATTATTTAATAACTTCCATACTTATCAGTATTGCTGATCGCAAATAAATTGACTCACATTTTGTTAATTAATTATTTTCCTTTAGTTTAAATCGGAGCAACTGGGGCCATCAATTAAGCATCGTTATTCAGCTAGGCAATAACATTGCCTAGCAAGCTATATTATAGCTTGCTGAGTACACTCCCTCATTAGGGATGATCTGCCTGATGATGGCACATTTTGTATTTATAGTTTATACTCTTTTAAGGTTTAAGACATTTACAATTAATTAAAAATTACAAATAAATTCACTTACATGAGAAAAACACAATTTTTTTTTTGAGAAATACTTACATAAAGACGTTAGTTCTGTTACAAATCACGGCCACACAATATTTATTATAATTATATTTTTTTAAATATTATTATTTGTTGCATATTATTTATTTTTAATTTGAATTATTGTAGGAGTATTTGAGACTCAGTTTCATATTTTATTTTACAAGGAAAAATGCATCTACATTACTTTACAATGTTCTAAAATGTACAACTGACCAGATCATTTATTATGGAAATTGGAGTCGATATTTTATAGATACGTTTTTGCAAATACTTGACATCAACTTTGTTCTGCCTGTAATGACGTACTGGGCAGAAACGTGAACGTTGGCTAGATAGGGTGGCTAACACTGAATAGATAGGTCCAACAAAATTATTCGACAGAGAACTATGGTCACCGACATCGCTCGCAGAAACAGCACCTTGAATTGGAAGTGGACCGGTCATGTCTGTAGAAGAACTGAGGATAGTTGGAGCAGTCATGTTCATGTCTTAGAGTGGAGATCGCGTTTAGGCAAACGCAGTGTAGGGCGCGGTGGACCGACGACTTGAAAAAGATGACGGTTGTTGGATGGATGCGGACTACGTAGGATCGGTTTTTTTTTGTTTTTCCTGGTTCACTCGCCGGGGTTGACCTAGCCTTTATAAAAAGCTAAGTTGTTAAATTGTATGTATGTTGTGTTAAGTTATAAAAAGTAAGCTTGGGAGGCGACGTTGGCGTTACTCATAAAAAGTGCACGCCGTGGTGAAACTAGTGGGGCGTGCTCAATCTGCAGTGAAGCTGCCTATGTCAGCTGATTTAACTGAGCGACGAAGTGTCCAGTGCCGCCAGAAGACTACGAGTCGCGACGCGAGATAAGTGAATTTAAGAGAACCGAACACCGTTTTTCGTCAACGGTGCTGGAAAGAGGACGTGATTACAAAACTGCTGAGCTGAGGAGCTTACGTTCAGTAGTGGACAGCAATAAGCGAAAGAAAACTTTGGTCTGCTCAAATAAGAAGAAGAATTAACTTTCTTAGAAAGTTTCAACGACTTTCAACGATTCTATATTTGTAGGTGCATTTATTAGTTTCAATTAGAAAACATAATAGTGGTAAAAAACATTTGTTAATTTTCGTATTCATTATAAAAACTAAGCAAATATGAATACCTTTGTTAATCTTGGAGCTGTTACAACCGCCTATCATGCGAACGGCGGCGGCGCCTCCACTTTGGGCACTTTTGACACAGCGAAAATAATATGTTAATTTGACAGGTTTAGCAGTTGTACACACGCGTATTCGCTACTAAACAATGTTTCGAACATATTGCAGCTTCAAAGTACAGAGAGCTGCGTGCTGAGCGCGAGTTTTATTCACAGTTTGATCACGTTAATGAAACGACGACCTGGTCAACCCGAGCCGATGTCCTATTTAGAGGCGCCTTCGTAATGTTCCGCTCCAGATCCCATCTGAACCTTTCGGAGAATCTAGTAGGGAAAGGGGGGATACGCTTGCATGATACCCTTCTCTCTAGAAACCCTATGACGGTGTTTCAGCTTGTAGAAATAGCGTGAATGGACCGGTTACTAAATGGCGAAATGCTTGGAAATTCGAATATACCCGTAGCTTCGCCCACGCGCTGGCCCTCACGGCGTAGGAGCGTCCCCTGGGTGGCGGATGGGGGAACGGTCGGTAGCACAGCCTAGCTAGCTACCGGCCAAGCCCGATGGGCCCGCTGGCCAAAGTAGGGTGTGGTCTTCCGGCATTTTGGGGGTTGTGCGGTGGGTTAACGCCTCGCCCACGTAAAAAAGGCTATAGTTACAAAACCGATACAGAGAATAACAAAACGATCCGATTAAAATCTCGTGACGGAGGCCAAGATTCACTTCGGGTCCCTGAGCCAGCGCAGTAAGTATGTAAGCATAGCCTCGTTAGACTACTGGCGTGATTTCACTGCTAGCTCATGCGTTTCACATATTTGTTTGTTTGGGTTAACGCAACTGTTATAAACCACAATAAAAAAGAAAGGTATAGATATCAGCACAAATATGGAACTACCTTGGCAAACCGAGTCATCAAGGTGTCTTATGCAAGCTTTAATTGTTTTTCGAACATTATCAGTTCACACTAGTCTACTACTGGATACCTATTGGTGCAAGTTCACGCCACAGCACTATCCGCGGCTACACCATCCAGCTTTTGCCAGCCACCGATTGCGAAGATCGTCGCTCCACCTAGTCTGAGGGCGTCCTACACTACGTTTGCCGATGCGCGGTCTCCATTCAAAAACCGCGGTTATCGGTTCTGCGGCTAATATGGCCGGCCCACTGACACTCAGCTTGCTAATCCGGCTTTTCAAGTGAACGAATTTGAGAATTTGCATGGCATTAAAGCGGCGCGCGGTCTGCTAGGTTATACTTAACGTCAACGTGATCGAATGGCAGATGAAACTGGTACTTGGCACTCCGAACCGAACGTTGATCGATTATGGATTATGAAAACAACAATAATACCAAAACATCAAAGTAAAAATTACATCACGTAACAGTTTATGTGAAAAGGTCAACCATATTTCGATATGTACTAATCACGAATTTCTGTAAGCTAAAAAATGGTTTATGAACCAATGAAGG
Source organism: Eudonia mercurella (assembly GCA_963082485.1). Lineage (NCBI taxonomy): Eukaryota > Metazoa > Arthropoda > Insecta > Lepidoptera > Crambidae > Eudonia > Eudonia mercurella. Next base: position 5,392,655 of record OY720032.1, read on the forward strand.
AGCAAAACAGTGACGTCACCATACATTTTTTAGATAATATATCTTATAGCATGTTACAACAGGTGCTAAAAAGTTTTATTACCCCACTGTTGTTTCTTCGATTTTGCAACTTTTGTCCCATCCACTGCGTTATATTACTCTGGTACTATTAATTATTTTGTGGCTATACTGTGGCATCTCGATTGAAAGCTTGTTTTACACACTTTTAATTTAAACATAGTTAAAACACAGGAAACATTGCACTGTTAACTTCCAGTGCCCGAATGCTCGGGTGTGATGCGAGCATTTGTGCGTACCCTAAGACAACGTAATTAGCTTTTTGAGTGGGTTAACAGAATTATTATTAATGTAACACATTAATAATAAACTTTATAAGTATGGGTATATGTAAATGTATGGCCCTTTATGCCTGTGGTGTTTCCCTCCATGTATGGAGAAGGCTAGTAGCCCAGCAGTGCACAACTGATGATGAAGACATTTTACGCATTTTTGTTGAGAACAAATAACAATTTGGAAAAAAATTTCATCTCATTAAATCTCATTTAATATATGGGTATACAAGCTGACCCGGCGGACTTCGTACCGCTTTGACAGTTTCTATGACAACAAAACAAACATATCGTTAACCCTTACAAAGGCAATGGCAGCTATATTGCCACCAAATATTGAACTTTATGTACTTGGAATAAGATTGAAAAGCAATGAAAAATTTCAACTGTATTGCCCGTGAAAGGGTTAAATAGTTTACGCGTGAAAGGGTATCACACAAACCACCAAACTCACTTTTTTAATAATAAGTCTTTGATTATACTCTTGGGAATACTATATGTACAAAATTTCATGATGATCGGTTGAATAACTTGAATAGTATACGCGTGAAAGCGTAACAAATAACAAACAAACAAACAAACTCACTTTCACATATTAAGTTAGTTTACTAATAGTTGTTTTGATCGTGATCAAGCAGTGTGGCTGGAGGAACCTTTTAAGTTACTCGCCGCCCCTAAAAAAGTCTGGTGACGCTGTGAAGGCCGTTTACAGATAACAGGAAACTCTCTCCTAAAAATGTTTGAGCTTATCAGCGAAATCAATATTTTTTTTATATACCTATTGATTCAACCTTTTTTGAATAAAAACGACTTAAGTTTTCAAACATGTGTCAACATAAAATGTAATTTAAATCAAAAGCACTAAGGAGTATTTGATAACAACTTCGAAGCAAATCACCGCCAAAATAACTTTCTACCCCTTTTTAGCCCCGTTAGGGGATGAATTACAATAAAATTCGAAACATGTCTTCCATCAATTCTGTTAAAAAGGTTTATGCAAAATTTGAAGTAGATTGGACCAAAGAATCACGTTGTCATATGAAAACTTTGTCCCCCTTTTTCACTCCCTTAGGGGTAGTATTTCGGAAAATCCTTTCTTATAGGATGCCTACGTCATACAAAGAACACACCCTCCAAGTTTCAGGTCTCTACGATCAGCGGTTTAGGCTGTGCGTTGATTCATCAGTCATTCAGGACAAAGCATTTTATATGTATAGATTGCTAATCTCTGTATACTCATGTAATTATTTTCATGTACTTGTGCTAAACATGCACTAAAAGTTCAGTAAAAATCATTTAATTTCAATGATTTGTACTCATAATATCTGCACTTAATTCAATTACTTATACCTTATATATCATATATGTAGACAAAGACTACGTGTGCGAGCCTTCCTGTTCACGGTTCCTCGTGAGACCTTGTATTTCAGCAACATTTTATGGTCAATAAAATGTAATGACTTTTCGAATAGCTATGGGGCTGACGCGTTTTTGCAGGGTGACACTAAATCTATACCGCCTCTCTTCTAATCGATGTGACAGTGATGTAATGTTTGGGCTGGGTTCAAAATCTAACGCAGTTCTTTCTAAGAAACGTAATTAAGTCTAGTTTTATACATTTAACACATTTTTATGGCATACACAATTAAAACGTATGTCGATAAAATTATAACTATCTGGTTAAATGAGTAATATGACTTATTCCCGTCCAATCGAAGTATTTGTCTACAACCGTAGTACAGAAATAATCATACGGTTTTAGCTAGGAAGACTTAAAACAAGCCCTAACCTACCCTTTAAAAACTTTGTATACAGAAACTTTGTATACAAATTTAGAGGTCTATGTACAAACAACTAATATGACATTGAAGCTTATAAATGTTATAAGCTTCAATATTAATATCATTTTAGTTCGCTCTCCTCTTCTAATTGAATTACAGTGCATTTTTTTGACGTGATAACGTCTTATAAATTGATAGACCCGGCTGCATGCACGAAAAAGTTCCGCGTTACCTCGCTCGCTAATTATCGCTCGCTAATGCCGCGGCATTAGCGAACGATATGACGCGGCATTAGCGAGCGATAATTAGCGAGCGATATCTATGATATAGATATGGTTTTCGGGGGTGCCGATTTCGAATACAACATTTATTTCGAGATCCAAGATGGCGGACGCAACTTTTTTTATGTAAAATCAATATGGGTATCATTTCCATGGTTTTCGGGGGTGCCGATTTCGAATACAACATTTATTTCGAGATCCAAGATGGCGGACGCAACTTTTTTTTATGTAAAATCAATATGGGTATTATTTCCATGGTTTTCGGGGGTGCCGATTTCGAATACAACATTTATTTCGAGATCCAAGATGGCGGACGCAACTTTTTTATGTAAAATCAATATGGGTATCATTTCCATGGTTTTCGGGGGTGCCGATTTCGAATACAACATTTATTTCGAGATCCAAGATGGCGGACGCAACTTTTTTATGTAAAATCAATATGGGTATCATTTCCATAGTTTCCGGGGGTGCCGATTTCGAATACAACATTTATTTCGAGATCCAAGATGGCGGACGCAACTTTTTTATGTAAAATCAATATGGGTATCATTTCCATGGTTTTCGGGGGTGCCGATTTCGAATACAACATTTATTTCGAGATCCAAGATGGCGGACGCAACTTTTTTATGTAAAATCAATATGGGTATCATTTCCATGGTTTTCGGGGGTGCCGATTTCGAATACAACATTTATTTCGAAATCCAAGATGGCGGACGCAATTTTTTATATGTAAAATCAATATGGGTATCATTTTCATGGTTTTCGGGGGTGCCGATTTCGAATACAACATTTATTTCGAGATCCAAGATGGCGGACGCAACTTCTTTATGTAAAATCAATATGGGTATCATTTCCATGGTTTTCGGGGGTGCCGATTTCGAATACAACATCTATTTCGAGATCCAAGATGGCGGACGTGACTTTTTTATGTAAAATTAATATGGGTATAATTTCCATGGTTTTCGGGGGTGCCGATTTCGAATACAACATATATTTTGTTGTATTTTTATTTTTTTAATTTAAAATGATTTTCTAAATGAAGAATTTTATGAAAATTTTTTTTAAATTGTTTCGTTGTCACGTTCAACTATCGTCAGTAAACCGACTTTACAGACAACCAATTTTTTCAATGTCTTTCGGCAAACTTTGTGTTTCGGCTGTCGTTGGATTTCTATCAGTTACAGACACATATAGAGAGGCTAGTATTCCTTTTATTATGAGGGTACATTCTATAGTGTCAAACGTAATTGATTTACGATTTACAGATTTAATTATAATATTAAGCAAAAAGTTCCTAAGTAAAAGATTTTAGTACTAAAATCAGTAAAAATAACGCAGTATACGAAAAATTCGAATTATTCGAAGTATTTGAATAACAAATGCATTAGTATTCGAAATATTTGAATATTTAAATAGAGCGAATAATGCATGCCCTAGTTGTGATGCGATAATTACGGAGAGACACATCTCTATTACTTTAGAGATAGAATTAAGCATTACATTGGTACATTTCCAAATATTCTAATAAATTTATTTTGATTAAGTAGTTCTATTTCTTTAATTCTGATAGTTTTTAAATGGAACTAATTCTATCAGTCCTTTAGTGAAACATTTCGCAAAATGACCTATAACTCGTTAACTAGACGTCAGAATTTAATGTCCAATAAACCATTTTTAACACATACTGTTTGACTATTATCATACGAAAATTTGTTAGTGTACCTAGCGTTTTCAGTTTTTGTGTGGATTCATATTTAAAAAAAATATATATTTGCTAGTTATCTCAAAAGTGCTCATTTGAATATGTTCCAATAAGGTCCTGGACCGATGTATATATAAAAAATGCATTCCCAAATGAGAAAAAGCATATGTGAAGATTGGCTTACAACCCTCCAAACTGGCCAAATTCAGGTCGGTGTGTCATTGAATATAATACATCTACGAGTACAACTCAGTATTAGTACTTATTATTGCACCTTCAGCATGCGCGCGGTCCAAAACAACACTGGCCGCCGCAATGTGCTTAGCTTTAACAGGGGCATAAACTACCGTCCCTTTTCAGAAAAAAATTAAGTGTTTATTCCCTTCAAAAAGTAAAAAAGAGTAAAACAATGTTGCAAAACATCGTTATTTCGATCGATCAATATCATTCTATCTCTACGTGATCTGCAAAAGAGAGCCATCCAAAATGTAGTACGAGTATACGTCACCATTAGGGTTTATGAATTCCCGGACTTTTTTCATTCCCGGGACCCAGGAGCTTATTTTTTTCGTTCCCGGGAATTCCCGATTCCGGAGAATTTTGTTTTTTTCTACAATACCTAGATTCTCACTGTTCATCTTCTTATATTATGGGGATGGATGGATTACGGATAAAGGATTTAAGGAAAAAATTTATAAAAAAAGGTTTGTCTATTTTTTGTAAAAAATTTTTTTTATAGGTATTTAGAAGACGATTAATTAAAAACAAACGCTCTTTACCTAAGTATTAGTGATCGAAAATAATAATTTAGTACAGACAGAACTTTATCCAATACAACAATTATCCTAACTGCAATTGAACATAAATAGATAATAGAACATAGAAATATCTCTTAGCTTCATTCTATGCGACAGTACATTATTTACATTTATCCACCTTATCACTTCCAACGATTTGTTAAGTTCAATTTTGCTTTAAATAACTTAAATATACAACACAGTAAGCATCTAACCTCAAAACCAGATCAAAACAATATGTTTTTTTCTTTACTGCACCCACAAATTCGATAAGCAAAGAGAACACAGACTTATTTTTTTCAACGGCTCGGCGGCGTGTTAATTTCCCGACTACCTGGGATTCCCGACCAATACCCTGGTAGAAGAAAGGTAGTTTTCCCGGGAGTTTCCGCACCCGGGTAGACGGGAAATAAACCCTAGTCACCAAGCATATTAGGGCAGGCTTTTTTATATTTATATAAGTTAGCGGTATAACTTAATAAATTTTCCAATATAATATAAACTAACGTTTATATTGTAAAATTTATTAAGTTGCATTTATCAATGTTCAAACGAAGGAGGTTTATGACACAGTATTATTTCTTAATATTTAAATCACTTCGAAGTAAAATATATTCATTCTCTTTAAACTTTCAAAACAATTGCTGACGTTTTTATATATTGAACAACAAATGCCCAAGACACCTGATGTGACGGAAACGAAGGTGGAATAAGAACTCTTTGTGAATAATTCTATTGTGTCGGGTATTTACGCAGACGAGCTTATAAGCTGCTTATAAGACGATTACAGCTTGGTAACAATCCCAAGTTTTCACTATAAAGGTAAATAACTATTATTTATAACAGGAAGCTAAAGTGGTTTACTTCGAAGTGTAGCGTTGCCGTACACTTATAATAAAATAATAAGTATGCCAAACTTTATAACACAAACAGAGAGCGATATCCATGTATCCTCAATGTTCTCACTTTGCGAATGTACAGTTAGCGGCAGATCAACCTACCCAAAACTGTCGAATTTCTACTTTATTGTTTAGTCATATAAGGATCAATATTAATTGGAGAAATTTGACAGATTTGGTTAGGTTGATCTGCCGCCGTGTGTTTAGTCACGAGCAGCATGTATACACTTTTGACTAGTCTTCATTCCATTGTATTACGAGCTACATTACATTAACACAAATATTGAAAAAAAATCCACGAGCAGGATTTGAACCTGCACCCTTCTGACATTCCGGGTCAGGTGCTCTTCCAATTGAGCTATCGTGGTTCTAACCAGCCCGCCGAAATTATTCATCACTTTTTACTTTTTACTTTGAAAGCTAAAGGCGCCCATTCAATATCAACAACTACCGTCATTAACATCCGATCATAATATTTATTGATCAAATATTATTGGTTGGTAGTGTGTGTAATGTTGTTTTTGTTGATTTACTGTATTTTTTATGCATAATTAAAAAAAAAATTAACATTCGGATAATCTTCTCTATATAAACTATAAGTGTGCGAAATTTCATACTCCTCCGTCCGCGCAATTTTCTTAAAAACGGGTACAAAGTTTTTGCTTCACGTATTAATATATAGATTAATGAAAGGAGGGCAAAGGTTTGTTTTGCCGCACCATCAGTTGAATTTGACTAAGTGAGGCCACACTTCCGTATTTCATCGTCATCACAGCTCATTTTATGTCCCCACTGCTGAGGCACGAACCTTCCCTAAGGATGGATAGGGATAATGGTTCATAAACCACCACGCGGGCCCAGTGCGGATTGGTGGTTGTTAACGACTGCTAATGCAGCCGGGACCAAAGGCTTTACGTGCCTTCCGTAGCACGGAGGAGCTCGAGATGATAAATTTTTTGGTCACCCTTCCGATGAACTGCCTTTGCGAAAGTTGCTTAACCTCAGCAATCGCAGAACTGGGCGCGTTAACCAAACCATGGCGTCATCGAGCACCCCCATATTTGTATTACGATAAATCTATACGCCTAAGACTGTACAGCTACCTACATGACTACATAGAGGTCCTACGTCTGGAATTTTAAATCATAAAATTTTCTCTATCAATCTCTCTACCAATCTCTTTATCAATCCCCTCTATATCTATAATAAAAAACCCCCTTTTCAGGCTATATTTTGATTCTATTTAACATTTTTTTCCAATACGTATCAATTCTGTGCGAAGCGCTTTAGAGTACCCCGCACACAAACGGTATGTTTGTTCAACCGACTGCCTATGACGTTCGCAAATAAATCAAATTTAATTTGAATAATAAAGATACCACAAACGATGGCAATAGTAACAGATATAGACCGGTCTCTGCTTTGACCTCATTATCGAAGACTAGCACTTTACCCTGCGACTTCGTCCGCCTGGATAAGATAATTTTTATTTTTAAATATTTTTATCAAATTAAAATATAGCCTATGGTACCCACATGGTATATAGCATTCTATCAGTGAAAGAATTTTTGGAATTGGACCAGTAGTTCCAGAGATAGGCCCTGTCATACAAACAAACAAAGTCACAAACGTTACTTCGTTATTAATAGTATAGATATCAGTTTAATTGATAAATAGTGTTCTTTAATAAATCTCTCGAGGAGCTCGATGGCGCAGTGGTTAACGCGCGGTCAAGGCCGGTCGTCGGATGGGTGACCAAACATTTATCATCTCGAGCTCCTCCGTGCTTCGGAAGACACGTAAAGTCGTTAGTGCCAGTCCATCCATAGGAAAAGCTCGTGCCCCACCAGTGGGGACATAAAATGAGCTGGTGATGATGAATAAATATCACTACATAGTATAAAACAAAGTCGCTTCTCGCTGTCTGTCTGTCCCTATGTATATATGTATGCTTTTTAAAACTACGCAACGGATTTTGATGCGGTTTTTTTAATAGATAGATTGATTCAAGAGGAAGGTTTATGTGTATACATGCATAATATAGTAATTTATATGGCAAAACAACGTTTGCCGGGTTAGATAGTAATTTATAAAAAGACATTTAATCTACTTCATAAAATAGCTTTAAGCCGAAGCTGCAAGCTGGGGGGTAACCACGAGCTCTTATAGCAGTACCTATTATTGCAGTTGTGAAAACGAGACGCGTGTAATGGCGTATATACTCGCGTCTCTTTTCCACAACTGCAATAATACTTCTATAAGAGCTCATAGTCAGAGGGCTGATTTGTATTTCTTTCTATTACCGTTCATTTGACAACGACTCCCGTAGTGTGCCGTAATGAGGCTAGAATTCCGCTCGCCGCGTCGCAAGCCCGTGCTCGTAGCTTAGGACTTACAAAATCAATGCATTTTAACCGCCTCTGTGGTCTAGTGGTTAAGACCACCAGTCTCAGACCCAAGGTCCCGGGATCGATTCCCAGCGGGGGGTAGATGGTAACGTTTGTTTGTCGACCTGGCCAGCTATCACCATCTTATCTATAATGTCGCCACTATATAGTGTAGGAGGATTCTACCTCACTAGCCGTTCTCACCTTGCCTACCCGCAAGTTGCACTGAGGCACTGGCTATCTTATCTCCAGCTACAAACATTGATGTTATCCTTTCAAACCCCGAACAAAAAGCACCTGCGCCGATGACGTAATAAGCAAGAGACCGATTTGGCGAAAAAAAAATTTGACATTGAAAAGTAAAATTGAAAACGAACAGAGAATAAAGTGGTTGGGTGTTTAAAGTGTAGAAAATTTATCCTAGTTTGTTTATGGCTAAACTTCTTCATACAAAAGTAGGCTCTAAATAGACGATACCTGGTTCTAATGTCGAGTGGCGAGCGCGTTCATATTTGAACGCTTGGGTCTTGACGGAATTTCGCCGTTTTCAATTTTGAAAATGTTGTGTTCCGACAGCTGGAGGTAAGATAGCCAGGTGAGGACGGCTTGTGAGGTAGAATCCTCCTCCACTATATAGCGGTGCGGTGGTTGTTAACGAGTGCTAATAAAGCCGAGACCAACGGCTTTACTTGCTATATGAAGCACGGAGGAGCTCGAGAGCAGCGTTGCCAAAATTTTTTTTTGTTAAGTCCGGATTTGAAAACTTTTTGAGTAAAAAAAGCGGGATTCTTTCGTCGAAAGCTGGACATAGTAAAAAACCGTATATAATCAGAAGTTTTTAAACATTTTACTTTTTATATGAGTTTTAAATTACGTTTACGTGGCAGTAGATAGCAAAAGTAGCCATAGAAAATGTATTTTTATTAAAAATATGATATTTTAAAGGTTTATATTCAATATGCGCCGGGCGGGCGGGCAGCCAGTCCACACTTGTCTGTGTCACCCGACCACGCTTCCTCAGCACGCTGCACGCACGGCCGAAAAGTGGGACTGAGCCTGTCCCGTGATTAAAAAAACGACGGGTTACACTCTGGGAGTGCCGGCAGAAGTGAAAACTTGAATATTAACGTTGTGCATTTTTGATATTTTGGAATGGTTAGGAAATAATTTTGCACTAATTGCTTTAATTATCAGTATAAAAGTACTCTCATTTATGTGGTAGAATACAATATTTATTTATTGGGCTATCGTACACAAACATGACAATTTATATTACATTAAAAAGTTATATTAAATTATATTAAAAATTTATATTACGCCGCGCCAGCTGTCTACTCTCCCTCCGTCTTACGAATTTTCGATCAGGTCACGTGTCCTGACGCGAGTTTAACATTTTTTACCCATTCCTCTACTCTCCATCCGTCTTACGAATTTTCGATCAGGTCACGTGTCCTGACGGTCACGTTTCCTGACGCGAGTTTAACATTTTTTACCCATTCCAAAAAAAGTGCACAACACCGCTAAAGAAGTTTTCACTTCAAAAATCGGGATGTCCCGCCAATATCGGGACGTCTGACAACGCTGCTCAAGAGGTACTTTTCAAGCTCTTCAGGTAGCTTGCACTGCATCATTAGAGCGGATGACGACATACATACTGTACATGTAACACACTACATTCCGATCACTCCACTCCGGTACGCGTCCCCGTTCCCTATTAGAACTATTGGAGAATCTAGTAGGGAGCGTGATGCTTATCCCTCTAAATAACTTCTGACGGTGTTTCGATCACACGGCTTGAGGAATCCTTTAAGGTTTTCGCCGCCCCCAATCCGGCGACGCTGAAAAAGCGGTCTGAGGCAATCAGCAAACTTTCTTAAAAAAGGGAGGCACTATTGTCAGACTGGTCGTGGTTGTACAGATAGATTCTTCCTCGACGATAGATACTATACTATACTATACTATGCTAGACTATACTATACTATACTATACTATACTATACTATACTATACTATACTATACTATACTATACTATACTATACTATACTATACTATACTATACTATACTATACTATACTATACTATACTATACTATACTATACTATACTATACTATACTATACTATACTATACTATACTATACTATACTATACTATACTATACTTTACTATACTATACTATACTATACTATACTATTCTATACTATACTATACTATACTATACTATACTATCTATCGTCGTGGCCTGTCTTAGCGTGGTTCACAAATCTTGCAATGTTTCTCCATTTCTGGTCATTAGTGGCATAGCGGGAACTCTGCGCCGTATTGTTGGCTTAATTACTTTTGAGTTTGATATATAGCCTTTATCATCAGTGTCCTTCAGTTAACCAAAATGTATGTTGCGTTAAACAGCCCATGATACGTTTTTAATTGGAGTAACTTCTCTCTATTATCTCTGCGGTGGTGGTGTATGTCAGGTAACAAGCCGACTGACACGCCACAAGCTTTTCAACCTAATGATGTTTCATAAAATATGGTTAAGGGGCTGATTCATGTAATCATGTCATAATCATAAACGGGTGTCGCTTGTGGAGACGAGTCTTATTTTATTATACTAATTATAATTATAATTTTTCTTTATTTTTCTAAAACAGTTTTGATTAGGTACTGTATAACATTGGAGAAATTTATATTAGTACCTGATGTGTCAACCCAGGCCTTAGGCCTCGAAAGGGACTCAGGCCTACCCACTAGAATCCACTGTACATCCCTGCACGTACCGCTAGGGCACAAAATAATGAGACTTCAAAAGGTAAGTTTCTTACAAACGCGCTTAAGCAACGCACACATAGACAACCTCTGACGGACACGGAATCTCGCAACAGCTGCGCTCGGACTGTTTCGGGCTGTTCAAAGTCAAAGTCAAAGTCAAAGTCGAAGTCAAAGTCAAATTTAAAAAACTTAAAAAGTGCTTTTGAGTCGTCCATACATTTTTGATGTGTAACATCTTTCCGCTCGCTTTCTATTTAAGCAATTTGTGGGAGTGATCCCATTTCACGATGGGACGGAAGTATGTGTAACAGTGTGACAGGAAGTCCGACAAGCGCGCCATATTGTAAATTTAAAATCGATATTATGAACATGACATATTATTATTATATGTGACATATTGTGTCATTTAACTATCAAAGGTCATTTTGATATGTCAAATGTCTTCTAATGAGTATTTACTGCATTTATTTTATAGTTATAAAACGATGTAATACCTGACCTACTTTTTTTCAGAATATAATGTTAAAATTGCTTATTACTAAGGTGAGATGTCAAATGTTACACATTTTATGAGACTACTGTAAGGCTCGCTCGTTTTTTACCTACAACCCATTCAGGGCGTAATTTTTTTTAGCTGTGGAGAAAAAGGGGCGCAAGAAACTTCACAGGCTTAATAGAAGTAACGACATAGAAGTTCCGAGATCCGTGTCCGAGCAAGGAGTCAATGTGTGCGCTGCGCGAGCGCAGTATACACACATAGTCCTACCGGGTGTTATAAACAGCACCTCTAAAAGTAATAGATGGACCCTAATGTGATATTTTTAAAGTTTCATTTACAACCACACACATAGGCCTGGTCGGTTTAAATGGGTGGCTTTCTTTCTGGGTCTCCTTATTTTTTCACTAGGGTGACAAACTCTTTTGTATGTTGTTGTAGTTATTGTATTGTGTGTTTATTTGTAATTGAAAATGTCGTTCTATAGTATAGGACATCCTTGACGCTGAAGAAGAAAGAGATAAGAAACGCCCTTACTGAGTATCTTGCTGTCTCTTCTCAGACAAGAACTTCCGCCCGTATTAGACTTACGAACCGATGCGTGACGTTATGAGTGACATTCATAACAGTTTATATTTATTACTAGCTATTATTAGCTAGCTGTTATTGTAGCCTAAATTGAATAAAACATTTTGAATCTAAATTTGATCCTAAAAGTGTTTTACTTCGTGATACGCACGCAATGTGGAATCCGTAAAGTGCTTTGCAGCCCGTCCAAAACAAATATTGAACCTCAGCTCATACTGCACTCTTTCGTAGGTTTGCACAGAGAATGGTATCATATTCCAATTTACTTTGTTTGGTTGAATTAAATGATTTTCTATGTGTGATATGTTGTGACACCCTGTTATAGGCTAAACTGTATAAGCATACTTATATATAAGTTTCAAAAGCATAATTTTAATAAAAAAGAATAACGAGTCAAAAATCTTTGCCTACTATTGGTATTTTATGGACAGCGTAATGTATTTTCTGTACAAAATACCTTTCGATGTTACTTATTTTGTACTGGTCAAAGGTTTTACATTTAATTATATAAATCAAATTTATAAAAAAAAAACGAATTACTGACAATCACGGAATGACGGAAGCATCATTGGATTGGTCTGGACACTCCTCAGGTAATTTTATGTCTACGAAACGATACAAACAGATTTTATTATACCTGTGTAGTGTATAACCCCCTACTACAGGGTTAATAATTCTCCCAAAACTTTCCATTTTTTTTTGTTTTGATCTTACTAAAAGTTGAAAATGTATACTATTGCTACAAAACAATAAATTTATAAAATACAAAGAGTATTACATAGGAGAGGAAAAATGTTCGGTCACTTAAATAAAAAACGACGAATTCATTGAAAACTTAAGTAAAGGGAATATAGAAGAAAAGCAGTTTTGGTTTGTATAACTATTATGTTATAGTGATAATTACCATGTAAGTTTAAAATGTTATTTAATTTGGTTTTTGTTTTGGATAACAAAACAATATTAATATTTGACAGCATATAAGCTTGCCATGTAAGTGTGTTTTTTTTTATATAAGTCTTTTACTATTTTTACTGTAGCTGCGCTGCGCAGAATATAATAATGTTAAGTAAATGTGTATTTAGTTTTAAGTTCTCATTTTAAGTGAACTCCTGTGTGTTCGTATGAAAAATAAAATCCTTTAAACCCAACCCAAGAAAAGAGAGACAAGACCAAGATGAGCTTATATTAAACAAATCAAAGAGAAGGCGCACGTTGTGCCTTATAAATAAGTAGTGTAATAAGAGTTAGCTTGGGTCGAGATGAATGGAAAACGCTACACTGAAAAGAGCGTGGCTCTTAAAGTTGAAGAAGAAAATTCATTACGTCAAAAGAATACCTCAAATAATATACCTCAGAACAATTGGTTTAGTTTTTGTTCTGAGCTTTATACAGCCAAAAAGTCGTATAAATAAGAGCTATTTCTACATTATGAGTATGAGTGTCTTGGCTTTGACAGTTGAAAGATGGTAGGAAGCATTATTTGTTTTAAGTTGCGCTTGGATTAATAAAAAACTTAACCAAGTATGATAAAGTGTTACTAATTTAATATTATGAAATGTGGTCTGAATTTGAAAAAGACACATTGTTGATAAAAATACACGAGCGGAATCCACGATAGCATAGTTCGTAGTGCACCTGACCCGGCATGTCATGGGGTGCGGGTTCGAGTCCCAGCCGTGGAATTTTTTCAACGCTTTGCCTTTTTTCAAATCATAATTTGTTCGCAACGAAATTAATTAATTAAACATAAATACGGTCTGAAATTAATGATTTGAATTGTATTGAATAACATTTTGCTATGGGCGTTTATCTACTTATTTGGCAATTTCCTATGTTATGTATGTATTATGTTTTGAAATTATGTCTTTTTTTTAAATATTCTACGGGTAAGCACAGTGCCTTGATCTCACCTGATTTAAAGTGATGATAAGGCCAATGATAGAAGCACACTTCACTCGGAAACCACAACTAGTGAGGCACTGGCTATCTTATCTCTAGCTGCCGGAACACAACATTGCTACAAACATTGATGTTAAAGCGACATATTTAGATAAGATGGTGGTAGCTAGCCAGGCGGACTAACAAGCCCTACCACCAACCAAACCGAGTACACAAACATGTACCCCCCGCTGGGAATCGAACCTGGGACCTCTGAGTCTAAACCGGTGGTCTTAGACACTAGACCACATAGGCGGTTGAATGTGTTAACCGACAAAAATGTAAATGTTGCATTTTTTAAATTAAAACCATAATGTCGCAATCACTCTTCACAGATCTAAAAAAAGTTGACAACTAGACTGACATAGCCAGAATAAAATGGGTATTTTTGTAACTACAAATTGCTTAAGCTTATTATTTCTCTCAGTCAGGGTTTTTCAGGATGACACATTGACGAACACAGTCGAACTAACACGTAATTTGAAATATTGAATAAATATAAGGTCACTTTTTATCAACTGCAAATATTTTGACAAAACATCTCATTATATCAAAGAAATAAGGCCCTAGCATTTAAAAAAAATTCAGGCTAGTTTTTTTTACTTTTCCTGACACAAAAATTGAAATATTTTTAAGAGCGGTCTCTCTGTCGGCTCTTTTGAATGAAACTAGGGGCACGTGTAAGCGGTGAATGCATTGCGGCCTCTCTGTTTTGGCTCCTTTGAATTGAAACTACCGAAAGTGCTGTATTTTTCTTTTTAATCGAAATGTCTTTTAGCGTTTTTTTTGAAAACTAGCGTGTGAAAACTTAAGCTTTTTTCATAAAAATTGTTTATATTATGTTGTTGAATTTATCCTCAAAATATTTGCAGTTGATAAAATGTGACACTATATATTGAATTATTATTATGCATTAAAAATGTATTTGCATCGAAAAACAACATTTTAAGTGGATATAGCTTGAAATTAATAGAAAAAAAACCTCAGAATCGACACACAAGAAATGTGTCGTAGAAATGTGTTAATGATTTACCACCGTAGCCAATTGGGGGTTGCCCTTCGGTGACGTCATATTTCATTAGCGGTGGGCCAATAAAAGTTAATACGAAACACGTAGCTATCTCATGTTTTCTTCGCTGTATTTATTTATGTTACCGGCCTGGCATGTTATTGTTTGTTGTTTCTTTGTGAAACAATACAAAGTGACGTGTTTCTTCATGTACCTACACAATTTATGATTTTAATTATTTTCGGTAACTATAATACATCGGCTATAAGAAGTCGAATGTGATAGTCTTCATATCTGGTCCAGGCATAATAATAATAATAATAATTAACATCAGCCTATTTTTGAAGTGAAAACTTCTTTAGCGGCGTTGTATGGGTAAAAAATGTTAAACTCGCGTCAGGACACGTGACCGTCAGGGACACGTGATCGTCAGGCGCGTCAGGACAAGTGACACTGTGAAATTGTTTCAAACAACGTTTGAAAGATGGCGCTGCTAGTTCTCCAAGCATGACTGTGCTTCTACAAATCTTATAAGGGTATCCCAGCTGCCGACAGATGGCTCTAAACTTCAATTATTTTTATCTCTTGTACGAACAAAAGTATTACAATTTCTGATATTATAGAAAATATACAAAAAATGAATGACAGGGTTTGTATGTACGATCAAAGAGAACTTTTTTATTTTGATAGCTATAGAAATGCCAAAACGACTTCTTCTTTGGTGTGCATGAATCTTTGAAATGTCTACTGTATACCTACAATTTAGAAAGGACTATATTATACTACTATAGGCATATATTAACACTACTATAGGCATATATGAATATATTACCGAAAAAAGCAACGCGACTTATAGTTGCGGTTGATAAAATAGAATAGAATATTTTATAAAATGTTCAAATTGATTTTTAAAGCAAATTTTGTTGCGAACAAATTACAAAAACACAAATGTTGAAAAAATTTCCACGAGCAGGATTTGAACCTGCACCCTTCTGACATTCCGGGTCAGGTGCTCTTCCAATTGAGCTATCGTGGTTCTAACCAGCCCGCCGAAATTATTCAACACTTTTTACTTTGTAAGCCAAAGGCGCCCATTCAATGTCGACAACTACCGTCATTACGGCGGGCTGGTTAGAACCACGATAGCTCAATTGGAAGAGCACCTGACCCGGAATGTCAGAAGGGTGCAGGTTCAAATCCTGCTCGTGGAAATTTTTTCAACATTTGTGTTTTTGTAATTTGTTCGCAACAAAATTTGCTTATAAATCAATTTGAACATTTTATAAAATAGCTTGCTTATTTCTTAACTGATCTTTAATATTTGTAAAAATATTATGATCGGATGTTAATGACGGTAGTTGTCGACATTGAATGGGCGCCTTTGGCTTACAAAGTAAAAAGTGTTGAATAATTTCGGCGGGCTGGTTAGAACCACGATAGCTCAATTGGAAGAGCACCTGACCCGGAATGTCAGAAGGGTGCAGGTTCAAATCCTGCTCGTGGAAATTTTTTCAACATTTGTGTTTTTTTTTTTTTTAGAATATTTTATTTGCTAAGAATATGGTTGGTATTACAAAAAGTTGGTCATATTTTTATAGTTTCACATATTCTGCCATGTAGACATGCAAAGTTTATAATAATAACTTTTTAATGTAATATAAATTGTCATGTTTGTGTGCGATAGCCCAATAAATAAATATTGTATTCTACCACATAAATGAGAGTACTTTTATACTGATAATTAAAGCAATTCGTGCAAAATTATTCCCTAACCATTCCAAAATATCAAAAATGCACAACGTTAATATTCAAGTTTTCACTTCTGCCGGCACTCCCAGAGTGCAACCAGTCGGTTTTTTTTTGTTTAAGTGCTAATTGCTGCACTGAAGCTGAATTAAATATTTATAAAATACAGTGAATTATAATACAATGAAGTGAAAAATAAAGTAATTTTTCACTGTATTTTATAAATATTTAATTTAGCTTCAGTGCAGAAATTAGCACTTAAAAATAAAAAGTAAAATTTACTATAGCGTTGTGTTATCAAATTTGCAGTATTTCATCGGTAAAAATGAATCTGCATAGCCATCGGTTGCAATAACCGCTGGATAGATGGCTTTGTGCCGCTAAAAGCACTCAAAAATTAAAAAGCAGTGTAAAATTTAGTCCTTACGTCAGCCTTCCCGGTAGCATAATGGTCAGTGCAGCCGCCCGGATTGCGGAAGACCCAGGTTCGATACCCGGCTGGGTCGGGTAGGCATTTAATTTTCACTGTATTTTATAAATATTTATCATCACCCTGTAAGGTATGTCTTAGAAATTGGGTTTCGGCAATGTGGGTTACATTAACAAAAGTACTTTGGCCGATTACAATGCTGGTTGTGGGTTCTAACAATTTGTCATTTTAGGTCAAAAACCAGGCTCAACAGAATAATTGTGCCTTGCAAAGCATGGAAGTTGCGACTGCATAGTGAAGTACACAACTGCTCGAGCGGTTTTATGTATACTTATTAGTAAATAATAGAAGACTGTAGTTCACTATGCAGTTGCACCCTGACTGCTTCAAGCTGCCCTTGTACGAGTATGTCCGTCCGACAGATTTTTTTGCCCCGATCCGACCCGAACCCCTCGGAGAACCTAGTAGGGTACGTCAACATGCACTAGAGCGTGATGCCGTTCCCTCTCGAAAACCTCTGACGGTGCTTCATTTCACGCGGCTTGGGCTCCCCCCCTCAAAGCCCGGTGAAGCTGATAACGCCCAGTAGCAATTAGAATCTCTCTCAAAGAAATAATAAAATAATATTTTGTGTTTGTAATTATAGCGGTCACTGATAAATACAAATTTCTAAAAGTAGCACTCGGAAAATTCAACTTGCCACAGATGTTAGTTAGGTACTCGAACTAACTAACGAACTCCTTGCGCAAGTCGGGTAACTTTACTGGTATTAGTTTTCCTTGTAAAACTTTGCAAAAGCTTCTGATATTAGACAGACTTCAAACTTTAGAATTCTGCGAAAGTCTCAAGTAGGTCTAAAAAAACTGGTTAACAAGACGCCAGGTGTGCGTTTTTAAGCCCCTCAGGTCATCTTGGCATTAAAAATTACAAAAAGGCTATGAAAACTCATAATTTTTGCGTTTTTTACATTTGTGAATATGCATTCTTTGTATTTGGGCACTATGCTATCACATTGAACAACTATTATTGCTACTTGGCTAGTTCCTAAGATGTTTTCTGTTACTTCATAGTCTAGACTTTTAAGGTAATTTAATTGCTTTTGATCTTTATTTCGTCACACTAGGGGACGCCTAGAATGGTAGGACTTAAGAATTTGGAACTTTTTTCTATGTTACCCTTAATTCATAAGTAACTCCGATTTACGGTTAAGAAAACGTTGCGTGGGGATGTTATTTTACAATGATATGTATCAAAAAGTTAAGTAAAGTAATTAACCAGTGTATGTAGGGTAAAGCCACCAAACAGTACGCACTACCAAAGAGTAAACAAAATTCTATTTTACCTATTGGCAAACACACATTCATGGGATTAATAAATACTACGTACCATATTAACTCCATTCACGCGTTATGTCACAGGCAAGTAATATCTAACAAATTTAATATACCTATTATGATATAGGTAGTGTCCTTTTATTATAGGACATTTTCCAATATTTTTGACGCTGTAAGGGAGAAAAGAGCTGGACACTTGTTGAGTTTCTTGCCGGTTCTTCTCAGTACAAGATCTCCCGCCCAGAGTAGACTTACGAACCGATGGCATAATGACGTTCATAAGAGCTATTTGTAGCCTAAACTGAATAAATGATTTTGAATTTTGAGTAGCACTGCAGTACTCTTTGGTAGTGCGTGCTCTTTGGTGGCTTTACCCTATAGGCTAATTACTCACTCACTCACTCACTCAGCTTGGCAAAGGCCTCCATCATTGCTACAATAGAGATGTCGACTACAAAAATAATTAATTTCAGAACATTGAACGTGTAATGAAATCCCGTAACAATTATTTAAAAAAAATTACTAATTTTTTATTTGACTTAAGCATGAATTTCTGTCACCTAAAAAGTTATTACAAAACACTCAATTGACGGAACAAAATAGTGACGTAATAGTTTTCATGTCCATACAACTTCTATTGAAAAAAAGCAATCTGTCAATTGAAAAGTTGGTCTATTGACTGACAAGTCAAATACGCAATTGATGGCTATTGGATATATCGCCACGCTTGCTATATTGATGATCAAACGTCCGAGCTATACAATCACATTTTTTCCCGGGGGAATTGAAATTCAGACCTACGGACAACGGCCGGCGGTGAAATAATATTCCTAAACAGAAATAGTCATAGGCAAAGAAAACAATCGGTTTGCTTAAATACTATTTTCCTTGAGAGACCTTGGTAAACTTAATTATAATAAACACAGACAAACATGCACACATGTACATAACTACACAGACGCGCACACACTTCTTGCTGCATTTACATATGACACAAAATAGGTGTCTGCAGAAAGTAAGCTTCATACCTACATACCATCCGTGAGAGCTTGACTAGTGTGCGTTAGGTACCAGTTGGTAGCCGACTCCACGCATGCATGAGTTTCTATATATTTCTATGAAATTCCCTCCGTAGCGACGACACGTCGTCTGCTGATGCTGCGTGGAGTCGGCTACCAACTGGTATCTTTACTCGAGTGCGTTTGTATGAATCTTACATTTTGCAGTCTCCTTATTTTGTGCACATATTGTTTACATGTCTTTACATGATCCTCTGGATCCGACATTTTCCTGTCTAACTTGTATAGTTTCTTTTATACACGTTAAGCAACTTCTCACTTTAAGACAACCCGTTAGGCTGTCATGCATACTTCTTCGAAGCCTAACACACCTGTAAAACCGGTTTTTCAAACCCATCGTAGACACCCAGACACATCAGGACACAAATATGCCCTAAAGTTAGGTTTTGTGTGAAAAAGGTAATTTATTGTTGCATTTCAGTTTATTATTTGAAGTCGAACTAATAAAATTGATGTAAGATTAATTAAAGCTAATTGTGCAATACTAATACATAATAATGCAACTCGTAATTACATTTAAAACGATGATGTGGTAAACGAAATGCATAAAAACAAGCGGTACGCAGCAAGCGTGTTTTCTTACCTTGGATTAGCCAGCACAGCACTCTTTCATAATTATTTAAAACTTAGTTTTCACAACAACAATGAATAGCACTCTTTTGTTCGAGTTTACAGCGATTACTGAGGCGAAGTCCTCCCAGCTTCAAACTCAAACAAAACTAATCTTTGTCACACCTACTACCACTGTTTAAATATAACAATAGAGAATTGACATGCGAATTTTATGAAAAAGTTTATTTTACGTTAAATCATTATTGGTCGACGAGGAATTTGAGTGACAGACCCCTACATTCCTCGCTGATGCTGCCCACAAGAAGTTTGATTGACATCTTAGGATCCGGCATTCCACAAATTGGGAAAACCCAGTGTTAAAGAATGTATCATTTAGAGAAAACAAAAACAAATGACACAAGCCAAGTAACAGTATTTCGCTCGTGTGATACTGACACTATGTTTACTGAAGTTTTTTAATGAACGAATTGCTTTTCGGCCAGTATAATGCTTAGACTGCTTGAGCGAGCAGTTGTAAGTACCTGTTTCTGCAATCGCTGTCATATATATATATATTTTTATTTCATTTTGCATTCAAAAGGAACATAGGTACAGCAAATAATAATTTTGTACCTGTTTCTGCAATCGCTGTCATATTTTTATTTCATTTTGCATTAAAAAGAAACATAGGTACAGCAAATAATAATTCAAATTATTAGTGCACACATTATGACTCATACTCTAATAAAGATTCTACAAAAAGTATTAAAAAACCGGACTTGACACATAAGATCAGCAAAAACTTATACATTAACAGTTTAACACTAAGTTACCTAAATTTACATGTACGTTCAAAGATTTCACATTTAACTTATTCATTTGTACTAGTGGTGACCCAGTGGTCGAAATGCGACCGTAATTTTATTAAGGCTGCACGGATTGTAATGAAAAATTAAAAAATAATGTGAGTTTGGATTAACATTGACAGATGTCAGCCGCATTAAAGACAAACAATACGTGTGTGTCAAATACATGGTAGTGTGTGTAATGTTGTTTTTGTTGATTTAATGTATGTTTTATGCATAATTTTAAAAAAATACTACATTTCGGATAACCTTCTCTATATAAACTATAAGTGTGCGAAATTTCATACTCCTCCGTCCGCGCAATTTTCGTAAAAACGGGTACAAAGTTTTTGCTTCACGTATTAATATATAGATTCTCTACCTATCTAAAATTAATTTGGAATTTGAAATTTGAGTTTGGAATTCGATAGATTTTTATAACAAAAAAAGCGCATTAAAACTACCCAAATTACCATAACTTTTTAAAGCTACCTATGACACGTACTAGCTATTAAATTAATAATAGAAATTTCAGTCAAGAACGTCCAGTTTCTACTACTTTCTACGCTGCTGCTGCTGATTTATAGTGACCCACCAGGGTGCCTAGTGTGAGTTTTTTTACTACGAGTATTCGTATTCATTCGATTACGTTTGCGGAAACGAAAATTAGTATGGCAACGAAGCAGCCCCTCCTGGTGGCATACGAGAAGAGTTTTGCCACGAAATTCCTGTTTTCGTTAACGTGATCGAATAGCAAATGAAACCCTGTCAACACTAAAGTAAAACAAAAATAAAAAAAAATAAAAAAAAAAACAAAAAACCCACCTGCGTAAAATATAATAAGTAACTAAATAAAAAATCAACTGAAAAGGACTTATCATTAAATTTTATGCCTCCGACTGTATGTTGTATCATCATCATCATCATCATCATCAGCCCATTTTATTTTTTATTTTATATTTTATGTTGATAAATTGAATTTTTATCTTGGTCCGTCCTTTTCAGTTGATTTTCTATTTAGTTACTTATTATTTATGGTGTGCAACAAAAACATTGAGTATTGCGTATTGAGTATTTTTTACGCAGGCGGGTTTTTTGTTTCTTTTTTAATTTGTATTTTATTTATGTCCTTTTGGTAAGACAAATTTCATGATATACCTTTTTGAAATCCTTGTGTTGAGCCTTCTAATTTGATACTCATAATGAAGTACATATTCGAAAAAAAAAAATTGTTTTTCACTAACTCCAATGGTGTCGCACAGCCGCCATGTTTGTTTTTAACGTCACCTATCTAAGAACACTTGGGCAGCTAAGACGAATTATACCTCAATTATGTAAATCCGTTCAACGGTTCTGGAGATATGAGGTAATAAAGAATATTACATAAGATACATTAAGATAGGCGCGAAAAACATAACCCTTCCTTTGCAGTTGGGTAACAACATAACCCTTTCTTTGTAGTCGGGTAAAATAACGAGCGAGCTTCAAGTAGTCGCCTATGATGTGTAAGGCGCGAGACACACAGAGAAAAGACGTAAGACGCGGGGGCGGGCGCAGACGGGGCGCAGACGGGGCGCCGCCGCCGTCGCGACTTTTTAAAACATATAGAAAATACTAGGCACGGACGTGACGCTGGGCGTCGCGAAAGATGAGGATTTTTTCCGATATATCGATAAAAAATAACCAATATCGAAATTCGTATCAAAATCGATATTTTTTTATTTATTACGAGTATCATCTCATCACGATCTAACTAAATTCGCTAGAATTCAAAGCCGTAAAAGATTGAAAAAAAAAAACTTATTGTTTTGTTGTGCTAATTTCATTAATCTAATCTGTGGTAGTGAGTGCGTAACTGTCACTGTCAGTGCGTTGCTTCAATCAAGTCATTTCAGGTGTGCATGTGTGCTGCGTATACGCAACGGCCATTTGGTACTTTGATCTAAAATAGTTATTTCTTTCTTTAAGAGTTTTTATTCTTAACTCTCAACACACAATAAAATTCCAAACCAGTTTAAGCTCGGACCCCCAAACCTAATGATAAGAAAACTGCGGCATTGGTTAATAATTGAAAATGTTTTTTACAGTGTAAAGGGCTTTTTAAACTCAGATTTTGCATGTTAATTTTATTGACAGAATGGAGCACTATACTTACTTTAAGAACTTTGTAAATAATTGTAACCCTCTGTAAATAAACGATTTCAAACAACAAATCAAATTCAAATATTTGAATTTGAATTTGAATTTGTTCAGCTCGAGGCGATGGCGCTGTGGTCAACGTACCCGGTCTGCGAGTGCTGAGGTTAAGCAACTTTCGCAAAGGTCGGATGGGTCACCAAAAATTTATCATCTCGAGCTCCTCCTCGCTTCGAGAGGTACGTAAAGCCGTTGGTCCCGGCTGCATTAGCAGACGTTAACACCACCGCACTGGGCCCGCGTGTTGGTTTATGTCCCGTACTCCCTATCCATCCATAAGAAAGACTCGTGCCCCAGCAGAGGGGACATAAAATGAGCTGATGATGATGATGATGAAATTTGTTTATGCTAACATATCATGCAAGTTCACGGAAACTTAAACGATGCCTTTTATCTCATCAGTATTAGACAAAACACAAAATTTGAAAAGTAAAATAAAACTGCAAACCCTCGGTTTTGCACATCTTTTGCAGGTTTTTACAGGTCTTTACTTTCTTTCTTTATAGTTCCGAAACTATCTACTATATATACTTTCTAATGTTAACAACCCGAATATCAAAATTCCGAAAACGCTTGAAGATAGTAACCTACATGTCATGCAACAAAATGTCACTTAGCGGACATTTTACTGTTATGACGCCAGTATACAGCTCTATAGGCGGTCTGTAGGCAACTGCGAAGGCCCTATCTAACGTCTTAGGAGAGAAGCCTTGAGGACACATTAAGTGCTTTGTATTTTACCCTTTAGCTATTTTCGGAGCTATAAGGTACGCTCATGTTTTCAAGTTCAACGTCGGCCCAATGGAATAATAATATGTCTCATTACCGAATGCGTGGATAAGGTAAGTTAGAATACTTTTCGGTTTGTGTATGTTTAAGTTTATAAAAACAGTGCACGTTGTTGTATAATTACATTTACTAGTGGTCGCCCAGTGGTCGAAATTCGACCGTAATTTTATTAAGGCTGCACGGATTGTATCCTAAGCAATGAAAAATTAAAAAAGATAGAATGTGAGTTTGGATTGGCATTGACAGATTTCGGCCGCTCCTCTTCCATTTTTGAAATTTTTGAAAAGAGTATATGTGTGAGTATACGTGTATATATGTTTGTTTTATTGATATAATGTATTTTTTATGCATAATTTAGGAAAAATATTAACATTCTGCAATTCTTCTCTATATAAAATATAAGTGTGCGAAATTTCATACTCCTCCGTCAGCGCAATTTTCGTAAAAAGGAGTACAAAGTTTTTGCTTCACGTATACTTATAGATTACATATTAAATATATAATTTTCAATACATGAAAAGGGTCTAAGATTATTTTTTGGAGAGAGTTTGTTGATTGCCTCAGGCAGCATTTTCAGCGACACAGGACATTTTTGGGGATGGCGAGGAACTTAAAGGGTTCCTCAGACCTTGTGAAACGAAACACCGTCAGAGGTTTTATAGAGGGAATGGCACCACGCACTAGTGCGTGTCCCCGTTCCCTGCTAGATTCACCGAGGGGTCCGGATCGGCTAAGTAAGTCTAGTCCGTAAGTACTAGAAAGTAAATCTAAGAGTTTTATACACAATTACAATAAACACATTTGAATTTGAAACAATATAAACAAAATATTTAAATAATTTTAACGCAATTTTGTTGTGAAAAAATTACAAAAACACAAATGTTGAAAAAATTTCCACGAGCAGGATTTGAACCTGCTCTCTTCTGACACAAAATTTGCGTTAAAATTATTTAAACATTTTATAATAGCTTGCCTACTTCTTAACTGATCTTTAATATTTGTAAAAATATTATGATCGGATGTTAGTGACGGTAGTTGTCGACATTGAATGGGCGCCTTTGGTTTTCAAAGTAAAAAGTAAATAGTGTTGAATAATTTCGGCGGGCTGGTTAGAACCACGATAGCTCAATTGGGAGAGCACCTGACCCGGCATGTCAGAAGAGTGCAGGTTCAAATCCTGCTCGTGGAAATTTTTTCAACATTTGTGTTTTTGTAATATAAACAAAACTTTATAAATAACGCCTTGGTGGCCGAGTGGCAGAGCGCTCGGCCTGGTACCCGAAGATCCCGGGTTCAATTCCCAGGTGGGGCAAAATGTGTTTCGAATTTTTCGATGCATAGTCCGGGTTTATGATCACCAACCCGCATTTGGCAAGCGTGGTGATTAAGCCATTATCCATTAATTGTAGCGATGACTTGATTTCAATGATGGAGGCCTTTGCCCAGCAGTGGGACAGTTATAGGCTGATTTACTTTACTTTATAGTTAGGTGGGTCGTTCTATCTTTTAACCTACAAAATATCGTAATTTTTTCTGTTTTTTGCGTTTTTCAACTTTTGATAATTATGGTTTTGATGTTTGATTTTAATAAATGTTGCATGTATTTTTTACAAAGACTAATTAATGATTCTTTCCGTGGCGATAATATGTTTTTCTTGATAGAGGTTTTCAGCGGAGACCACATTCTGGATTACCACTCTGTCACACGATTCTATGAAAAACAAACTTATAAAAAAAAGCACTGGATAGAGAAAGTGGAAGACTATTTAGTACTAATAGATGAATAAATGTATGGACGTATATTCATACTCTACCTAACTAATGACGTATGGTAAAATGAGGACAGACAATTGTAGGTTAAAAAGAAGAACGACCCAGGTATCTAACATACGTAGGTAATATGAGCAATGCTTTGAATAGAAATAATACTAAATCATTTATTATCACGTTTGAGAAGAATACGTGTAGAATACGTTATCTCATCTATATATCTTGACTGACCTGATTCATCATTGCCGAGGCGAAACCGTTGAAGCTAATAAGATGAAATTTGGACTGAAGGTTAATCGAGTGACGTAACCAGCTACAAGATAGGATTTTACGAAAATCATTCCCTAAGGGGGTCAAATAAGGGGTGAAAGTTTGTATGATAGTGCGTCAGTTTTGAAGTAAAATACATGAAATTGGTATTTGGCTTTAGGGTAAGAAATTAAGAATGTCTTGTCTCAGGAATTTTGTATATATTCTTTTAAATAAGGAAAAAAGGAAAGAATATTTTTTTAAGGACATAGTTATTTTTAAAGAAAGAACTATAAATTAAATTATTTTAATCGAGTATAAGACTTTACAATACAAATAAATAATGAAGTGTTTTAGCATTTTTCGAAAAACCCCCTAGAGAGGTGAAATTGGAGTGGAAAGTTTGTATGGAAATCTGTCATTTTTAAAGTTTAATCCATGGATTTGGCCTGGTTAGAAATTATGAAATGTTTCAGGAGTATCTCTTTAAATACTTACCTATAATAAGTTTGGCTTTTATTGAAAATAATCACAAGTTGTGTAGCCCATGTGAGCAAAGCCGCTAGCAAAAGCTAAAGTCAAAGACAAAGTTAAAGTAAATTTTTTTAATACAAATAAACTTAAGCAAAGTGCAATAGAATCGTCCAAATATTTTTTTACCTACTACCCAACCCATTCAGGACGTCAACTTTTAGCTGTGGAGAAGATTGGGCGAAAGAAACTACAGCTCTAATAGAAGTAACGATATTACCAAAGAAAATGTCGATACCAAATCATTCAATATTTAATTTAATAAATTTACAATAAAAAATTTTAAAGTGTCCGGAATCACAAAAAAAGGCATACCTCTATACATTTACTTAACATTACACTTGATTCTAAAATAACGTACTTGGGCACTACTTCAACATTCGAAATTAAAATTATTTAAAGTTATTGTTTTTAGAAGACAAATCATTCCTAACACAACATTCTTCACTTATTCTCTTGACATTTTAAAAAAAATAAATTAAGATCGGTTGACGTAGTTGCTTTGTCATTGGCGTTTTGACGGTGACATTGAATAAAACTAACTTTTGCCTAAAGAGTAAGGACCTATACCTAGTAGTTAGCAATAAGTAATTAGATCACTTTTTAATAATTTGTTAGACCTACATAAGTATTTGGTCTGTGAATTAGACTAATTAGCTTAATATTATAGGATAATTCGTCCATTATATCCTTTAAAAAAAGTCAAGGATCACTTTCTGTCACTTATCGCAATCATAGGCACTATATAACTTAGGGCATACTGAAAGTTTCTGGATTCTGATAAATAAGACTCAAAGTATCAAATATTATATTTCATATACTTTAATTACTTAATAATCACTTAATTACTTACTTACTTTGCCTTACTTACTTAGTTACTTTACTTAAATAGTATATTACAAAGTATATTATTATTATATTACCTCGCAATTAATGCATTTTAGCATTTGCTGAAACCACTGTACAAAGCAGTTAGGACCTTAAAGACCTCTTTAATGGCTTCATAGAACGCATTCACCGCCGATTCAGGGTTCGTAAAAACATGTGCCTCTCAGTTTTTCTTTAATTTTTGGATACAAAAAGAAGTCGCAGGGTGCGAGGTCTGGCTGTAAGGCGGATGCGTCATCAGTTCCACATTTGCAGCCTGCAAATAGGCTTCTGTTACCTTAGCGGAATGTCAGGATGCGTTGTCGTGGTGAAGGACAACATTGCTTCGAGGACGCTTTTCGCGACCTTTTTCTAAGACTCTGGGCAAGCAAGCGTTGACGTACCAATCTGCAGTCACTGTCCTTTGATCTACAAGCGATACTGTAGTGTAATGTCCTGACTTTCCAAAAAGAAGAAGCAACCATTTTTTTACTAATGCTTCGACTTTTCTTAACTTTCATCGGCAAATCTCCAAAAGGAAAGACCTACTCTGCCGCCTGGGTTTTTCTTTCGGGTTCAAAGCAGTACAGCCAGGTTTCGTCACCTGTCACGATATTATAGACAGCCATATGACTGTCCTCCGTTAAACTTTTTTATCATTTTACGGCACCACTGGAACACGCAGTCGTTTCTGGTCCTCCGTTAAGTCATGCGGTATCCATCAAAGCTTCCGAACCTTCAGATGCACATGTAAAATGTTTTGCACTTGACTCATTTCGATGCCTAAGAAAGCACGAATTTGCTGGCAATCTTTTTTTTTGTCAGTTTTAATAAGTTGTCGTACGATGTCAATATTAGAGTCTGTAACCGCAGTCGCTGGCCGACCTTCACGTACCTCGTCATGTAGATGATCTCGTCCACGTTTGAATTCTTCAAACCACGAATACACAGAGCTGCGACATGGTGCTTCATCACCAAATGCCAATTGAAGTCTCTGGTAACTCTCTTGTTGACTTAAATCACAACGAAAATTATAAAAAATCATTGAACGAAAATGTTCACGAGTTATATTCATTTTGATAGCGACACAAAATTTTCGAAAGGACGACGTCACGATTGATAAACCAATGACAGTCTCGCAAAATAAAAAGTAACATGTTCCCAAAGAGTTCCATTTTCGAATTCCATAATTGTTTTTTCATTCTTTTATTGTAAGTGGCCAGATCTAGAAACTTTCAGTATGCCCCACGTATATCCATGTGTATTATTATTATTATAAGTTTAAGTTCATATTTATGTAGTACTAGCTGACCCGGCAAACGTCGTTTTGCCATAAAAAATAAAAAAAAATTTAAGGGTGGACTACCCCTAACATTTAGGGGGATGAAAAATAGATGTTGGCCGATTCTCATAGATACCGGATGACCCGGCATAAAAAATAAAAAAAAAATTTAGGGGTGGACTACCCCTAACATTTAGGGGGATGAAAAATAGATGTTGGCCGATTCTCATAGATACCGGATAAGCACAAAAAATTTCATCAAAATCGGTCAAGCCGTTTCGGAGGAGTATGGCAACGAAAACTGTGACGCGAGAATTGTATATACTAGACTAGCTGACCCGGCAAACGTCGTTTTGCCATAAAAAATTAAAAAAAAATTTAGGGGTGGACTACCCCTAACATTTAGGGGGATGAAAAATAGATGTTGGCCGATTCTCATAGAACCCGGATGACCCGGGAAAAAAAAAAAAATAGGGGTGGACTACCCCTAACATTTAGGGGGATGAAAAATAGATGTTGGCCGATTCTCATAGATACCGGATAAGCACAAAAAATTTCATCAAAATCGGTCAAGCCGTTTCGGAGGAGTATGGCAACGAAAACTGTGACGCGAGAATTTTATATATTAGAAGATTATAATGTATGTTTATGTAGTTTTTAAGAATATTATTATTATTATATTATATTTTTATTGTTATATTATTATATATTGTACCTAATATTGATATTTTTGTTTGCACTTTAGTCGCTTCCTTTTAAATATGATGCTCCCATTCCACCTTAGGTTGGCTGGAAGAGATCTCCTTTAGAGATAAGTTCACCATTGCTTACCATTTTTTGTAATGTTCTCTGTATGTGTGTTTTTGTGCAATAAATAAAATATTATTATAATATTAAAATACTGTTTCACTGCTGGGAAAAGGAATAAATCAGGGTGTGCATTTTTTATTTTACAAGTTGCCTACGGTTTTGACTGTTTCTAATAATAAAATTGTAAATAACTATTTTGACGTTTAGAAACAGTCAGTACCTAGATATAACATTGGTCGAAGAATACTAAATCATTAAAATTGCTTTCTTATTAAGCTTTGAATTGGTCGTACGTAACATAAATGGTCAAATACTTTCATATTTATATGAAATTAGTGTTAATGCGTGTGGAAATTTGTGGAATGTATCATAACATGGTGCACACTGTTTTCTAAACCAAATAAATTTAAAAACCTTGCCTGTAGCTTTGACCGGCTTACAGAATAAGTCAAAATAACTTTGTTAAGGCCTGCGGTCAGATGAATATAAAGCTTTTAGAGCGCAATTGCATGCTTTCTCGCTTTTGTAGTGCTTATCCAGCGAGTTTACCGTTCCAGGAACGCAAACCCGGGCTAAACCTCGAAATATCCGAAACACTTTGGAAATTAACTTAGTAAAGTAAGTGAGTAATTAGCCTATTAACTGTCCCACAGCTGGGACTTTGCCCAATGATGATTTCAATGAAAAAATGAAATCATGTCATCGCTACAATTTATGGGTGGTGGTTTAATTACCACGATTGCCAAATGCGGGTTGGTGATCAGAAACACGGGATACGCATCATTCGATGCATATCCCGTGTTTCTAATTGGATTGTGCAATCCAAAAATGGTTGCTTCTTTTTTTTGGAAAGTCAGGACATTACACTACAGTATCGCTTGAAGATCAAAGGACAGTGACTGCAGATTGGTACGTCAACGCTTGCTTGCCCAGAGTCTTAGAAAAAGTTCGCAAAAAGCGTCCTCGAAGCAATGTTGTCCTTCACCACGACAACGCACCCTCACATTCCGCTAAGGTAACAGAAGCATATTTGCAGGCTTCAAATGTGGAACTGATGACGCATTCGCCTTACAGCCGGACCTCGCACCCTGCGACTTCTTTTTGTATCTAAAAATAAGGACAAACTTAGAGGCGCATATTTTTTTCGAGCCCTGAATCGGCGGT
Organism: Eudonia mercurella; assembly: GCA_963082485.1. Lineage (NCBI taxonomy): Eukaryota > Metazoa > Arthropoda > Insecta > Lepidoptera > Crambidae > Eudonia > Eudonia mercurella. Next base: position 5,423,273 of record OY720032.1, read on the forward strand.
GAATACTTTCCATGAAGCAATATTCAATGGATTATTCAATCGAAAAGACACTTTGACCGACCTGGGAATCGAACCTAGAACCGCCTAGTATTCGGCCGAGCGCGTTAATTTATTTTTGATTGAAGAATATTTTTATTATGCATTTGTGAATTTATTTTTTTGTTTGTACCGTCTCCTAAATGCACTGAAAAAGAAGCGCCCGATGATTGAGTATCGTTTTTCACTCGGCACAATCCCAACGAAGCTTCAGTTGCAATACAATTCAATACATATTTCAGTCCGTTTAATTCAGTTTTTGTCCCTTTAATGTTGTACCACGAAGTCCACACGCCTGCACAGTCAGAGTCAGACAAACTGTCAAATTACCTCAATAGGCTTTAAACTTTATGTATATGGCTTAAGGTTGATCGTTCATTGACAAAAGGAGATTGAACATTTTTGTATGGACGTTGGACCAAGTGCTGCCCAACATTGAATCATAGTGCATAATGTTTCTTAGACTAATACTTGTCTGTAACCCAAAGCGCTTCAGAATTTATCCGAAGAGTATTGAGAAAAAAATAATCTATTGTATAGGTTTTACATTTACGAATAATAATAACAAACGGCTTATTTTTAAAATAAAAGAAGGTTTATTATAAACAATGGATTTTATTAATAGAACAACACTTAGTTAAGGATAGTAATTCAATCAATCAATCATATATTCGTTACACAGGTTTACAACAAAACAAATGATCCTCTATGTTAGGCCTCATGTAAACATTTAAAAAAATACCAAATCAATCGTCATCCTCATCGTCGTCTATAATTATTGAATCTAAAAATAAGTAAGATAATAATATTATTTAACGTAAACGACAACGTTAAAAAAACATATCAAAAGTTAAAGCACCAAAAAGCTATAAGATAAGTTTTTAGGTACAATATAACCAAGTGGATGTTTTTTTAAATTTTATTTTTAATATCTCTTCGTGTAAGAAAAAAATTAAAAGTATTCCCATGCTTGGGCAGCATTTGGTCCAGACCGGTCAATCTCCTTTGACAGTTTTGGACAAGTTGAGGTGCAGACGTCTGTACAATCAAGTCATGAAACCTGACGGTCAAGTGTGAGTTAACTATTAACGAAATCGAAAATTAGTAAGGCATTGAAGCAGTGCCTCCTGGCGACATACGGAAAGAGTTAAAATTTTGCCATACAAATTTTCGTTTTCGTAAACGTAATCGAATGAGTATTCATTTAAAGGATGGTAAACAAACTCACACTAGGCAATCGGGTGGTTTACCATGATCTCTTATAGCAGTACTAGCGGCCGCCCGCAGTTTCACCCGCGTGGTTCCCGTTCCCTTGAGAATATCGGGATAAAAAGTATCCTATGGGTTAATCCAGGTTATAAACTATTTGTATGCCGAGTTTCATTCAAATCCATCCATCCAAGCTCGATGGCGCAGTGGTTAACGCGCCCGGTCTGCGATTCCAAAGTTTAAGCAACTTTTGGACCAAAAAATGTATCACCTTGAGCCCCTCCGTGCTTTGGAAGGCACGTAAAGCCGTTGGTCCCGGCTGCATTAGCAGTCGTTAATAACCACTAACCCGCACTGGGCCCGCGTGGTGGTTTAGGACACGCTCTCCCTATCTATCCTCCATAGGGAAGGCTCGTGCCGCAACAGTGGGGACATAAAAATGAGAATGTGATGATTGTGATGTTGCGGTTGTGAAAAAGAGACGCGTGTAGCGGACACGCGTCTTGTTTTCACAACTGCTCTTCTGAACTCCGTTTTCACAAATAACATTGCAGTAATACTGCTAATGGTAAAGCCCCGGCTCTGCAATAAAGCGTTTGAACGCAGCTTAGTTGGTGGCAGATATTAAAAGCCTTTATACATTTCGGTATAACGTAGAAACTTCAAAGTTAAAAAAAATACAAACCTTTTTATTTTTTTTTATATTTACGGCGTATACAAACGTAAGCTTTATTAGCTACTAGAAAACTTTAAAAAGAAGTTTATTTAACTGAATTGATGCGATTTTGAAGTTCTCTATATAAAGTTTCAAATATTCTTTTTGGTTTGAAAAAAATTGGATTACGTTGCTCGTATGGGGTACAAAATGTATAAGGTTCTTAGATTCGAGACCATTTCAATATAAATCTCTTTGATGTTATCGTTGGTTTAGTAACAAATGAAAAAACGAATGAAATCTTTTGAAAGTGCATGAGCAGTAGTAGGTACAGTCACGAGCACCGATAAACACTTTGACTGTTATTCCATTTTATTAAGAGTTACACATTTTCAGCTCATCACTTTACACTTAGAAAATATAACAGCATTGCAAAAATCAAATCCAGTCTATGGGCATTTTCAATTTAGTCGGTGGTCGTCGTCGGGCGGTTGCCGCACAGTTGCACTGCGTTCTATATTAAAACACGTAGAGCGTTTAAATCAGGGTGCCTAGTGTGAGTTTTGTTTACTATCCGTATTCTTTCATTGCGTTTACGCAAACGAAAATTTGTATGGCATTGAAGCATTACCCATCATTGTAGTGATGACTTGATTTCTTGAGGCCTTTGTCCAGCAGTGTGACCGTTTTAGTTTTACTTTATGTGTTACAAACATTGTAAAAACATTGTATATTTTGTAAACTAAGATTGAATTTTGACCACTGGGCGACCACTATTATATTATAATACTGTGATGAGTATTTGGTGTCAAATGTAGCTGATATGAGTAAGACCTAAGTATATAAATATAAATAAGCAATAAGATCATACAAATAGATAAGGTCACATTTTATTAACTGCAAATATTTTGAGGATAAATTCAACAACATAATATAAACTATTTTATTGAAAAAATCTTAAATTTTTATACGCTAGTTTTCAAGAAAAACGCCAAAAGACATTTCGATTAAAAAGAAAATTAAAGCACTTTCGGTAGTTTCAATTCAAAGGAGCCGAAAAAGAGAGGCCGCAATGCCTTCACCGCTTACACGTAGGTACCTCTAGTTTCTTTAAAAAAAGCCGACAGAGAGGCCGCTCTTAAAAATATTACAATTTTTGTGTCAGGAAAAGTAAGAAAAAAACTAGCCTGATTTTTTTTTAAATGCTAGGGCCTTATTTCTCTTCATTCTTCTCTTATAATTAGATGTTTTGTCAAAATATTTGCAGTTGATAAAATGTGACCTTATATATTATAATACATACGATTTATATAAATAAACTATAATACCTTATTATGTCATACTATATGAATACGCGTGCGGTAAAGACTGCAAGGCTAATTAATATTATATAATTGGTTAGCAATCATCGTCTATTAACTATTAAAATATCTTCAGTTTCCTGATAATTTAATAACATATCGTAGCCTCAGCTCACTATACAAGTCAACTCACTTGTTGCTTGTTGTGTGAGTTGCTGGACAATAGCAAAATGAATCGGTAACACAATAATTGTTGTTCTGAATACGAATTCTAATTTACTTTAACCGCACGGCCACGAGTCGGGCGACGCAACTAGCGACTTCACCAGTCGCGTAATGCCAATTAACCGCAGTACCACACAATAAGGAGGACCCAGAAGGTAAGCTATTAAGCTTGTATTGTATTAATGTCGCAGTCGGATTGTATATCCGCCGCATTACATTACGGCTAGCCGTTTCAAAAACAGGGCCGTTTTGAAATACGGCGGTTCAACGACTAGCCGGACGGATTGTAATTGCAATACGATCTTCATTTAGGCTAAATTATGTATTACTATGAAAAATTACTTTGACACTGGCTAAATGTGCTAATCGCACGAAGAAAAGAAAAAAAACCGCACCTGTTGTCCGAGCTGTTCCGATGTTTTCCGAGCGCAGCTGTTGCGAGATTCTGTGTCCGTGAGAGTTTGTCTATGTGTGCGTTGCTCGAGTGCGTCTGTGTGAAGCTTACCTTCTGCAGTCTCATTATGGTGGCAGTAGGGTGAGCGATTGATGAGCGTTTCGACCGCGCAGGTGAAGGGAGAATACGCTTGTTGCGTCGTCCCCGATCCGATCCGAACACGTCGGAGAATCTTGTAGGGTACGGGTCACGCGTCATCTAATGCGTGATGCCGTTCCCTCTGGAAAACCTCTGACGGTGATTCGTTTCACACGGCTTGAGGAACTCTTTTTAGTTTCTCGCCGCCCCCAAAAAAGTCCGGTGAAGCTGAAAATGCCGACTGAGGCAAACAGTAAACTCTATAAAAAAAAAAGCGAGCCTTACAGTAGTCGCATATGATGTGTAATGATGTGTAACATTTGACATCTCACCTTAGTAATAAGCAATTTTAACATTGAAAAAAATGGGTCAGGTAAATACTCATTAGAAGACATTTGACATATCAAAATGACCTTTGATAGTCAAATGACACAATATGTCACATATAAATTTAATATGTCATGTTCATAATATCGATTTTAAATTTATAAAATGGCGCGCGCTTGCGCGCTTCCTCGACTTCCTGTTACAGTTACACTGTTACACATTTCACAAAATCACTCCCACAAGCTTCCCCGACTTCCAGTTATACACTTGTTACACTGTTACACATACTTCCGTCAAATTTCACGAAATCACTCCCACTAAGTGCTTATATAGAAAGCGAGCGGAAAGATGTTACACATCAAAAAAAATATTGCGTCGCCCTTTGCCCCGACTCATGGCCCAACGGAACTCGGCCGAACAGTGAAGAAAACTCGCTTAAGGCACATTGGATCCAATATTTAAAACCATTAGCGCTGAATGGACATCAAAAGTTCAGGGCCACAATGACAGTTCAAGTTGTTATTACGTCGAATAATGAACTTAATGACTTGGGGCTGTAACTTTAACCTTAACGTATATAATGAGCGAGTAAAGTTTGGAATCAAAGCTCCCTATACAAAATCGTAGCCTCCATCAAACAGGACACTATAATAATAATGACAATCCTTAACACAGGCTAACATCTATCATGGCCCATATACAAAAACCTGCATTATATTTATCAAAATGTATGTTCGTAATAAAAAACTTAAACTACTTATGTTAGTAATTATTTTGATATTTTCTGTGTCGTTTCAGTAGCGCTGAAAAGTAGTCTTCCACTAAAACGTCTGTACACCACTCTCTTTGGCCAGAAGTCTTCTTTAATGAAGGCGTCCAACTTGGTTGATGGGACTCGCACTACAAATGCTTTGATGCTTGTGTTGTGGCGTGACTCCAACAACGCCACGCCGTTATATATATATTTTTAAAGTGTTTGTGAGCTGATTACAGCATTCTTGGCTATTATTTACTAAGAAGATTATTTACTGCACTGTTAAGCTGGAGACTGACCGAAGCGTATCTTCGTAACGTACCATTCACGGAGAGCTTGATACGTCATTTCTGATTGACCGATAACAGGGCGGAGCGAGTGGCGAGCGCTCACTGTACTGAACATGCGAATGCTCGCAACGAACATGTTACGTTACGGCAAAATGCTCCGGTCAGTCTTGCCGATAATGTGGAACCTTTCCTATAAATCATATCCGCAGCCATCAAAAGTTAATCCCATGAGGATATGCGCTGAACTCAGTCGTATTGCGCCGTTGAAAGTAGATACAGCTACGAGAGCAGAGCATCGAGCAGTTGTTCATTTCTTTAGTTCCATTCTAACTAAAAGTGAATTAGGTTTCTATTGTGATTTGTTATTCTTCATTATCAGCTTATTTTATATCCCCACTGATGGGGCACGAGCTTTCCACGTGGGCCCAGTGCAGAATGGTTTTGGATTAGATTTCTTATTAATTTTTTTTTATTTCAGTATTGTTAGCACGGCCGCTATGAAGACGCTTCCTCGGTGGGAGTTGAACCTTTTTATACCGAAGAAAATAGATTACGCATACCACTGCGAGATGCAGATGGTTATGTGGGACTCTCTCGACCCCCTCAAAGGGTCGTCATCATCACCATCATCATCAACAGCCTACATTAGTCTACTACTGGACATAGACCTTTCCTGGTGCTCGCCATAAAAACGATTCGCGGCTACTCTCATCCAGCTTCCACTTCCCCTCCGTGAAGCCAGGATGATCTGGGACTAGTATTGACAATCTCTGGGTGTTTGGGAATAAAACCTACTTTATTCTGCACACATAGGAAACGCGTGTATAAATCTTCAAATAGGTACCTACCACGGAGCGTCGGGATCGTTCGTCAATATTCGGGTCATTAATTTGGCCGATTAAACTCTGGGACTTAGTATGCATAATATCGTCTATCATTTCAGATTCAATCGTAAAGTTGACTTTCGATCACGACTGTATCTAAGGATAACGTGTACGGTCAGCAACAAAAGTGTTTGAACACTTTAGCACCATGTCTGAATTAACTAAAAACAGACAATCGTCTCAATTTCAAAATCTAGCTCTTATGAATGTCACAATGCCGTCTCGGTTTGTAAGTCTACACAGAACGGGAGACCTTGTACCGAGAAGAACCGACAAGAAACTGAGCAAAGGCATTTCTTTATTCCCTTTCTTTTGGAAAATGTCCTCTCTGTCATTGAAAGACCCTTCCATCACAAAAAAAACACAGAAAAATAAATAAGAAAAACAATAATATATTGCAAATCAAGTACAACTTACCAATTAATATTTCTGCTATGTGATACAGTACTGTTAAAAGTCAAAAACTAATAAATTTGGAAAACCAAGTATTAATAATAGTGTAGTGTACTTAAATAGCCTATATCTGTCCCACTGCTGGGCAAAGGCCTCCATTATTGAAATCAAATCATCACTACAATTAATACGTATTGGCATCATCATTGGCTTTAAATAATAAAATTAAAAATTAGTTTACGTCTATTTAGTTTACTCAGTTGCTTTTACAAAGTTTAAATCATATTTCAATGCCGTCTGTACCAACGATAGACGGTTTTAAATACAATGTATTCCTTAAAAGGTTACTAAAGTTGCTTCATGTCAAAACCTTTGGAATCATCCGTGTATTCAATTAAGCAAAAGTTAGACGAGCCTTTGAAGGATTATTTGTATACCGAATTAAATGATCCTTTGTGTTGATTGGGTGTTTCATTACTAAACGCCGCCGCAGCACACTGAATGACAATTATGAGTAAGTAGGTTAATGGGAAAATTACGGTTGAAGTTAAATCTAATTTTATATGTAAGTAAAGATAACTCTAAAGAGGTGGGAAATTCGGTGGCTGAAGAATATAATTATGTTTATATGTCTTAACATTCCCTTTCATGTGTGAATGTACAACAGGGTGTCCCAAAAAAATTTTTTTTTTCATAACCATAAAATAAAATAAACTTTTATTTCGCAAGGTTTCCTAAAAATAATTAAGAAAATTATACTTTAGTGAGATAGATAGACTTCTTGAAAGTATTTCACAAGAATAATAATAAAAATATCTGCTTATTTGTACACACAGCAACAAGAGATAGACTTAAAATGGGGGATTATAAAAAAAATGAAAAAAATAATCGTATCTCTAAAAAGGTAATACTTTTACTAAAGTAATTTTATTTGTCTAGATGGTCATCTAATGTCTATCTTCTCCTTAAGTTTGGCACGCTCTTTTTGGGACACCGTGTATATGTCAATCAAAATTTAAGGTAAGTTATACCTAAAGGTACATATATGTTACGAAATAATTTGAGATACTTCTTCTAAGTTACTACTTTACAGTACATTTACCTTAAAAAAGGGTGCGATAGTAAGAGTTTTATTAGCCATTCGATAAAGCTGACCCAGCAGGTACTAAAGTCCGGTGTTGCTGTAAAGGTCGTTTAAGGTCAACAAGAAACTCTCTCAAAAAAAACCTAGGAGGTGACAAACAAGGTGAGCTTTTCCATCATCATCATCATCATCATCATCATCAGCTCATTTATGTCCCCACTGCTGGGGCACGAGCCTTCCCTATGGATGGATAGGGAAAACGGGCCATAAACCACCACGCGGGCCCAGTGCGGATTGGTGGTTGTTAACGACTGCTAATGCAGCCGGGACCAACGGCTTAACGTGCCTTCCGAAGCACGGAGGAGCTCGAGATGTTACATTTTTGGTCAACCATCCGATGACCAGCCTTTGGGAAAGTTGCTAAACCTCAGCACTCGCAGACCGGGCGCGTTAACCACTGCGCCACTGAGCTCCTCCTGGCTTCTAGAAAATGAGTTGCAATTTTGATATACAAATTTTCGACTTCGTTATCGTGATCGAATCTCAAATAAAAGTTACATTCCTAAGGTGACTTTTTAGATATGATTCCTAAGAGCGTCTGGTTCAGGTCAGCCGAGAAATTAACTCCAGACAGACCGAGGTCACTAACATCAGCCTGCAGGCACAAAATAAGGACACTGCAGAAAGTAAGCATATAATTAGAATGCAGAAAATAAGTATATATTTGTAAATATCGTTACTTATATTAAAGCTGTGGAGTTTCTTGCGCCCATTCTTCTCCACAGCTAAAAAATAGAGGTCCTGAATAGTACGTAAAAAAATGTTTGGACCATTCAAAAGCACTTTTCTAAAGTTTATTTGAATAAAACATATTTGACTTTGACTTTGACTTTGACTTTGAAGTTGACTTTGACTTTGACTAAGCTTCATACAAACGCTCGAGCAACCCACATATAGACAATCTCTCATGGACACGGATCTCGGAATAGTTAGGAACAGTACGAGCGCTGCTGTTGCGAGATTCCGGTATGTATTAAGCTTACCTTCTGGGTTTCCTTATTCTGTGCTGCAGGTAGGGTTGCCAACAATACTGTTAAAATAGTATTATATTGTTTTTCACTACATTATACTTTTTACTGTTGAACAAAAATAAAGTATACAAAATACTGTTTTCAGCATCAAAATGCTTAACACTACAAGTGTTAGACTTACTCACACAATTCTTTTTTATTTAGTCAGAGGGTGCTCAGTGCTGCGCAGCCACAAATAATTACAATAATGGAGTTTCAGAACGAATCTGTCTGTAAAATATTGTTCATTTTTCTAAAATACTGTTTAATATTTTTCTCAAACCTAAATATACTTTATTTCATGTAAAAAAAGTTGGCAACCCTAGCTGCAGGGGTCGTAGCCTCACACAGAATAATTTATGTTGTCAGTCCATCATGTTGTCGGCTAGCACCAGCCAATAAGAAATTGATTTAAAGACACGATTTTGAGAAGGCAGTTTTGTTTTCATACTTTACTCACTCAACATTTAGGTTTAAAGAAACTACTTTTATGGATCTACTCGCATTTATTTTACCCGTTAGTTTGATGTAGTGTTTATCCTGACGTGTCTTTTGCAGGGTACGTGGTCACAGGGATAAATAAATAAAAATAGGAATAGAAATACGAAAACTCTTTATTTAGTACAATACATCACATTCAAAAATTCAAAATACAGAAACAATGCATTAAATCAAATTGGTTTAAAAAACAAAAGATCCGTAAAAGTAGTTTCATTTCAATGTGTAGTGTTCGTGTAAACTTTGTCTCGAAAATGATATTTAAAAAACGCCTCAGTGGCTGAGTGGCAGAGCGCTCGGCCCGGTACCCGAAGGTCTTGGGTTCAATTCCCAGATCGGGCAAAATGTATTTCAGATTTTTCGATGCACATCCCGGGTTTATGATCACCAACCCGCATTTGGCCACGTGATGATTAAGCCATTACCCATCAATTGTAACGATGACTTGATTTCAATGATGGAGGCCTTTGCCCAGCAGTGGGACAGTTATAGGCTATTTACTAAGATAATAAGTGGTTAAATCCGTGGAAAGGGAAAACTGATAAAGCGTGTAATGTACAGTGAAGGGATATGAATATTAAAATTATTTTCCTCGACTGGTTCAGGTTCTAGATATGATTTCCCTAGTACCTTGTACCTTTATTCCGATTGCAAATGAGTAAAAAAAAAATTTTTCAATAGTCGTGTAAGAAGTTCATCAAAAACACTCGAATCTTTTTTAAGAACTTACAATAAAACTCAGCTCAATGAGTTTCCATATATATATAGAGTTCGTTGTAAGGACTCGAAACTCAGAACTCGGAACTAATTTTAGCCGAAGTCTATCGAGCATTGCCGAAACGAGGTCATCATCATCATCATCATCAGCTCATTTTGGGTGAATCAACTTTTTAGGCACTCCTTTGTGGAGAAAATTTTACACAACAACTAATAATATTTTATGATGATATTTTTAAAAATGCAACATATTTCAAAAATATAATTATCATAATATCCTAAATTAGTATGTGTCACGATGTCTGAACTCTATTTATTGAGTTTTAAGGGAAAAAGTGACTAAGAGTAGCATTATGCATCTCCTGCGTTACTATTTTAAAAACGTTTTATCGAGAAATGAGACCACAATTTTCTGAATATTAGAAAATAATCATTTATTACAGTCTAGAAGCAGTCTTTTTGCATAGGCAGGAACATTTATTAACACTTAAAATAAAAGTTACATTGAGTTGAATCTCCACTGCGTTACTTTGGACACATTTTAACACTTAACTTTGAAATAAATCTTAAAAGGTAACAATCAGCATCAAACACTATAAACATTAGGATGTGATACTCTTTAATACAGTTAAATATAAACATATTATCGTTAAAGAAAAATAATTTGTGAAGTAATCTTCTTCAAACTTAAAAATAACCAAGGGACATTTTGGTAACGCAAGAGAAAAAAATGGTAACGCCTGAGAAAGTAAACAATTACTTTGCCTTCTTTCTCCGGTGTTATATTGTTTTTATAATTCGATAGGCTTGCATTTGACTACTATCTCACCTGATGGTAAGTGATGATGTAGCCTACGATGTAACATGCTTGCCTAGAAGGTACCAATGCACTCGTGATTTGAAGACCCCAATATTATATTTGATAGGAAACACAGACTAAGGCAAGGAGTTCCACAGCTTTGCGGTACGTAAGAAAAACGTGGACGCAAAACGCTTCGTACGCATGGGTGGAATCTCTACTGTGTAATTATGGCGTCGCGCGGTGTGTCTGGTTGTCCTGTGATAGAAAAGTGATGGAGGAACCAAATTGAACATTTCCATTGCACACTCTCCGAAGTGAATCCGATAAAAAACCGAAAGACTTGCGACCTGGCGCCGATGTTCTAAGCTCTGCAGCTTGGCGTGAAACAGTTCGTCATCGTCAATGAGCCTTCTGGCTCTCCTGTCAATCGATTCCAGTGCTCCAAGTTGATATTTGGCGGAACCATCCCAAAGGTGAGAACAATACTCCATACACGAGCGGACTTGTGCTTGATATAGAGTAAGCAGCTGTCTCGGTGTGAAGTACCTTCTCACCTTTGAGAGGATACTCGCTTTTTTGCGGTAAGTTGTGCTTTCGATTCCAGGTAGGAGTTGAAATTTAGGGTCAATGAGTTTCATACCAAGAAGCTCAAGATGGTCGCAAATAGGAACCTCGGAAAGTAGGAGTCGGGGTGAAAGGACTCCGTTTAGCGGAGAATAGACACGCCTGTGTTTTGGTGGCGTTGAACTTGACCAGGTTCGCGTCACCCCAATCGGATACTTCCCTCAAGGATGAGTTCAAACGCTCAACCATGGTCTCAAAAACTAGATCTGAGCTCCACCAGTTCGTGCGTTGGATAAGACAGTGCTGTCATCTGCGTACCCAAGTACACCGGGTTTTAACAGGTCGTTGATGTGCAGCAAAAAAAGTGTCGCAGAGAGTTATGACCCCTGTGGGACCCCAGTGTTTATCGCAAATTGATCGGATGAGCAGCCATCAATGACTACTCGAATCGATCGATCTCGCAGGAAGTCTCAAATCCAGGCACACAGACTAGCAGGTAAGCTATATATGATGGAAGTTTATTGTTAAGGCCGTCGTGCCAAACTCTGTCGAAAGCCTTAGAGATGTCCAGGGAAGCGTTTTCTACGTTACATCTTTGATTATTTTCTTTAGTTTAGTCTCTTTATTTAAAGATGTACCAGTTGTTAGAATTTCGTCAACTCCAAAATTTTCCATCAGCAGCTTTTTCTTTATCCATGAGTCTCTTATTTCGGATGAAGTAAACATTTTTTTTATTGTTTCTCGTTCCTTTCTTAACTTTGAATGTTTTCTTAATAGCGCCGCTAAGAATTTTGTTTTTGTATCTTCAGCTATCTTACTTGCTTTGTCAGTCTTTGCTTCATTCCTTCTTTGAAATCTTTTTTTATATATTTCGTATTTCCGCTTTAGTTTCTCATTTTCTAGCTTTAATTTCTCGTTTTGTCTATAAACTCTTGATCTGTCTTTTTTCACTTTCTTTCTTCCCCTTACTTTTTACCCACATCCGGGTTGTCAAATAACCGGTAATAATAATAATAATTAACCGACCTAATGTTTAATTAATAGTAGTTTATACTACTACTACACACTACAACATTTATATGTTGTAGCATAAACCTGTTACTTTTGTAAAATTGATACCTTTAAGTGCATGTAACGCCAGAGAATGTAAGAGCACTTTCATATGGAAGTGGTCTTACATTCTCTGGCGTTACTGGTAACGCAGTAGAAGATTTTTGGAATATACCCTATTACTGCATCTACATTAATTTAATATCTATTTTACGGCATCGACTTTGACTTCAGACCAATATGGCTTCGATATTTAGTAATAACATTAAAAAAGTAATGATAATGACCAAGATTTTGGCGGTAACGCAGTACACCAACAATTAACCCACGCGCACCACTTGAGAGCTCGCGCCACACTGATGAACAATCGGAGCGACGTTGACCGTGTCGAATAATGAGTACAGATGGCTAGATACACGAGCTAGTGTTGGCGACGCTTATAACGCCATCTTTGTCTAAATTTGTGAATTATAGCGGTAACGCAGTGGATGTGATATTTTACTCAGTGTTAGGGACAAACAAATTAAAATTTGTTAAAAATTGAATAATTAAAAAATTCTGTGTTTGGACGGTTTACATAAGAGTGTGATTGTTTTTTCTTCAAAATACAATGTAAAAATACAAGCTTCATAAGTAACTTATTAAAGTTATGTAGAGAAGTATCATCAAGGATACCATCAGGGACAAGGATTATTACTATGTGGAGTATTTTTGCTCAACTGCGTTACTACGAAACTGACAAATAATAATAAAAAAAACATTTATAAGATATTGAGAACAGTATTGGAATAGCTCTAACTTTTTAATTAACCTAAGTTCTTTTAAGTTCAAAGTTTTTTATGGTCTTTTTTTTCAATATTTTCAGTGAGGACGCAAAGAGAGTGCCTAAAAAGTTGATTCACCCTTTTATGTCCCACTGCTAAGACACGAGCCTTCCTTATGGATGGATAAGGAGTTCAGGCCATAAACAACCATGCGAGCCCAGTGCGAATTGGTAGTTGTTAACGACTGCTACAGCTGGGACCAACGGCATTATGTGCCTTCCAAAGCACAGAGGAGCTCGAGTTGATAAATTTTTGGTCACCCATCCGATGACCGGCCTTTGCGAAAGTTGCTTAACCTTAGCAATCGCAGACCGGGCGTATTGACCACTGACCTATGGAGCTCCTCAAAGGACTCGAGTACTGACCAATACTAACTGCGGCCCCCACACTTTCAATAAGTAGTAAGTAAGTAGAAGAGAGAAGAAGCAGAAGAGAGAAGAAGTAGAGCAAATAAGTAGAACGAATTTTGGCTAGTCGGCCTCCAGATATAGTTTGTTACACGCTAATTGAGCCAGACAATTTTAACGAGGGATAATATAAGTTGACTATATGAGAAATATGGAAATAGAAAGAATATATCAAAGTAAACCGTTTAATTAATAAAACAAGAAAAAATATAAATAAAACATACAAAGAAAACGATCCGCTCAACGACAAGACAAGAGGCAAATAAAAAACCAAGTAAGTACCTAACGCAAAATAAAAAACACTTAAGTAATAAGTATGTATTTACAAAAGAATATTTTATATTACTCCGTAACAAACATGTACGTGTTATCACGTACCAAAACTTTCTCGCGAAATGTGAAGCTCACACTATGTATTGAATAAATAATCGAGAAAATTATATGAAACTAGCGGCCCGATCGCGAATTTGTTCGCTTGAGAATATAGAATATATTATATAATAATAAAAAAATAAAATAAAGGGCGAGCCTTACAGTAGTAGCATTATGATGTGTAACATTTGACATCTCACCTAAGTAATAAGCAATTTTAACATTATATTTTGAAAAAAATGGGTCATCATTTTCTAACTATAAAATAAATGCAGTAAATACTCATTGGAAGACATTTGACATTTCAAAATGACCTTTGATGGTCAAATGACACAATATGTCACATATAATAATAATATGTCATGTTCATAATATCGATCTTAAATTTACAAAATGGCGCGCGCTTGCGCGCTTCCCAGTCTTCCTGTTACACACTTGTTACACTGTTAACATACTTCCGTCCCATTTCACGAAATCACTCCCACAAATTGCTTATATAGAAAGCGAGCGGAAAGATGTTACACATCAAAAAATGATGGACCGCCACTTATCGGGTCCGATTGTGTTTTCGAACCCAAAGGAAGCCATTGTAATAATACACACAAAATTTCATTCAAACCGGTCCAGCCGTTTAGGAGTTCAGTGACATACAAGTATTAAAGAATTATATCTACATATAAAAATAGGTAGATAAAATACTATATTGCTTACACTATACATATCATCATCATCATCATCAGCTCATTTTATGTCCCCACTGCTGGGGCACGAGCCTTCCCTATGGATGGATAGGGAGAACGGGCCATAAACCACCACGCGGGCCTAGTGAGGATTGGTGGTTGTTAACGACTGCTAATGCAGCCGGGACTAACGGCTTTACGTGCCTTCCGAAGCACGGAGGAGCTCGAGATGATAAATTTTTGGTCACCCATCCGATGACCGGCCTTTGCGAAAGTTGCTTAACCTCAGCTCTCGCAGACCGGGCGCGTTAACCATTGCGCCATCGAGCTCCTCCACTCCACTCCTCCACACTATATACATATACAGAAAACAAATAACAGGAATTTTTAATACAAAAGTAGGCAAAGGCGGTTTAAAGGCGGTAGGTAGGTCTAAAGATGTGAATGATTTTAGTTTCGCGTGAAAGTTATCGCGTCAAAGTTTGTATGCCACCTAATTACTTCCTGCTTCCGATTCAAGAGGGATTATTACAGGGCGCGAATAATAACGGACCATTCACAATGACAATGGCAAAGCCATCTTGTAAAAGTTTTGTAATTAGCTTATTTAATTTTCAACTTATGGTAAAATGTGTAAAAATGTCTACAAACAACTTTCGTTATACGGTCAAATCTAAAAACATTACACGTTACATAGTTTAATTTAAAAATCACTTATTTTAAGGTAGTTTACAAAATTTTATATAGGTACCTACTTATATATCATTTTTATAATTTGCATTGGTTCATAAGTTGGTATATATTCAAATAAATAAGCGTGTGCTCGGCTAGAGAATAATTATGAACCGTTTCTATATAAAAATGTGGTATGAATACAGTTATTTTAATCGATTGTATAATCCCGATAGATAGCTTCTAAACCACTTACAGTCGAAATTAATAACCTATCTCTGGTAAGAGATAGGCCTACCTTAGTTTAGTTACCAAGCAACCGCTGTTATTTTCCGATAATTAACAGAAATTACTAAGCAACAAATCTCTAGTAAGCCTATCTCTTGCTGAGGATAGGTTATTAATTTCGGCCGTTAAGAAATGCTACGCGACCGTAGAGGCGTTTCGTAATAAAAATCGCTACATTGTAATAACAAATACTCTTCTTCCCTTTTTCTTAGCCTTTCTCAGCCATTTTGGTGTTGACCTCTTCCATATTATATATGGTACCTGGATGATCGAGCTTTGCGCGTTTGCTCGAGCGTGCTCGTATCTTCGTTTGAAAGAAGTATTGATACCAATTTTGTTACGGTACAGCTCTCGCATCCAGTTTGATAATTAATTGAATCAGCCATATTGTAATTTGTCTTATGTGAATAAGGGTATCGTCGTTGAAGAGGCAATAACATTTTCCATCTTCCGCCTAACATCTTCTTTATTGCTATAGATGACAGAAATTTCAATTTCAAATCAATACAAATTTCTTCATACCTGCCTACTGCGATTTATTTATAAAAAGGCTTCAATGGAAAAATATGTTAACTAATTATCTAACCTTCTTTGAATTATTTTATACGATTTCACAAAACCAGCCAAACAAAAGTCGCCCACATCACAGGTACGTATTCTTAGGATTTACCTACGTCAGTAGGAATATTTAAGGCAGAATACATTGTAATTTTCATGCTTTAGGTATGACATATTTTGCTGCAATCGAGTGCATTTGAACATTAATCTAATACCTAAGTAGTTACGTACCTAGCAGAAAATGCATACTTTTAAAAATGAAAACCTAAAGTAAGCAACGATTTCAAAACCTGTAAAATATACCTACCACCTATAGGGTTGCCAGATACAGATGTTTAATTTCCGGGACAATTCGAGGGCTACGAATTCGGTCGGTATAAAAATATATGAAAATCGATAAATTATTTTTGTAATTCGCTTTACTTGTAATGTTTTACAAACATGCTTTTATGTCTAAGGTAAAAACAAACTTATACACCTATCTACCAAAAAAAAACTAGTGGTAGGTATTGCTGCGTAGCACGTCTTTACGTGAAGCATAGTTTTTAATTTATATATTATTTGAATTTGAATGTATGTTAGTCTGTTAGGTACATATTCTATGGATCTCTTTGTATTTTACCATATTGTACACTGTTTGTTGCCTGAAATAAATAAATCAATTCTATCTATTCTATTCTATTCAAAATCCGGGACTATAAAGTGTAATTCCTGGACACGGGACAAGACACGTAATTCTGGGACAATCCCGGATTTCCCGGCCGTCTGGCAACCCCCTATGGCTAACCACCTATGTTAATAATAGTTTCTGAGCTTATCAAGTTAAATTAATTTAATAACTGCTTATTTTTCGTTCCTTTTCTAGCTACACATACCTACCTATTAGGCGTACAATTGCAATTGCGTACAAATGCACATAAGTGATTTGCATTGGCGAATTGATTAAAAACAGTTTGAATAAGTTGAGCACGAGCATATTTTTCACTGTAAATGCAATATTGTCACTTTTAACTGAACCAACACCTTTTATGTAGGTATTGTTAATGCCTTAATATCATTTTTAAAATATTCAGATATCCTAACTTATTAATTTCAACTTACCCTTATCACGTCATAGTGCAAAATCCGTGTAAACAAACATTCGATCAACTGTACAGTAATTTTCAAACACAACTGTTTGATGTTTGCATCGCACAATACAAATTTTCATTCAGAAAACTCATTAATATTGCAGTAAACCACTGTCACACACACCGGAAATACAGTTAGAGCAGGTTGCGTTCATTATTGTTGTTTTACTCGTTGCAAAATTATGTTCGCGAAAGTTTTTGCGCGTCCATGGAAACTAGCGGCGCGGCGAAGACAGCCGTCGTCAACGTGTGTACACGTCAAATGCACCCTACCGACTGCGGGTATGGCGCTTCCACCTCCGCCGCGCTGCCTTTCGAAGGGAAATGAATACCGGGGTGTCTAGTCCTAATGTGAGTTTTGTCTATTATCCGTATTATTTCGATTACGTTTACGAAAACGAAAATTAGTATGGCATTGAAGCAGCGCCTCCTGGCGACATACGAGAAGTGTTTAAATTTTGCTATACAAATTCTCGTTTTCGTTAAAGTGATCGGATGACGAATGAAACTCGCACTAGGCACTAGAATGGGGGATTATGAATTTTCCCGTCCCACCTATAACTGGATACTTATTCTATTTGTATACTTCCAAACACTTCAAAACGGTCTTTTCTCCTTCACTTAATAATTAGCGTTTGAATCACGGAGGAATAAGAAATCAGGATTCAGTTTGCCAAAATATTTGTCGAAAAAAATAACCTATATTTTGGGATGGATGAGTATTTGAATTCCACAATTAGTTAAAATTATTAGGTATTTGAAGATTTAATTTAAAAATATAGTGATTCTCCTCGGCGGCCTCAATAGCTCAGCGGTCAGAGTATTGGACCGGTTACCCAAAGGTCGTGGGTTCGATTCCCACTCGAGCTTCCTGAGGCTGGCTGATTTGTTCTAGTAAAATTTTATCTTGTAACTATAAACAGCATTTTCAATGCAAAATTTCAAAAATAATATACACACATCAAAAATGTCTAGGGGTCAAGTACATTTGAAGCTATAAGTTTTTTTAAATAATATTTACCTAATCTGATTTTCCAGACTGGCTTCTTGCTCTATTTTTTATGTTTTAGTAAACAATTTTATCACTATTATGTAGAAAATGTTCCATGCTCAATTGGGTTGAGGTCTGGTGAGTGGGAGGCCACGGCAGGACGTTGATATGAGAATCGGCAAGAGTGCGTGTTACTACTCTATCCGTGTGTGGACGTGCATTGTCATGCATTAGTCAAAACGAAGCACCCAATCGGCATCGAAAGGGGATGATCACATCTGAAACAATTCTCTCTGCGTAGATTTGAGCATTGAGGTTGCCCCTGATCCAAATGAGATCGGTTCTTCCACCGATCCTAATACCGGCCCAAACCATGATTGTTCCTCCTCCATATGAGCTCGTCTGCGTGAATACCAGATACATTAGAATTTTAATTGTTATCGACCGGTGGCCGGTCGCTCGACACACAAGGGGATATTGATGAACTTCCTGATAAAATCTCGAGCGTTCTTGACGTCCAGAGGTCCTCCAAACTCGAGTGCGTCTTGTATCCGGCCTCATACCGAAACGTGATTCATCTGAGAAGCAAACTCAGCGCCAGTCTTCTTCCTCCCAATTTCGGTGTTCGCGAGCCCATTGTAAACGGGCCTTACGATTGTGGGGTGATATGGGTGGAACCCTCAGCGGCCTTCGGGAACGCAGACGCACTTCGCGTAAACGATTCCGGATGGTTTGGTCGCTTATCAGCAGGCCTGAAGCGCTTGTGGCCATCATTATAGCGGTCATGGTACGATTCCGTCGAGCAGTATTTTGGATGTACTGGTCTTGACTTCGAGTGGTGATACAAGATCTTCCTCCATGTCACTCGGCCACGCTGCCCGTGATACGATAGCTTGTCCAGAGGCGGCCTATGACACTCTGTGTAGTGCCAACGGCGGCAGCCACAGTACGTTGCCTGGAACCAGCTTCCAATATTCCAACGGCTCTCAACATCTCTTCCCTTGTCAAATGACGCCGTCGCTCCATATCGTTGCAATTTTTTTCACTTCCAGTGCAGAAATTGTACTGCTTTTGTAAAGTTGCCATTACGCTCTTTTATAGGAATTCAGATTGACAGTTAATTTTCCATATTTAAACGATTAAAAAAAAACATTCTTATCGTGAAATTCACTAAAAAGAATCAATAACGATCCAAAAAAGTTAAAACATTAATTCTATAACGCAACGATACTTTAAAATGTACTTGATCCCTGTACTATAAGATAGTGATTTTGGGACGTCTCGCTTAATTTTATATCGATATTTTTATGTGTGACGGTCTGGCAACTGGCAGCCATAAAAAAACGATGACATTGTGACGATCCTTAAATTAACATAAGTATAAAAGTGCTAACAGCAGTGTCAGTGACCTATTTTCTTTGCTCATTGTTCTATGTAGGTTGGTAGGTACTTTTTACAGTTCGTTTCGCACTGTCAGTATTTTAACTTTTCAATGATTTATCAGCAGGTCTTTAACCCATTGAAATAAATAAGATACCTACATAAAGAAAATAAGATACCTACAAACATGTGGCTACTGACTACATTGATAGAAACTTTAATGTTTCATTAAAATCTTTTTAAAGGCAAATCATACGGGCTCATCTTCTATACATATAATTAAGCTAAAGAGGGTCGAAAGTCTGTACATGGAAGATATTCGAAAAAAAGTTGGCTGGGGATATTTAGAATCGATAACAGAACACGTTCCAACAGTTTTCAGAATTGTTGTCTGTTTATCTGTTTGTCTGTTTATTTGGTACGGATTTAAATGTTAATACTTTATCATTGTTTTAATTCTTCATTCCTCTATACTATATTACTATAGCATGCTAATATTATAAAGCTGAAGAGTTTGTTTGTTTGGATCTCAGGAATAATATTTTTGTGTTGAATAGTTCAATGTTCAAATAATTTTTAACGCAAATTTTGTTGCGAACAAATTACATCAACACAAATGTTGAAAAATTTCCACGAGCAGGATTTGAACCTGCACCCTTTTGACATTCCGGGTCAGGTGCTCTTCCAATTGAGCTATCGTGATTCTTACCAGCCCGCCGAAATTATTCAACACTTTTTACTTTGAAAGCCAAAGGCGCCCATTCAATGTCAACAACTACCGTCACTACTCGTAACATCCGATCATAATATTTTTACAAGTATTAAAGATCAGTTAAGAAGTAAGCAAGCTATTTATAAATGTTCAAATAATTTTTAACGCAAATTTCATAAACACAAATGGGAAAAATTTCCACGAGCAGGATTTGAACCTGCACCCTTCTGACATCTACAAATAGGTAGGGTAGTGTAGTGGCACCATTGTTTGACAGGAACCAATAGTCGACATTTTTTTTTAATCATTAAAATTAGGAGTATATGATTTAAATCAAGTAATGTCAATTGTAAAGTAATATTAATAAATAGTTGTCGCCCGCGACTTCGTTCGCGAAGACTACACTATCCCACACGAACCTGTTACCGGGATAAAAAGTATCCTATATCTTAGTCCGGGTCATGGTCTGTCTATGTGCAAAGTTTCATCCAAATCTCTATCAAATCAAATATCGATTCGAAGTATCCCCCGCCAACTTTTTTTCGAATATTTTCCATGTACAGGCTTTCAATCCTCTTTAGCTTTATTATATGTATAGATAGATATATAATATTCTATATAAAACTGTGTCATGTCAGTATAAGTTTTAAAATATCCCTCAATGCACTAATATCTAAAGGCAAAACTCATTTATTATAATCAGATCAGCAAATGAAAAAATACTTGAACTGAACTTCTGATACTGAACTTGATTTGTTTCATTGGAAATCGTATATTTCCCTCCCCTTTCTCTGCCCTCTAGATGTTATGTCTTTCTTTATCAGATAGGTAATTTGTTTGGGAGATGCTCTGATTGTTCGTGCCAAAGAATTAGTTTCTTGGTTTTACATAATACACGAAAACGTGACGTGCTTAGTGTAGTCATATTTATCACTGAATATTTTCCGAATAAAGTTAAATATAATAATAGGTAATAATAATATTTTTATTAATTAAAATTAAAAAAAAAATCAGCAGACTATCCAAGGGACTATGACACCCATCGTGATCATGTGTAAATATAAAGAATATAAAGAACGAGTGGCACTGAAGTTTTAATTATACGTTGGAGGTGAACCACAAACCACGGGCTGATAAAAACGCGATCGTAGCTTATAGATTAGGATACTTACTTCGTTTATGTTTTCTTAAAATTTTCCAAATAAGACAAAATTAAAAAAAAAATCTACTAACTAATAAAACATAAAAAGGTTAAAAACGTTTTATAAAAGAATATGTATATGTTTTATAAAAGAAATGTATTTTTTATATTCACTTAAAACCATCTGCGCGGCGCCGTCGACAGAGCACTGGCATGCAATAAGCTGGAGGGGGAAACCTCACATCACTGAAGAGAGATTTAGCCATCCGCGCCTCCCCGGGCGCGTTGGTATAGAGGCCTCACGCCTGCACATCAGATTATCCAAAACTGTCACATTTCTTGAACAAATGTTCTATTATACTATGTATGTACATATAATGATTTGTCCTGATTGATTCATCATCACCGACCCTAAACCACTGAAGCCAATTAGATGAAATTTGGACTGTAGGTTAATTGAGTGACGTAACCAGCCACTAACAAAGGATTTTACGGAAATCATATCCTAAGGGGTCAAATAGGGGTGGAAGTTTGTATGAAAGTTCGTCAGTTTTGATGTAAAATACATGAAAATTGGTATTTGGCTTTTTGAAGAGAAATATAGAATGACGTGTCTCAGGAATTTTGTTTATTTTCCTTTAAATGAGTACAAAAAGGAAGAAGGCTTTTTGGGGAAATCGTTATTTTTAAAGTAATAATTATCAAAATGATTAATTTAATCGATCTATAGATATTTCATAAAAAATAAAGAATGACGTATTTTTGCATTTTTCGAAAACCTCGCCCTAGAGGGGTAAAAAAAGGTTGGAAAGTTTGTATGGAAATCTGTCGTTCCTTAAATCATGTTATTTGAAGTGTTTCAGGATTTTTGGAAAATGACCTTTATTACGTTGTTTTGTGTTAGACACTTTTACTAATTCTAGCTTGCATGGATAGGCTTTTTAATATAAAAAATGAAAAAGTTAATATTTAACTGACGTGACATGTTTAGTTATGTTGAGAGTTGTTTAATGGCGACCCTTATTACTTTTAATAAGTTTAATAAGTTTGGCTTTTATTACGAATAAACACAAGTCGTGTAGCCCATGTGAGCAAAGTCGCGAACAAAAGCTAGTACCTATGCCGTATACATAAAGTCCAAAATCTATTGAGATTTGACAGTTAATAATAGTCTATAATGTGCAGGTGTACTCGGCTACCGAGTACAGTGGAAATCTCTAAAAAAGGGTCGACATACAATGTTGGTGGTTTGCCGCAACGGAATATGCACTATGTACATGATATAACGCTTTTTTAGGAGAGAGTTTGCTGATTGCCTCATGCGGCATTTACAGCGTCACCGGACTTTATGGTTTAACGCGTATATTGTGTCTGTCTATAATAACAAAAGGTATAGTCTGTTTTTACATCCTTGTTGTTCGGTGTCATCAATAGGAATCAACCGTCATACTTATACCAAAAATTAAACTTCTCACAACGAGACAACCGGATTGCTCCTCGTTTGCTCTGCCCACCACACAGAACAGGTGCTTTTCGTGGCAGCTTTCGTTATGCTGCCACGAAGTGTTGGAACAACTTACCCCCGCCGATAAGGCTTTATAAATCGTTGGCCTCTTTAAAAAAGCATCTTAAAGAGTATTTAATTAATTTACAAAGAGATTGACAATGTAGCACCTAACTATATCATTGTTATTTTATTTATGTAATATGTAAATATGTCATGTAGGATATATGTTTTTGTAGGGAAGCATATTACTTTTGTTTTTTTTTATTCTGCCGGATTGTACAATTGGACGCAAATTAAAATAAGACGTAAGTAAATCTTTATGTAAAATTAAGTAGCATTTTTGTCCAGCTTCTCCCCCCACAGGCAAGCAGAATAGAGATGATAAATATATTCATTAACCATTAAAATCAACTAATAAAAAAAATATCACTAACATTCAATAATTGAAATTAACAATATCAGTTGAATGGTTGAAAATTTGGAGTTGGCTGGAAATTGCTAGACAGTCCTAAGCCTGTTCAAGTATGAAGGAAAGTTCATTGAATAGTTTTAAAGTAACACTTTAAAAATTATTCAATTTAACGTACTTACATGTGTCTAAAACTACTACTTCGATAAAATTATTAACTGATATTTTCAACCATTAAAATTAACAGTTAAAAATATTTATCAATTAACTTTTAACAAATAAATATTTTCAACCATTAACGCCATCTCTAAAGCAGAAGCTTCCAAGAGTTATGCTCCAAATAGAGCAAGGAGAGCCCTTAGCAGGGCATCCATCCACACACAGTTGCGATAGAATCGCCAGACGATTGCCCGGGACGACGTGTGTGCGGAAGCTTGTTTAAAAAAAAGTTATATATGGATTAGAGAGTGTGATGCGTGTGTGTTATATACAGTGTACACACACTACAGTCTAATTGTTTACAACGGTAAAGTGACTAATAAATTATAAGCAGAGATCTCCCTCTCAAAAAATAACACATACAAATTATAAATAAGTTTATAAGCTTAATCTTTTAAAAAAAAATATTGAGCAGATTAGTAATTTTGTTAAATAAAAAACCTTATGAAGTCAATTGTCATGTTGGCAAATGGCCTTATATAAACACTAGCTGACCCGGCAAACGTCGTTTTGCCATAAAAAATTTAAAAAAAATTTAGGGGTGGACTACCCCTAACATCTAGGGGGATGAAAAATAAATGTTGGCCGATTCTCATAGATACCGGATGACCCGGCAAACGTTGTTTTGCCATAAAAAATAAAAATAAAATTTAGGGGTGGACTACCCCTAACATTTAGGGGGATGAAAAATAGATGTTGGCCGATTCTCATAGATACCGGATGACCCGGCAAACGTTGTTTTGCCATAAAAAATAAAAAAAAAATTAGGGGTGGACTACCCCTAACATTTAGGGGGATGAAAAATAAATGTTGGCCGATTCTCATAGATACCGGATAAGCACAAAAAATTTCATCAAAATCGGTCAAGCCGTTTCGGAGGAGTATGGCAACGAAAACTGTGACGCGACAATTTTATATATTAGATTGTACAAGTAATTAGCGTGTATACTGTCCCAACTGCTTGAGAAACGCCTCCATCATTACAAATAAGTCATCGATCTATCTTCGTTTGATCTAATTTCATTTATCTAGCGCTCCACAAGAACGGTCGGTCGAGAAAATGTTATTCCTACTACTAGCAGATAGTTACTCTAATTTTATGCGTAAATTATAGTATCGCTACTCAACGTAAACGATCATCTCAAACCTTGTTGGACTATCAGATTTCCCGAGAACCATCGAAGTTTATCAAAGGCAAGTGACTCTCAAAGTTGTTCTAACTTTGCCGTGTTAATTAAAAGAGGGAATTTATTACTAAACTGATCATAGATGGCTTCATGGCGTGGTTGAAGTATGATTGCAGTTCTGTTTTATTTTATTAAATTTGTAAAACAAAAGTATATACTATATAACGTCACATTTTATCAACTGCAAATATTTTGACAAAACATCTAAATTCTAATCTCTCATCTAAATTACACCTAAATCATATCAGAACATCTAAACATCTAAATTATATCAGAGAAATAAGGCCCTAGCATTTTTTTAAAATTCAGGCTAGTTTTTTTTTAACTTTTCCTGACACGAAAATTGTAATATTTTTAAGGGCGGCCTCTCTGTCGGCTGTTTTGATTGAGACTAGGGGCACGTGCAAGCGGTGAAGGCATTGCGGCCTCTCTGTTTCGGCTCCTTTGAATTCAATTAACCGAAAGTGCTTTATTTTTCTTTTTAATCGAAATATCTTTTGGCGTTGCTCTTGAAAACTAGCGTATATAATTTTAAAGTTTTTTCATAAAAATAGTTTATATGTTGTTGAATTTATCCTCAAAATATTTGCAGTTGATAAAATGTGTCCCTATAAGTATAGCCTACTAACTGTCTTACTGCTGGCCTTGCTGGCTGACTACAATTGATATGTAATGGCTTAAACAACACGCTTGCCAAATGGGGGTTGGTGATTACAAACCCGGGCTATGCATCGAAAAATTCGGAACATACTTTGCCCCACCTGGGATTGAACCCGGGACTTTTGGGTACCGGGCCGAGCGCTTAACCACTACCATTACCCACCACCATGTAGGTGATGACTTAACTTCAATTATAAAGGCACCAGTGGACCCGGCGGACTTCGTACCGCTTTGACAGTTTCCATTCATTCCCGTGGGAATATCGGGATAAAAACTATCCTATGTGTTAATCCAAGTTATAAACTATCTGTATGCCGAATTTCATCCAAATCCATTCAGTAGTTTTTACGTGAAAGAGTAACAAACATCCACTTTGACGGTTTCCATTCATTCCCCTGAAAAAATCGGGATAAAAACTATTCTATGTGTTAATTTAGGTTATAAACTATTAGTATGCCAAATTTCATCCAAATCCATTCAGTAGTTTTTACGTGAAAGAGTAACAAAGGTCTATCCATCCATACTTACAAACTTTCGCGTTTATAATATTAGTAGGATTTATTTTACTATTTTTTTTAACTATAACTTTACTGATTCTAAGTTATATATAATAGAAATTATACCTATCTGTGATTTGAATAAACATACGAATTGTTGAATAACTAAAATGTTACTAAGTATATGTCGTTGTTTTATTAAATTTCGTTTCAATAAATTCGATTTAAAATTTACATTAAAACGTCTCGAAGTACCGGGAAGTCCTTTGTATTCGGTACGGTATGGTACTTTGATATCCTGGGTGGTGTTATGCCTCGGGACTTTGAAAATGTCGATACTTCCCAAACGCTACTGGCAACACACACTGGTCAAAGACTTTTAGTCTTGAGACACTGCGGCATATTGGACGAGAAGATATTTCGGAGTTTTCCAAACGCTGCCCAGCCTAATTGGATTCGACGATTGACCTCTTAGCTGAACTTGGACCTACGTAAAAAATATATAGGTATAGAGAATGTAGCACAACGGTGGTGCTGAAATTGCTGTAAAGCAGAAAAAAAATTGTAGATTGAAAATTGCCGGCAACGAATTGCTTGAATTGACATGTTCCAAGGACAGAAAACTAAATCAAAAAATTGGATTTTGTAGCTCTTGAAGCCAAATGGACAATTAACTTCTTTTGTTTTATATAAAACCATTGCATTTATATAGAACCTTAGTAAAAGTGGTACGTTACAAAAGGAGGAGCTCGATGGCGCAGTGGTTAACGCGCCCAGTTTGCGAGTGCTGAGGTTAAGTCTTTAATCGCCGTGGTGGTCACCGGTGACCGACAAACAATAAATTTTCTATTGTGTCTGGTTTTGCAGCAGTCAACGTGTTAAGCAACTTTCGCAAAGGCCGGTCATCGGATGGGTGACCAAAAATTTATCATCTCGAGCTCCTCCGTGCTTCGAAAGGCACGTTAAGCGGTTGGTCCCGGCTGTATTAGTAGTCGTTAACAACCACTAATCCGCACTGGGCCCGCGTGCTGGTTTATGGCCCGTTCTCCCTATCCATCCATAGGGAAGGCTCGTGTCCCAGCAGTGGGGACATAAATGAGCTGATGATGATGATAAAAAAAAAGTTAATGCTGAAAAATATAATTTATTATTACCCTTGACAAAGATGACATAGATCTTAACCATTATGTAAATAAAATTGGTTTTAAAGGGTAAATAATAATAAATGAATATTACTTTTGTATTTACTATACGGAGTTCATTGACAACACCACTTGACTAAATAAGGAGACGCAGAAAGTAAGCTTATTGTACGCTCGAATAAATAAAATAATAAATAAATCTCTAATATATTATATAAGCCTGAGTGGTAGAGCCACGCTGCGTTGCAGCACGAAATGGGCCGGCTCGCCCGGCGTAATACCACCCTCTCACAGAAAATCGGCGTGAAACAATGGCAGTCGTTGCTGTTGTGTTTCGTCCAGTGAGTGAAAGTACCGGAGGCCCATCTTTCACCTCTCCCCCCTCCCAATTCCTACTCCCTCCTCAAGATCCAACACCTTCCTCAAGGCCGGCAACGCATTACTTTGGTTTTGCGGGTGTCAATGGGCGGCGGTGATTACTTTCCATCAGGTGACCCGCCTGCTTGTTTGCCTCCTTTTAACATATAAAAAAAAACCGCGCTCTAGCAACGCACAAATAGATAGACCCACTCACCTCTCACGGACTCGGGAGTCTGACCATCTCAAGTTTCTCAAGTCGGTACGTACAGCTGTTGCGAGATTCCGTGTGCGTGAGAGGTTGTCTATGTGTGAGTTGCTCGAGCGGGTTTTTAAAATGCTCACCTTCTACAGTCTCCTTATTTTGTGTCTGAACTCTGAATAGCATCGCAACGACTACGATGGAATGTACAGAATTAATTCCAAATAATCTTGAAGAGTTTCCAGTTACATGTTTGTACGTACAGTCAACAGCAAAAGTCGATGATCCAAACCAGAATGCCAATACTGATGAAACCAAAGATTCATTACCTGTGTGTGTACTTTGTGGTGTTTGTCCAAATAATATTTAATTTGATATCAAAAGTACGTAAATCATAACTTATTTACCTATGTTATTTTTTATTTCCGTGAGTTTTATACAATTAGAGAACAATACGTGAGTTGCACGTAGCCCAAACTGACGCAGGGTCGAAGCGAATGGCATAAACAAAGAGAGAGAGGCCTATGCCCAGCAATGGGTCGAGATATGATGATGATGATGACATCAATACCTATTAACCTAAAGTCAATACCTATTTTTTATGACTTCAGAGTTGATTTATCACATGAGGAACTCTAAAGGGCTTGGGATCTGGGTAAGGAGGAGTTGTTGGCGAAATGGGCTGACAATCTACGATCGACCACGTACGGCTCCCGGTTATAGCGGGCTATTGAGCCAGAACTTGGGAGATGGGTAAAGCTGCTACCTTTTTCCACTTGGTGCAGGTGCTGTCTAAGCACGGGTGCTTTGGACGCTACTTTCGATTCGAGTGGCGAAACGAGAACCAACGCCGGAAAGCCACGGCTGTGGGGCTGCGCCGGACACTGAGACTCACACCCTTGACGAGTGTGGTTTGTGGGCTGTGAAGCGCCATAGTATGATGGCGGTCGTGGTGGGGGGACCTCTCACTGCCTAGTTTGGTAAAAGCCATGCTGAACTGTGGAAGGTCAAGGCCACGGCCTTGTTTAGTGAAGTAGTAATTTCTCTGAAGGTGGCCGCGGAGCGACTCGCTTGGGACGGATTGGACGGACTGGCGGACCCAACCCGGCCCAGGCGAGTCAGTAGAAAGAGGTTTAATAGAATAGAATAGATTTATTTATTTCAGGCAACAAAACAGTGTACAAGATGGTAAAATACAGAGAGGCCCATATAATAGATACCTTACAGACTAACATACATATAAATAATATATATAAATTAAAAACTTTGCTACACGTAAAGACGGCGACGTGCGACGCAGCGTGGTGTCCGGTAGCCGGCCTCGGAACAGTCGGAACATGACACCTTACGGCCAATAGTCCTCTTTCATGAAGGTTTGATGAAGGTCAAATGTTTACTCGGAAGATATTTAAAAAAACTTGTCCTGTTGACTGTACTGTCGAAATAAGATTCTTAGTTTATTGACCTGCAAATATTTGTAACAAAATTTACTAGGTAATTTGGAGCCCAGAGCCCACGGAGGCTCACAATTTGCGTATCTTATCTTATCTTATCTGACCCTTTCCTATTATTTTTTTATGCGCTTTCACCCAACTTGATAGTTAGTGTCGATAAGGTGCAAGCTTACTTGGCCGCAATATTTTAGTACTGAGGAACCGACTATCTTATCTCGTTCCACAACGGAACACAACCATGCGAATAGCATTAGAGTGGCTAGCCAGGCACACCCAAAACTTGCCCTACCATCAACCAAACGGAATACAAAAATATGTAGCCGGAATCTCTGGGTTTGGTCTTACCATCACCAGATCACAAAGCCGGTAAAAGATTCATTTCTAAAATGTTCAAATTTTGTTGCAAACAAATTACAAACACACAAATGTTGAAAAATTAATTTCGGCTGGTTAGAAGCACGATAGCTCAATTGGAAGAGCACCTGACCCGGTATGTCAGAAGGGTGCAGGTTCAAATCCTGCTCGTGGAAATTTTTTCAACATTTGTGTTTTTATATATTTTCTAGACATTTTTTTCATGCCCCACTATGTCGTTTCCTTGCAAATCAGTTTTTATATATATTTTATATATACATACTAAAAATATTTTTTTAAAGATTAATTAAAATGTGTTAATAATCCTGTTAACATTATCAGAGGTTCATCAATCAAATAAAATATAAAATGTGTATATCAACAAAATTTATATTAGGTAATAACCTACGTTTCATGCCTTACCTACATTTTTTTAAATATTTTTGTATTATTAGTAATATACATAGTTTTATGTATATTCAATTAATAACACTATTGACTGTTGTTTGTAAATAAATGTTTTGTTGACTATGACAGACAGAAAGCAAAATTACGATTGTGTTAAGTATGGGCCCACGTAAGTAGTCTCACGAAGCATAAGGGATTGAATCACGATCTCGCATTCAAACCAAGCATCTATCCGTTCGGCGATTAACGTTTAATTAATTTGGTATAAGGGTATCAGCTATTAAGATGAGTATTATGCGGAAAACCTAACCTTACCACCTAGTAAATAACAATTATGCTAATATACAAACCATAATTTTATTCGGTTCTGAAATTCCAAGAAGTACTTGGTAAATATTGTTTTTATAATTCACTTACGTATGTATTCTCTTTGTTAACTAGATGGCGCCACTAACGCATGGAAGTTTAAAATTGCGTTCTGTCGACCTCAATCTATCCCGCAGATGAACATAATGCCCTGGCCACGATACAGAGCGACTAGCAGCGCAGCGAGCGATTTCATTGCGCGTCCGCGTTCGTCGCGTAATTAACAGCGGTTAATTAGCATCAAACGCTAATTATTAGAAAATCGTTTGGTGTTCTGTGGCCAGCCCGATTCCCATAACAAAAACGGTAGCAACTTAGTTGTTAAAACTATTTTCGTATTTACATCCATCAATCGAGATGATTTTGAAGTCGTTCGAACGATTCCAACCAACCGTATTTCAGATCTACCGTACTTATACCGTTTGTTGGAACTGCGATCAAACGACTTTAAAATCAGATGTAAATATGAAAAAGGTTTCAATGTCTAAATCGCTACGATATCGTTACGCTTTTGCGGGCTGGAAGACGAGAGCCAGAGCGGAGCGGCAGTGGTGAGTGGTTCGATCCGATCCAAACCCCACGGAACCCCCCAAAACCAGAATATATTAGGGAACGGTAATAGCTCTAGTGCATGATGCCATTTCCTCTAGAAAACCTCCGACAGTGTTTCGTTTCACACGGCTTGAGTAACCATTTAAGTTTCTCGCCGAACCCCAAAAAAGTCTGATGACGCTGAAAATGATACCCGATACAAACAGCAAACTATCTCCATCAAAACGGTGATCGTAAATCAACCGGTCGCGAGCAGTGAGCTTCACGCGCCGTTGTCGTCGAGAATGGCATATGGGAACCTAGGCTTTCAAATCAGAGGGCCTAGACAAGAGGTATCATGCTAGTAGTATAGAAATGGAATAGAATGATAAAGTATGAGATTGACATAAGCTAATCAAACGTCATTTATACGTATCGGTAGCTTATGTCAATCCCATACGATAATAATTACTTATATTCCACTTCTATTAGCGTTGTGCGGAGTTATGCCTTCACGTCGCCTCCGCTGCTCTGTACGCTCAGTTCAGTTTGTGACCTGAATAGCAAAGTAGGGAATATTTTACAGTGTAATTCAATTGCATGAAACTGAAACACTTGCATATGCCAATGAGATATACTTAGAACGTTTTATTTTCAGTGCACTGTTTACATCAATTCAAATCACTGTTATTTTCAAATATTTGAGGTTGTTTTTCTCGTTCTATTTAGTAAAAAAAAATTATGAGAAATTTAATAGAATATATTAACTCTTCTGGTTGTAAATGATGAGGTCGTGAGATTAATCAAAGTAATATTACTAGTAATTATAATCAATCTCTATTTTTTCTTCAATTAGGTAAATTTAAAAAATCTGTGCATTGACAGCTATGTTCTACAGTCTATTTCTGATTTTGGTAATTACACACTCTTGTTTTCTAAAGATGATGTTGATTTTCAAGTTCAATGAGCTGAATAATTTCAATTGTATTTATATTTAATTTGTTTTTCGGTTATTAGATTTATTAGTTTTTATTAGCATTAGATTGGTACATGCTGTGGCTTCCTTTATGTAAGATTTGTGTTTAGCTATAAGTTTTGATTGTTATTTTTTCTAATTTAATGTATTGATACAAGTTTTGTTGAAAATTCTTTATAAAATAAAAAAAAATAAAAAAAATCAATAAATGGCCTGCCATAATAAAAAAGTCAATCTTAACCCCTTACCGCATGTAATTTTATTTTATTCTGGAATAAAATAAATATACGTTGTAGTACTTAACTTAAAATATAATGTTACATAGGACACTTTTCCATAATCGTATTATTTTTGAAACATTAAAAAAAATATCTTTCCCAAAAATGGTATATGCAATAAAGTATCCATGAACATTTATGCCATAAATGGCATAGTGTGCAGTTTAGGTTGTTTTAAATGAAAGTCATGGTCTTATGTAATAAAATCAGTTTATTATTATTTCGGAGATTAAGAAGGATAAATAACAGTGTCTACTTCTCGTTGAACCGGTACTAGGAATATACTTAGGATCATTTGGATCTTCCGCGATTTCAATTTCATAACTACTTTCATCCGGAATGTCAAGACCGTAAAACCGCCTAGCATTCATTTGTCTGCCGAATAATGAAACAACAAAATTGACTTAACCACATTTAGTGCCAAATATGAATAAGTACTTTATTAGTAACTATTATTATTAGTCGTTATAAGTAATTATTTAATTATAAGTAGTTTATTAGTAGAAGTTAATTTATTAATTTTTAATGCGGTAAGGGGTAATAGCGAGTGGTGCCTAAGTTTTTTTTCAAATCTTACATTAAGATTATACTCAAAAAAAGGTTAATGTGAGGTAAAAGATTATTGTAATGTGCTACAGTTACGAGTATATATTTTATATATATTTTCATCTTTTAAGTAACAGAATCCAATGGCGTGAAAATGAAGTTACCTATCGTCGCCTAAGTTCTAACACCGCGGAAGTACAAAATTTGTCATTTTGACTTTTGCATGTCATTCGATAGAGAATAGAAAGACACACCTCTAGACCAATCAGAAACAGGGATTTTAACCAATGAAGCGTTTTATTTTGAAAACAAAAACATAATTATTATGATCGCGATATTATAAAAAGGCACGATATTTTTGCTCTTCTGAAAAGTGGTCATTTTTGACTTCCGCGGTGTTAGAACTTAAGCGACGCTATGTTAAAATTGGCTTTTATTCATTTATAAAATTCTGTGAATATCATTACTGCTTGAAAATTGTTTGATTTTGTATAACTGCTTCTGAATTGGTTGTGTGGTATTCTTACTACAGTGGTATTCTTCATAAAGCAACTATGTACTTATCATTATTTTCTGAGTTAAATTTCCCGGAACAATAAACTTTTTAAATTTGATTCATTTTCATCATTCATTAAAGCTTTTATATTAAAGTACCTACCTTCTGGTAGTGTCTTATATTTTGTTCTAACATATATTTTTTTAAATTTATTATATGTTATTTTAGATTACATATCAACATTAAACGTATATTATAAAATAGAGAATTAACGCCACGGCTTTAGATTAAAAACAAATAAATACTTTGAGATATTTAGAAAGAAACACCAGTAGTTACATTTATTATTTAATATCAATAAAATTATGCAAAATCGACAGCTTAATAAAATAATATTTTATATAAATATGATTAGGTATGATAATTGCCAGTCGGTTAATGGTCACATGGAAAATAAGTAAAGGGCCATATTGTACAAAAACATGTGTATATTATCAATTATTATATAAATAAATGACGGTACAACACAAATTTAATGTGGTGAGGCGATTATGTCGAGGCTCGTTTATTATGCGCTCGACATCTGTACAAAATAAGGAGAACCAGAAGGTGAGCTACCTACGTATCCTCTCTCGAACACGGATCTCGGAACAGCTCGGAGCAGTCAAAGTACAGCTGTTTTTTTATTTTTTTAATACTAGCTGTGTCGTGGTTTTACCCGCGTTAATTAGCGAACAATATTTTTTCATTGCTGCTCCACTCCTATTAGTCATAGTGTGATGAAATATGACCTATAGCTTTCCTCAATAAATGGAATATTCAACACAAAAATAATTTTTCAATTCGAACCAGTAGTTCCTGAGATTAGCGCGTTCAACCAAACTCTTCAGTTTTATAATATTAGTATAGATTTTACGGGCTAGCACAGTGCTTTGATCATACCTGATGTTAAGTGATGATAAGGCCAATGATGGAAACGCACTTCACTCGGGATCCTCAACTAGTGAGGCACTGGCTAACTTATCTCTAGCTGCCGAAACACAACGATGCTACAAACATTGATGTTATGGCGACATATTTCGATAAGGTGGTGGTAGCTAGCCAGGCGGACAATCAAGCCCTACCACCAACCAAACCGAGTACACAAACATGTACCCCTCGCTGGGAATCGAACCCGGGACCTCTGGGTCTAAACCGGTCGTCTTAGCCACTAGAACACAGAGGCGGTCTCGTGTTGCGAGATTCCGTGTCCGCGAAAGGTAGTCCATGTGTGTTTTGCTCGTGCGCCTTTGTATGAAGCTAACCTTCTGCAGTCTCCTTATTTTGTGACATCTGCTTAAACTGCCTTAGTGGCTTCACATAATCTGCGAAGGTTTTCCTGGATGTATGCAATTATAATACTAGTTATAGTTATCATGGAGTTAATGACTATTAGATTATTAGACTTTGCTATTTTAATAAAGCGACAAGGCGTAAACTTTACTTACCTACTTATAATTAAACTAGCCGTCCTCGCTTTGCCGAACCCCAAATTGCTTCTTTACACCTCGTTTTGAATTTCGAAACATTTGATATTCATTTGTTTAGTGACGTAAGTTAACAA
Source organism: Eudonia mercurella (assembly GCA_963082485.1). Classification (NCBI taxonomy): domain Eukaryota; kingdom Metazoa; phylum Arthropoda; class Insecta; order Lepidoptera; family Crambidae; genus Eudonia; species Eudonia mercurella. The sequence goes on from OY720032.1 coordinate 5,458,011, forward strand.
AGATATTTTTCCCTTTAGTTATTACTAGCTGACCCGGCGGACTTCGTACCGCATTTCTTCATTTTTTTTTAAATATTTTATTAATATAGCCTAATGTTACTCAGCGCTAATGTAGCATTCTAATAGTGAAAGAATTTTTTAAATCGGTCCAGCAGTTTTTGAGTTTATTCGTTGCAAACATACATACATACATACATACATACATACATACATACATACATACATACATACATACATACATACATACATACATACATACATACATATGTACATACATACATACATACATACATACATACATACATACATACATACATACATACATACATAGTACATACATACATACAAAAATACAAAGGTTTCCTCTTTATAATATTAGTACAGATGTAAGATTTTAAACTTTCATAGCAAGTGATGACGAAGCTTAAAGCTCAATCACTTTGCCTTAGTAAGTTGCAGACGTTAATCCAGCTCTGTGCCGATCTTGCGGCGATTTCGATTTAAACCCATATCAATCGAGCTGATTAATTGTGTTTGAGCTCTGTGTACACACGCCTGCATAATTTTATTATCAGCCTACCACAAACTGTCAGTTTTCCCTAATATACTTTGAACTTTATGTCATAGGCATATGGTTGAACAATTATTGAATATTTATAGTTTTGGATAGTCTGATGTGCAGACATCAGTACCTTATTAAGCTAGTTCTAGTATCGAAGCCTCCAGATCACTATCATCTTGCTCCGTTAGACTTAACTACAAGAATAACGACAAACTAATTTTATGAGAATAGAATGAAAGTTTTTTTTTGAGAGCGTTTGCTGATGGCCTCTGGGCATTTTCAGCTTTACCGGGGGCTTTCTTGGGGGCGGCGAGGGTTCCTCAAGCCGTGTGAAACGAATCTGCGTCAAAGGTTTTCTAGAGGGAACGGCATCAAGCACTAGGCCCGTTTATTATGCGCTCGACATCTGTACAAAATAAGGAGAGAAGGTGAACTTATACGTACCTTTTTTTTTTTTTTTTTTTGTCCCAGGTGAAGTCATTACGACTACCGGAGCCTTTAAGAGGCACCCGGTTATGTGGGACTCACCCGTCCGCCTTTCCGCACCCGCTGACAAGGCGAGAAGCCTCAAGTCAGTTGCCAGGAAGTCCCGGCTGGGAGGGCGAAACGGAGGGGGATACCCACTAAACCCTTGGGGGACCACAATCCGAGCACTAAATAAGGCGACAATCACGGTATACGTCAGCTTATACGTACCTACCGCAACCACAGATTAGTTAATAGTTACTACGTGAACTAGTGCGTGTCCCCATGCCCTATACAAAATTCTTCAAGGGGTCGGATCGGATCGGGGAATCTTTTTTGTGCGTGCCCCGATGCCGCGCTGTAAATCTATTTCCCCTCCCTTTGTAATGTAAAAGATTGATAGTTTTTTGTTTTAAAAAAAAACTTGTTTACGAAATTACGAAAAGAGAGATCGTAAACGTCGAAAACAAAACAATAGGAAACTTATGTACTGAGTATAATTCATACAATTTTATGGAGAGTAACGTGTTAAATTTTAATGGAGTAATGGTAATGATAAATAGTTATTTGATACTTTGGTAGTTACTGGTTATAATTAATGGTTGAAAATAGAAAGATGAAAATAAGCCAAGCGGCCGTGGCTAGCTCCGCACTCTCTTTGGTTGGTGATTATCCCCGCCTGCGACAACTATCAATATTCAATGTATTTATAAATACTCATTTATTATAGATTTTATTATTTAAGTATAAGTACACTATCGGACAAGGAGATATTTCACGTTGCATTCAACATTGCTCAAATTAAATTCTGGGATCGTAGAGCTTGTTTTTTTCTTTTCAGTTTTTTCTCTTTGCACTTATTTTTTTTGTTAGTCCGGTTTGTACGAGTATGTAATTGTTTTAAATATAGTTGTTTTTTTCCAATATCTTTATATTATCATCATTAATCTAGAAATTTTTCGCTGTTGGGATTTTTGTTAAGGATTACCTATAGGTAACCTATTCGGCGAGTAATCGGCCGGAATATTCAGAATAATTATGTAACTGCCGCGAGAAATTTTTTTCAATATTTTCTAACGTTAACATTATTAATAAATTGTTTTAGGTAAATCCTTTTTAGATGTTATGTACTATATAGAATAATGATAATCTATATATTACTTTATAGTGATATATGTTATATATAAACAATAATAAATAATATTTTCAAATTATTATTATTATTAATAATAATTTGAAAATGCCAGTTTTAGGCTTATTTTGAGTGTGTTAAACTGATAAAGCAACTTAGAAACTTTCAAAAACAACAGAGTTAAATTGCAATCAAGTCAGGAACTTTAAAGTTATCGCAAAACATTAAAACTGCTCTTCTATAAAAATGTACTTAAAAAGTAAAAACCTCTTTTTAACATTTTTGCCTAAATATTTTACAAAAATAATTAGAATTCCATTCTTGGTAACATTTCTATATCGGTCATTTGCTAACGGGCGATGGCGGCGGCGACGACGGGCGGTCCATGTTTTTTATAAAAGCTGATGCTGATGATGTACCTATTTGTTTTTAACGATTTGATGTGATTAAAGCTGCAGTTGGCCATCACCTGACAATGTCAAGTACCAACAGTAGTTACTGCCTGGTATGCAGAGAAACTGGTTTATGATTAACAATACTTTGGTTTTTCCTCCTCAGATCCAGTGTGAGATATTGATTGCATTGGTTTTAAATGAATAAGAAAAACCAGCGTTAGGTATTATAGGCGAGTTAAAATTTCTAAGGCAACACTTTAACGATCGATTACATAGAATGTCATTGATTGAACACAAGATGATGATTGTGCACTTAATTTTATTGACCGTTCAGGGTTTGTAGTTAATGATTGTAAGTATATATTTTAATATATATGTTATGGATCAAGTAATAAATTGGGGCATTTTTCATAATGCCCGGGCATTTTGCATATAATACAAGCTACTTAAAGTCAAGTAATTATAATTTAAACTCAAAATTGGCCATTCAAATGGGCAATGCCGCCAGCATTTTGGGCACCTTGCCTCGGACAGGCGAGTAAGTTGAAGTTTTTTACTTGTGAATTTGTAATTATTATTTTTATTTTTTATTTTTATTGCTTTTTATGAATAAATTTTACAATTAAAAAAAAAAAACTTCATTATTTCACATTGCCTAGACATTATGAATATTGCCATGTGGGTTTCGGGCAATCTGATAATACCCTGTGTATTTTACATTGCACGGGGTGCGGGGAGGAGAACTCAAATTTAAATTATTTATTTGTATTATATGTGGTACATTACATAGGTGGAACAGGTTAGGTTGGGCATAGCACATTAGCATACAAATATTTAGTTAATATAATAAAAGTTTAAAAAAAAACATCATTACTCATTCATTCACATTACAATCATTGTTAATAAATTCATCAATTGTATAAAAAACATTACATACTAACTATTTTCTGAGCGTTAGCTTAAACCTAGTGGTAACCTATATGGGAGCTCTGTTATTATATAATGGGATTTTATTATAAATTCTTATGCTCATAGCGTAACAATTATTTAAATAACACGTTGTTTTGTGAATAGTGTCCAATATCAACCTACGTGGGTTCCTCGAATAGGTTCTATAATTGTCCTTTGCTTCTGTGAAATATTCATAATTTAATTTAACAAATTTTAAACTCCAGTACATAAATAGAGGCCATTGACAAAAAATATGGTCTGCATGATATGTCGGGGGCAATACTACATAAAGCTCACCCTATTATAAAAATTTCGTTGTTTGATCTTACTTATCTGTGTGTCATCATCAGCCTATAAACGTCCCACTGCTGGGCACAGGCCTCCCACATGATCAGTAGCACGTGGGGGTATTGGGCCATAACCCACCACGCTGGCCCAATGCGGGTTGGTGGGTTTTAACGACTGCCATCTTACGACAACAACCGGAACCAACGGCTTAACGTGCCTTCTGAAGCACGGATCTGTGTGTGTGTGTGTGTGCAATAAAGAGATTTATCTATCTATCTATCTCTAATACATCGCTTTTGTGCAATACAAACGTTCTTAGCACCAGCACCATTTCTCCATATTATAATACCGTATCTCAGTATAGATACAACGTATGCATAGTAAGCAACTATGGCGGTTTTTTTATTAGCTACTTTCGTTAATTTGTATAATACATACGAAAATCCATTAACTTTATTGTGTATTTTGTCAGTATGGGTGTTCCAATTTAATTTTGAGTCCAAAGTGATTCCCAAGAATGAGGCCTCCTTCTTATTAGAGCTTATTATATGATCATAAAAAATTAAAGTAACATGTCCATTTCTTAAATTATTACAATTTATTAAATTTGTTTTTGTCAGATTCATCTTTAAATTATTGTTGATTAACCATTTATTTATTAATGCCAATGTATTCAATATGTCCGTATTATGTTCATCAAGAGAAGAATTATGGCTAGTTGTAATGATGTCATCAGCAAATAGGATAGTATTGTGTCCTAAGATATCCGGTAAATCATTTATTTACAACAGTGCCTCAGTAGTTGAGGATTCCGGGTGAAATGCATTTCCATCTTCATTCTTTAAGGCACAACAATGCTAGTAACATTGATGTTATGGTGATTACGCACGAATTTACAAGTGCGACAGAGAGGCAACATGCCGAACGTAGTTCGAGGTAGGCTCTCAAGTTTAAAGAGGCGACGATTGTCAGTAGCATTGCCTAGTACAGCACGTTATGAGTCAGATGGTTCTGACTTCCCCCGTCTCTTCTCCCCCTTTTCCTCAGCGTGACAACGAACGGTGCGATTAGAAACTAAGGGGTTTCTTAACAACTAAACAACAAATAAAATAACCAATTAATTCTGTCAGAAACATTTATTTATTTATTAAATAAAGTAACAAATAAATTAGTAGATAAGATCAACAAAGTCATATTATAAAAAATATTTTAAATATTATCTCGACAAACAATGTTATTCTTAAAATACTTTGTTCCCGTATGTCTTAAAGTAAAGAAATAGTAACAAGTGCACAAACGTGTGTTTGTGCAATTTATAATAAAAAAAAGTTTACTACAACAATAATTATTATTTGTACTCTCATGTGTGAACAATGTATAACAGTAAAATATTGATTATAAGCTTTACGCGTCCGTTGTTTGAAGGGTATTGGTCCGTTTTCTCATATTGGAAACTGTGGATGCGAATTTACAGTCACAAGCATAAATACTTTATGGACAAATCTACTATTACAAGTCGAATATGGACAAAATCGACAGTAATATCTGCACTGGATAGTCTTTATAAGATTAAGACGATTAAGGCTACATTATATGATAATTTATGGGCAATTTGTAATTGTAGCGTCATACATTTTTGACAACTTGAAGCGAAAATTCCATATGGTAACATATTTTTTCTCGTGACTGTACAATGTACAGTTGTAAAAACAGCTGCATACGTTATTACCTTTGACTATATATATTTTTAATGATACTGAGACAAAATAACGAACTTAATGAAGCAGATACCAATTTCAACAATAAAGATAGGTAATTAGGTACCATTTGTTTCTGACTGCCCAAAATTATACAATCAACCTCATTTTATAATTTGGATAATTATTAAGTCAATAGAATAATTATTATTTACGGAATATCCCGTTAATAACAATTATTCTAATGTTAGTGATCATGATAGTTTACAAAGTTATATAAAGTCAATATTATGATTTGCTGTTAACGTGTTGTTCAATAACTTAAAAACAATGTTTGTTTTAATTCAAAATATAATCCAAAGCAAATAAGGTGCATTTCAAACTTTTTTGAACTAAAATATTATTATGTCCGTATAACATACGTTTTCATAAATATACATACAACTCGTTCATCTATAACTCCGTAGATATTTCATACTCGAAGATATTGTGAAATATTTTATAAGAGTCAATAAGAATAAATATAATTACTCTTATTTACTAGAGTAAGTAAGTACTAAGTATTTATAAAAGTAAATATAAAAGACTTCACTTGAATTGATACTGTCCATTCGACCGCATGAAAACCGTAACAGTTTTTAATTGCCAGACAAAGTACGAAAATGGTACATCAAAGAAATAAATTTTCTCTTTTTTTTCGAGTGAATAACTTAATATATATTCCGGGCAACGTTTTAGGCAGCTCAGATTTTTCTTAGGTCTTCGTTTGTGTCTTGGTAGAGCAGGGTAAAATAGCAAGTGAGTTATGAAGATCAGGGTCCCAATCAGACCTAGTAATATATTATGCGACTTATGCTAATGTTCCTATTATTAACTGTCAACTGTACCTACTTTGAATTAATGTTTACATTCCTGTCTGCTGCCACAATGATTTTGACTATTTACTTACGACTGCTGACTAATTAGGCCAGTTGCAGTAGTTTTCGCTGTACTATGTATGTCTAATATTATGATAATCCAAAAAAAAGGAAATCGGTACGAATTATTTATATTTTGTTGTAATTTTGTTATTTAGTCATAAAAAATCATATCGCTTAAGAAATATCTCAAAAATCTTTATTGGTTCATACACCGCTGGTTCCACTGTCTCCTTTAATGTAATGTAAAAATTGTTTGAATAAAAAAAACTTTAAAATCCATCATCAAAATATAAAGTATATGTGCAAAAGCACTTTACAAGATACATGCGCACATAATAATATACTGCTAGATAATGGAAAACTGGATAAGTTAGACTACAGACACGTAACCAAAACCCACTCATATCATAACACTACGAAGCTCTAAGATATTAATCTTGAAGCTCAGAACTTAGATTTTGAGACTATACAAACGTCATATCTAGACACCTAAGTTTAAGCTAACAGAACTGACGAGCAGCACCGTGTATAATATTACACGACCCATTTGGAGCCACTTTTGATATTTATATATTATTATGAGGTTGAGGAAATGACTGTTTTGGGCCTAGTGAGGAGATGATGGTTTGTGAGCTTATTTTTAATATTGTAGTTTTTTTTATTATTCCATTGTGTTGGCAATTAAGCATATGGCGATAAAAGCAGCCAAAACAGATTATTTATATTTGTAACAATCATAGTAAAAATATATCACACCTATCACCTCATTTAAAATCAGTTCCTGGATGAACTGGTTTTAAATACCTAAGATATACAGTTAATTAGAAAAGCTGGATGAGGGGTCAAACGCTTCAAACATTTCATAAACAAGTTTAAATATACATAAATTTTTCCGTCTAAAGTAATGCTTATTTCATTTTATACAATATGTTTTATCAAACTTTGTTCAATATTGTACTTTTTAAACTTAAATTTGTAAAATATAACAAAAATATAAATCAAACTAGGTGCAAGAAGAAATAGTATATAGAAGGAAGATAAGATAAGATAGTAGGAAGATTCTTTTTTTATTTAAAGGAAGACCACAACTTATTTGAAAAAAAAACTACATATTATTTTTATTTAGAAAAAGAGGAACAGGTACCTTTTTGTATATAGTCGTATATTACGAGCACATTCTCCCCTGTTCGAGAGAAGCACAATTCACATATTATCGCTACGTATCACGCTATACAGGGTGATTGGGACATTACCCGCCATAGCAAATTACTATGATAATTTGGTGGAGATCATTTGCTAACTATTGAAACTTATTTTCCTTTGCTAAAGTTTTGTAGTTTTGGAGATGGTACATTTTTATAAATTTTTACGATTTTTACAAGTTTATACCTTAAAGCTGTCGTAACTAGTTTTTTTTTCAACGTCTTGATGAATTTTCTTTGTTTGGTAGTACATAGACATTTGTGATCAAATTACGTCGTAACTTTGCTCAATCAAAGATTTAAAAAAGATATTACGCTAGAAAAAAGAGAAATGCTATCTCCCTTAACTATAAAACTTTAATTAGGAAAACTAAGCTGCAATAGTTAGCGAATGACCTCCTCCATATGTGATACTGCTGTGGCGGGTCATGTACCAGTCACCCTTATACAACGTGTAAAAGAAAGGTGTGGAAAAATAAAAAGATCCAAAATATATCCGATGTAGATCTTGTAATGTTATTACTAAACATCATTATTAACTCTAATCTGTCATGCAAATTGTAATTTAAATATTTATATTAGTAAAGTCATTCACGTCAGGCGCGCATAAGAAAGCAGCAGTGATCATAAATGTAAGTACACAGAGGTTACTAAACCATTAGGGCTGTGACTTGTTTATTTTGATGTGACGTCACAATAGAAATATTTAAATAAAAATTTCAAAACAAATTAAAGTTAATAATTATGTCTTAGTAACTCTGCATACATTTGAGTTAGATCTTTTAATTTTTACCACACTTTTCTGTTACGCGTTGTATACGAATAAAGTTACGTTTATTATACAATTTTATTTTATAAAACGCATTTACCCCAAAAATGGTTCGAAACGAAGACGTCTATTTAAAATAAACGTCGGTAAATCCGTATATAGCGTTTTGTTTAAATGTGTAGCGTTCGCGTAACCTTTATTAATACAATATTATCGTTATCCGATACAAGATATAGCTATAAGATTACAATATGACATAGGCTTATATAAATTTGCTAAGTACCTAATGCAATTTAATGCTTTTGTTACACAATAACAAAAAATTCACACAAGCGTTCTTTAGTTTAAATATTTCATATATCATACTTTTTGTAGAAATGCATGTTGCACGTGGTTGTACTTTGGTTACAACAGTAGTGCCGCCATCTTTAGGCTTTGTCGCCGAGAAACTTAAGACGGTCTTTTGTTGAATGATTTTATTTTCGCTACCCTAAAGTAAAAGCTGTCTGACGACCTCGAATATTTCGAAGGCCGATTATAGGTTCATGTCAAAGTGATATTGGCAAACACGTGTTATAATAACGTCCCTTATTTTTTTTAACGAAGAACTTTGTACTGTATATTATTCGTCTATACCTTGATCGCAAGAGGCTTTTCTCCGACAGAATGTAAGAATAGGGCGTGTTCTTTGAAGACGTTTTATTTTTTTAAATACGAGGACCGATATGGTTTTAACGTAAAATACGGACGTGGCTCTCCCAAATGTAGATCGACATTTCAAATACATATTTAAAGCGAATAATGAAATGTTTTCGTTAATAATACTTTTGCTGTAGCGACGTTATAACATCACGCCTTTGTTAATATCGCTGCCATTTAAAGAATTACAAATGTTTATACTCTGTGGGGCGAGGATCGGGCTCTTCGGTTTCTCCCAGGGAACCGTCACCACTCTTGTTAGCTCGGTTGATAATCATTGCTGTTGTTGCTGCTTTTACTGTAACAAACATATTAGAATATGGGTTAATGAAGTAAATAGAACCCATGAATAATAAAAATCAAGTGAAGTATCACATAAACATGAGAAAATATAGTTAACAGGTTGACTGCCGCCGGGCCAGGGACAACAGCAATTCAATTGTGTCTCGGTCAAATGGCACATCAAAGAAAAAATATTTTGTTTTTATAAATCCCAACGATAAATAGAAAATATAAACTGGTGGTTAAAGCACTAAGCCACATAGGCGGTAAGCCATCTACAACGACTAAAGTAAGTACCTAAACCCTTCAAGTTTTGACTTGTTAGGAAAGTCTTGATGAGTTTATATATAAGAAGGGGTGTCGTGTCAACTGTCGAGGGACTGTCAACACGAGCTTTGTAAACCACAGGGGGTGTAATTGATTCTTTTCATTTGTCAGGAAAGGTACCTGCTTGTAAAACTAGCGTTCTATGTTCAGAGGTTCAGGCTGTGCGAAGTTAATTGTTTTCAGTCAGTCGGGACTTCTCATTATATGTAATCATCTACGGGTAAACACTTTGTCCTACAACTCTCCTTTTTTTGTAACTTAGGTCAATGCGTAACGCATATCTGAACCAGAAGGGACCTTAGTGATGTGGGACACACCCGTCTGCTTTTCCCACCCCAACAGGACATGCCTCTCATGCTTTTGGGGCGAGATGGACGAGGGCACCCACTAATGCCCTGGGGGTCTGCAAACCGAACGAGAGCGTGAAGAGTAGGGAATCTCCTAGACAAGCTTCTACTCCCCTCCATCTGACCTGATGTTATGTGATAATAATAGAGTCAATGGTGGGAGCACTCTTTGCCTGTAATTTTAAAGGATAATAAATTACTGAGGAACTGACTGTCTTATTTCTAATAGGAAAAATTTTAGGAGATACATACAATCATATGCCCATCCGATTCTGGCGAAGGCATCAATGAAATTGGTGGAGATGTTTATGCGGCCCAGCTCGGAGGTCCTGTAGTCCCACGGGAACACGTGGTGGTAGTTGTGCCAGCCCTCCCCGAGCGCCGCGAGGCTGACGGCCGTGTTCTCTACCGACTTGATGAACCTTAAAAGAAGTACCAAAATATAGAAATTGAAACACTGTACAAAATTTTTGAGGAAGTCCATGGCGCAGCTGCTATAATTTTGGGCTTGCGACCTTTTAACGCTTTCGCACTGGATAAGTAAGCAAAATAAAATATCTCGATCTTCTCCGTGCTTCATATCATAAGGCACGTGAAGCCGTTAGTTCCAGTTATTATCATAGAGAAGAAGAAGAAAGAGAATATAGAAAAATATTATTTTAAGAAAACCATTTTTACACATGGAACTTTTTTGGTTATTAAAATTAACACTAAATATTATTTCAATTACATTTTTTGTACCATGTATCTCGCATCCCATCTCGTATCCGCATATTTGCGGAATTTGATATTTTGCGGATCGAATCGAGGATCGAATAGGATAGTTTCATATGATGATAGTCGTTGAAACCTGTCAATGTCAATGAGGGTGCATTGGGCCAACATAGTGAGTTAATGATGGAAAGCCTGAGCCTAGTATTGAGACGATTATGAATTGATGAT
>OY720032.1:6073988-6281488 GCA_963082485.1 Eudonia mercurella
GCGTATGAAACTCGCACAAGGCAACAAGGAGGCGCTTCAAATTATTCTCGTTTTCGTTACGTTATTAATGGTGACTAAAAGTCGCACTCGGCACTCTGCTCAGTGACGTTGAAAAGTGAATGCGTATATAGCTTAGGACAGAGATGAATGGCAGATACGAAAAGAGGCAGCAGTGGATATCTCCGGGCTGAAATGATGATGATGATGACGCTGAAAAGGCCATCTGAAAAGACCAGCAAACTCTCTCAAAAAAATGTATCTAATTATCGTCTCGTCGATGTCGGGCGTACATGATTCAATTTAACAAGCCAGTCACAGTAGGATACTGTAACCCTGAAGGGATCGGTTGGGAAGTGTTTGTAATATGATAAGGTTGTCTAAAAAATAACCTCGAAACAAACAACGTAATTTGCCGATAATTTTGTAAAAATTTTGTAGAATTGATCGAAAATAATTTCACATTGAAAAAAATTATTTTATACCTAAATTAAGTGTACACCTAAATTTAAAACGTTGACAGTGTTACTGTAAAACATATTCTAATCACATGCAGGTTAGTTTGCTATTCTTGATTTTTGTTACTATGATCTATTTGACGCTGACTGTACATTGAATACCTTCATAGCGTTTGCGGAACAGAGCGTCACTAGAGAAGACCAAGGAACCCAATGCTCTTTGAAACTCAACTACAAAATATGCCTTTATTTGTTTTAAATAGAGTCGTGTGTACAAATGCTAATGTTCGAATAGGTCATCTTACATAGATAGAATTACAATAATTTAATACTCGTACATTAAATGGTGAGACTGCTAATAGTGTATTGTGCTTAGGTCACAACTTCGGTAGTGATCTTATTATATTATCACGGCATTGTTAGTATTACTGCGAAATTAGGGTTTGGGTCCTGGGACGTCTCGTGTCTCGAAGCCCAGTGTTTTATCCAAATTTTATTGTCTGGAGTCCTGAGACTTTCAGATCGAAAGTCAAGACTTCGAAATTTTTGAAAGTTTAGAACTGCTTTTTTTAGCTTTTAATACAATAAAAGCGACATCGACAATAGGGAAGAAAACGCAAAACTTTTACGCAGAGGGCGCTGTGTGTTTGTTACTTGTCAAACATTCTGTATAAGAATCGGTTTGTTTTTCTTACATTATTTTGCTATAAGTAGTGTCCTTTTGTGGTGCAAACAAAGTTTTAAGCAATGTATTCTACCTGGCGAATCGCAGATCTGAAGGAAGCATTGAAAAAAGGGGTGCCTCGCGTCAAGGAAAGTAAGTTTATCTGATAGAAAGGTAAGTTTTGATATAAGTTCCACACCTATTTCACGCGTCTAGATTACTACAACCGTAACGTTGTCGTTGCAATTCACTCAACGTTATATTTTTATGTTATGCATTTTATAGCCTCTTTGGTAGTTTTAAAAACTATCTGTCAATTTTATACTGTCAACGGTTCTGAAAAAGAATACTTTGAATGTCAAGTTTTTGTCATGGAATTTCATTTCGGTTTTGATATGATCAGTCTTTCAAAATTCTTCAGTCTAACAACATTGTTTTAATATTGATTGTTGAGTTAAAATGTATAAAATTATTTAAATAGGTATTGTGAAAAACCTGTAGCTATAAACAGTTAATTTGAATCTTTTAAGAAATATTTGTAAGCAAAACGTTTTGGCTTAGACTTTGATTATTAACTTGTCTAGATAGAGGATTCGAGCGTCTAAACGCCAAAAAATATATCAGCCAACTGTTGGCTCATAGGCTCGTCCCGCCCGCTCAGTCGTGTCGCTGTCATTGTGTGGTAAACACGTAATCTGTGGCAGTTAAAAATGAAGATTTAAAATTAATATGTGAATAGAATAGAATAGTAACACTTTATTTGTACCTGTAATGCATCACACATATAACAAAAATAAAATAAAACTACAATATTTTTGAAAAAATAGCAATTAGAAATTATGATAGGTACATGTGTGCTGCAGAAGCACAAAAGGGCGATGGCTCAATGGCTGACTTTGCTTATCAGTAATACCAAAGTGTATAGGCAAAGCACTGGTATTCTGTCATCATCGTCATCGTCAGCCCACTTCCGCCCATTGCAAGGCATACGCCTCTTGCCTCGCACGCCACTCTTCACGGTCCTGCGCCATCCTTCCTCATCCATCCCCTGCTCGCTACCCGGACTAGGTCGTCCGACCACCGAACTGGAGGTCTGCCTACCGATCTTTATATTTAACTATTAGTTTCGAAGTCCTGGGTCTTTGAAAATGTTGAAGCTTGCCAAACTTAAGCGATATACACGTGTCTGCATAAAAATATCAGTAATCAGAATTCAAACTCCCCAAGCAGCTACTGTTGAATGGTACAAAATATGACAGATGTTGTATATTGCGGTCTCCAAGGAAATCAGTCCTCTAGGGATAGTTGTATTTCATAGGCTATGAATTTCCCACTGCTGGCCAAAGACCTCCATTATTGACTGCAAATTATCACTACATCTGATGGGTAATGGCTTAAGACGAAGGGTAAGGCACACTAGCGCCACCAATTGATAATTTGACAATTACTAACGGACCGGATCTTTTTTATTGCGTACCGTCGGATAACAGGAAAGCATCCATAGTATTTATTTAATAATTGTGCACTACTTTTTGTTGCGTGGTTTATTCACAAAACGGGCTATCGCATTTATTCACAAACAATGGCCACTTTTGGTGTTAGCGAATGAATACAAAAACAAACCTAAAAGTAGTGCACAATTATGAATTAATAGATGTTTGCCTAGTGTCGGAAGGTCCGCAATGATTGAAAAAAAAAACCAGTTTAGCAGTTATCAACTTAAATCCATTAGCGGCGCTAATTTGCCTTACCCTTCGCCTCCCTTGTCAAATGCGGGTTGGTGATCACAAACCCGGGTTATGTATCTAAAAATCTAAAACACACTTTGCCCGACCTGGGAATTGAACCCGGGACATTCAGGTACTGGGCCGAGCGCTTTGCCACTCGGCCATTGAGCTTAAAGAAGAAAATATTCGGAAAAGCTCGTTAGCGCAGTTGCGATTTTGTAAGCTAAGCCATAAGGTATAGTCTCAGGAGGGTGACTAGGTAAATTAAAATATGTCCAGCTCGTTGCTTCGGAAGGCACGTTAAGCCGTTGGTCTCGGTTGTTATTGTAAAATGGAACTAATTTAAATCCCCCAATTCACTTAAGTGTTAAGATCGGATGGTGATGTGATTGTTAAATGGACTCCTTTGACTTTCAAAATAAATTGTTATCCAACGGTTTAGACGGGGATTAACGCAAATTAATTAGTAAAAGGTATCGTACCTTCTTCATGGATGCGCCAAAGTTCACCTAAATTTTCAACTCCGATAATTGGAACTCCGAAAATGTTCTTCCTTACATTTTTCATCGTAACAATTCCTAACTTTCTGACATTTTTCATCCCAAAAATTCCTAACTACTCTGTTTCTAATGTTCATAATTCCGAATCATTCAACTCAACACGCTTTTATTTATAAAAAAATTGGGTCTCCTATAATTATTTTTAACTATTTAGTTATTTTTTTAATTAATAAAAGCTTGTTTTTAAAAAAAAATCTTTTCTTTTAATTTTATTTTTAACTATTTAGTATTTTTGTAGAGGGATAAGGTAGGGACTTCAGTACAACAGGGTTCGCCCTGGTACCCTGAGGCGCAACGTTAGCGATATGACATGTTTATACACCCTCATACCATTAAGCCCTCGGCACGTGCTCACATTGGGTCATCCATCTAATCCATCTAATCAAAGACAGAATCCACATTCATAACAAACGGAATGAACGAACGAACTAACTTATTTTCCCGAGTTCCTATGGACATCTTCCAGCTCCATCATCAGACCCTGGTTACCATCTAGCACCAAAGTACTCATCAAGACGGCTCAAATGAGTCCAAACTCGATAGGGTTGTGTCGTTTAATTACCTAGTTCCTATGGCCATCTTCCAGCTCCATCATCAAACTCTGGTTACCATCTAGCACCAAAGTACTCGTCAAGATGAATCATACGAGTCCAAACTCGATGGGGTCTAGTCGTCTAAAAACCGAGTTCTTGTGGCCACCTTCCGGTTTCATCATCAAATCAGCTCCATGTCATAATAATTTTACATTGTCATCAGATTTACACATGCATGCAAAATTTCAGCTCAATCGGTAACCGGGAAGTGGATCCAATTTAACTTGCAAGATTTGATTACAGACAAACGGACAAACATCGGGACACGTGAAACTAAATAAAAGCTTGTAAAATAGTAACAAGTTGATACGTTTTGATATACCCTTATGGGAAGTGCACCTCACTCGGTACATCGGAGGACGCGGGTTTGAATCCCGCTTGTGGAAATTTTTTCAACACTTTTTTCCAAAACATTATATTGTAAAATATATAACTTACAAATTGAGACACAGTTATTTCGTGACATACTTATTTCAGGAGAAAGGTAATTTTGGTTCCATTCTAAAACCATAAAATTGAAGACGCTTGGGACACTAAACTCTTGAATTCCTTTTTATGATTATGAGTCATAAAGCATTTGTTATCGCTATTTGTCTGAGAGACTGTCCTACAATGATATGTTATTATAATATAATCTTTATCTGTTATTAAGTGATTATTAGTATGTAATGGTATATTTTACGTTAAAGATAAATCTAGTAAAAACTTTCAGGGTAATGTTACATAACGGGTATGAGTTTGACCTTTACGTCACCATAAGTTAAGGACGATAAGTAATTCTTACCACATCAGGTTATAAAACTTTATCTTCTTATATATTAATACGTGACTTTAAAACTTACTAACTTTATACCCGTTTTTACGAAAATTGCGCGGATGGAGGAGTATGAAATTTCGCACACTTATAGTTTATATAGAGAAGGTTATCCGAATGTTAATATATTTTTTTTAATTATGCGTAAAAAATACATTAAATCAACAAAAACAACATTACACACACTACCATGTATTTGACACACACCGTGTGTGTGACACACGTATTGTTTGTCTTTAATGCGGCCGACATCTGTTAATACCAATCCAAACTCACATTCTATCTTTTTTAATTTTTCATTGCCTATGATACAATCCGCGCAGTCTTAATAAAATTACGGTCGAATTTTGCCTACTGGGCGACCACTATTTCTCATAGAAAGACATACATGTCACTTATTTGCACTTATTTGAGGTCAAATTTTTAAGTACAAATTTGCGTCGTGACAATCTAAATAAAAACAAAATATAGTAAAGTAACTTACAATTCTAAACAAATAAACAAAAAAAGATAAAAACAACTTTAAAAGCAGCACATCCGGATTAGTGTTGTAAGAAACTCGAGTCTTGGAGTTTTATTTAAAAAGGCTTGAGCTATTTTTGAAGACTCGAGTCTTATAAATAAGACTTAGAGCTCAAGTCCTTCAGAATTTGGAGTCTTTTGTAAAAAGACTTGAGTCCTGCCAAAAAGAACTCAAAGACTGAGTCTTTTTAAAAGAACTCATGACTGAGTCCTCTAAATCTACAGCTGTAGTTTGAAGTAAATAAAATAGCAATTTTTAACAAATTATTGATTTATTAGGTACGTAAGGTAGGTACGTAAGTCGTGTTTCGTTCGGTAGTCATGCTTGTTGGGCTGGTGGTTTTTAGAATCGCTTTTGGTATATTAGTGAAAACAAAATTGGCAACACCGCCAAACCTACAAAAACATCCAGCGCACCATATTGCCACGGTAATAGTATCTAACAGTAGTGTAACTTCATACAAACGGACGAAGCGCGAGCTATACCTACGCGCTCGGATCTCGGCATGAGCTCGGCATGCAACAGTCGCGAATGTGCCGCAGTGACCAACGGACGGTGTATTATTTTTTAAACAGAAAGCGTGCGATTTTATACACTCCGAGTGAGCAACAAGTCCAAGAACCTGGCATGTTTGAGGACTTGTGTTGTGATATCCACCAACACCTATTGGGTCAATGTGGTGGATATTGTAACCCTCTGGAGGGTAGGCCGTGCTCCTTTTCCAAGTAGCATTTTGTGTCGTACGGGAAGAATAAATAAATAATTTCAATTCAACCTACAGTGGAAACATTTAGATAGCTGCAGACGATATGTATTTTACAAGCTTTTATTTAGTTTCGAAACTCGATAAACGGCACTCGGATAAACGGCACTCGGCACTATTAAATTTAATAATAAAGCATTTCGTACGTCTCAGTCGAGGCGCAAATATTTTTCGGTCGCAAATTTATAAGGCTGATTTATTATTAAGTCTTAAATCAAACATATTATAAGCATAGTTTTTTAATTAAAAATAAAAAAAACAACATGCATTTTTATTGAACACTTCCTATTTCATTCACAACATATTTTATTTGTTTAAATAAAAAATATAATAATACAATCACAAAATCATCATTATCATTATTATCATTATCAGCTCATTTATATGTCCCCACTGCTGAGGCACGAGCCTTCCCTATGGATGGATAAGGAGAACGGAGCTCGTGATGATAAAGTTTTGGTCACCCATCCGATGACCGGCCTTTGCGAAAGTTGCTTAACCTCAGCACTCACAGACCGGGCGCGTTAGCCACTGCGAGCTCCTCTATCACAAAATACATTCACTCAATCAAAGTAGGCAGATGTAATTAAAATAGGTACTGTGTAGGTGGGCAGCCCTATTGCGTGTTTACGTACCGCGCGGCTGTAGGCATTTATTTCAAAGATAGGGCCGAGTTACACTACTGTTAGATACTATTACCGTGATATTGCTATCGGATGTTGCGTCCGCGACTGACGTCCGATAGTTTCATACCTCGGTGTATTTTTAGTCCAGATACCTATAAAGCTGGAAACAAATTATCGGACGCGGCTGACAGCCGCGACTAATAGGTATCTAGATAATTAATGTATACTGAGCTGTGCAAACTATTGGAGGTAAGTCGTGGACGTAACCTTGGTCTGACCTTGAGCGTTCGGACGTCTGAATGAAATCTAGCTCGCTGGATGTTTTTGTCAGCCGGAAACGTCCGTGGACGACGGTATGCATGAGGTGCGGGACACGTCCGGATGGTAAAGGCAAAAGAAGCGCAGCCCATACAGCCTAAAGTTGATGCAAAAGATTTAGTAATATAAATACGTGATACGTTCGTTCATACATTTTAGACTTGCGTGCCATAATATTGAACCTATATTGAGTCAAATAGGAAAATATTGTTTAAAAGCGTACAATAATGAGAAAGCTATGTTTTATGGTACAATTTAGTTTCGTATATCAAATTATTGTACTTCGTATACAAAGCAGCTGCCACTAATTCGAGAAAATCGTCCTCACTTTCTCTACTCGACATCTGCAGTTCTTTGTGAAATAGAGTCTATTCCATAGACGGTATTCTACCTAGTTTGTCGTTGGACCGCGTTCGCAAGCAACGTACCAACTCAATGCCCATAATATGCTGTGCTGTGCACACTTATCAGGCGCGGCTGTCGGCCGCGTCCGTCAGCTGCGTCCGATAATTTGTTTCCAGATTAAGTCGCGGCTGTCAGCCAGATACTCTTAATTAGGTTATTTGAGCTTGATGCAATTAAATTGTTACAAATTTTTATTGTACGATTTATTTTTAATCATATTAGTAAATAAATATGGATGATGATATAAAATCACCCAGTATTACCTATTATAATACACAAACTCAAGTTCACGACTCAGTCTAGCTCAAAGAACTTAAAAGACTCGAAAGGACTTAGAAGACTCAAAGGACTCAAAAGACTCGGACTCATGTGACTAACGAGTCCTAGTCTTGAAAATCGACTTAAGTCTCGAAATGGAGACTAAAAGACTTGAGTTTTTTACAACACTAATCCGGATTTTACAAACACTGAGTGCACGACACCTCGCGCATTCAGTTCAAATTCAAAATCATTTTTATTCAGTTTAGGCTACAAGTAGCTCTTATGAATGTCACTATGCCATATCCGTAGCAAGGTATGGTCCGAAAGAATATGTTTGCTCAATCTCGCATTAAATGCTCCGAAAGTATCCGTACTCTCAAAGGTGATAAGGAAAAACAAGATGATAAGGTCTCCGTTTGCTTCTCTTAGGTATCTGATTCATATTAAAAATGTAATATTGATTATGTTAACAATTTTATAAACTAAGATGCAAGTAGAATAATTAAATTATTGTTTGGTGTTCATGAGATTCGTCTGTTTGTAAATTTTCGGTTCGTGTTAAATATGGAAAGAGAAATAAAAAAAATATTATTTTGTTTTGAGCTAACTTAGTTTTGGACGCGTTGCCCATGTTTCGATCAGGTGCAAGAGATGGGATTTGGCCAATGAGTTGTAGACTGTTAAGCATTGCATTAAAAGTTACATTGTTTACATGTTAATGCTCGTGACTGAACCATCATGGCAGAGATTATCAACCCGAAGGTGAAACGACACTTCACCCGGAACCCTCAAGTTTTATCTTAAAATATACCAACATTGGTATATGGTATATATATATATGGTATATACCAACATTTAAGCAACTTTCGCAAAGGCCGGTCATCGGATGGGTGACCAAAAATTTATCATCTCGAGCTCCTCCGTGCTTCGGAAGGCACGTAAAGCCGTTGGTTCCGGATGCATTAGCAGTCGTTAACAACCGCCAATCCGCTCTGGGCCCACGTGGTGGTTTATGGCCCGTTCTCCCTATCCATCCATGGGGAAGGCTCGTGCCCCAACAGTGGGGACATAAAATGAGCTGATGATGATGATACCAACATTGATGATATATTTCGATAAAATGGTGATAATGAGCCAGGTGGACAGACACGCCCGTGCCACACCAAAAACTAAACCGAGTACACATAAATGTGCCCATAAACATAAACATGAGCGTGCTCAGCGACAAGCTGGACAGCCCCCTTCTGGGGCACTGGGTCCAAGCACTACGTACGTATGTACGTAAGCAAGTACGTGTGCCCGAAGCCCCAGAGGGCGGCAAATACCTAAATTAATTTGTGTTGTTGTTTGTTTTCATGTTTTAGTACTTATATTTACTAACATAGTTTTTTTTAAGTCATTTGTATACTAACAATATTATGGGCAACAGCCTGAAATAAATATTTTTTTTATTTATTTATAAATGTATCCCACGTTGGGGAAAGGACCCGGTCTGACACCGGTGTGGTCAAAACCAGAAGCCCACAAAAATGCTACTAACATTGTGATTATGGCGAGATGAGATGGCGGTAGTGGGTAGCTGGACTCAAAGCAATTCTTACAGCCAACCATGCCGAGTACTGTATGTGATCTCCGTTGGAAATGAACCCGGGACTTCTGTAAGAAGACCGGT
This sequence comes from Eudonia mercurella, assembly GCA_963082485.1. Taxonomy (NCBI): domain Eukaryota; kingdom Metazoa; phylum Arthropoda; class Insecta; order Lepidoptera; family Crambidae; genus Eudonia; species Eudonia mercurella. The sequence goes on from OY720032.1 coordinate 6,083,370, forward strand.
GGCTAACCATTAAAACATAAAGGTTTGAGCGCTACGGTTACTTAGAATATTATGATAATACGGGAGGTGCAAGTTTTGTCTATCATATTTTAAACTATGTTGTTTTGCCCTATTATTAACTTTAACTAATATTATAAAGAGGAAAGCTTTGTATTTTTGTGTGTATGTTTGCAACGAATAAACTCAAAAACTACTGGACCGATTTAAAAAATCTTGCATTATTAAAATGCTACATTAGCGCTGAGTAACATAGGCTATATTAAAAAAAAATGCGGTATGAAGTCCGCCGGGTCAGCTAGTTATTAATAAAAAAGACCGATGTACAAAGCTTAGCGCTTAGCAGACCATTCTTTATTTTTTTATTATTACAGTGGTAATTAATATATGTCACAGAGATACAATTTATGTATTGTGACTTATTGTAAAATATACACTTAAAAATAAAAAAGTAAAATTTATTGTACAATATTTTCTTTTGCGAGTCAACTGAAAAATATTTTAACAAAATAATTAATTAGCTTTGTATTATACTTTTATTGTTTCTTTTTAAATATTTACGCCTGTTCTTGTGTACATACCTGACCTATCTACTATACCCTACCTACCCAGCTCTAAATTCAGTTTGTTGAAAAAATATTCAACAATTTTGTAAAAATATTCTTGGTAAGAGTACTATAAATTTCTTATGCAACCACCTTTTCGAAGGACACCCGCTTGGTGCTTCAAGAGAGCTTCACCTTAATTCCGAATACGTAATACCTCCTTGAATATGTAATGTATAATATAATATTCACAGTAGGACGTATCATCGCAAAGGACTTATTACAAGACGGTACCGATCTAACTTGCCTTGCTAGAGATGTGTCTCTTTGACGCAATTAGCTAAGAAGATTCTATAATTAAGAGCTGGATGGCGAAGTGGCTTAAGCGTTCGAATTTTTATCTCGCAAGTCGATCTTCTTTCGCAATGCCGAGTATCGGATGGACGGAGAACGTGTATCCCATTCTGGTCTGGGACGTTACTTGCCGTGCATGTAATAAGGGACAAAGGTTTAAAGATATGCTCGCACATTAGGCGATCGGCTAGCAACCTATCGCTGATGTTGTCTATTCCACCTAGGACCCTTACTTAGATTATGCTAAATTTGGCGTCGAGTTTACTCAATATTGGTTATTTTGGTGCTCAGTCTACTCCTTTTTGGGAGAAGAACGTGAGAGTATGTATCATCATCATCATCATCAGCTTATTTTATATCCCCACTGCTAGGGCACGAGCCTTCCCTATCGATGGATAAGGAGAATGGGTCATTAAACCACCACGCGGGCCCAGTGCGGGTTGGTGAGAGTATATATGTGTGGGTAATATATCTAACTTCTTCACGATGTTGTAAGTTGTCAGTCTTTAAACCTATTAATCAGCATTAGGCCAGCGTTTTTTTTTTAATACCTGGTTCCTCAAATGACTCCACTCCACCTGATGTTAAGTGGAAACGGAGTCCAGACGCAAGGACAACTGGTGCAGCGTGAAAACAACGCAGCATCAGTCATCCTCACCCTGCCGGCCCACAAGGTGCTTCTTCACATCTCGTTTGAAGGACCCCATGTCATAGGAATGAGGGAAAACGTGTGCTGGTAGACTATTATAATAGCGTGGTGGGTTATGGCCTGATCTCTTCATGTGCTTTATGTGTGTAATTATAATGTTTATTGAAAATGCCTTAGCACAGCTGAGCCCAGTCAGATTTCATTTGCTGGCTATGATAATAATTCTTTTAAGTTTTACTTTCAAAGTAGCTAGTTAGTTAGTTTTGCCACAAGAAAGTTTTTACAAGTCTTTTTAAAGTTTAACTCATGTTTGAACCTTGACTACTTACATCTGTCTTGTCTATGTCTATTTCTCAAAGCAAGCAAGGGCAATAAACTGATGCTGCAAAAGAATATAAGAAAAAAAACAGGCACCTTACTCAGCGAACTTTACTGTTGTTTCTTCTTTTTGCTTTCATAGAGCTCAAATTGTTGTAAAATTGATTTTGATTTTGTCTAACTTTAAATACTGTTTCGTGGTTAGGCAAAATTCGTTTATATCTACTTAACGAGACAAAGTTCAATTTGATCTTTTTTTTTTTTTTTTTTTTAAATTTATTTATTAAACAAAACATATCACAATATTACAAAGTATTAGTGCAACAGAAACCAGAAAGGTTTATTTGTACACTAAGATCGTCTTTACACATTGCATACGCCAAAACTTAATTGGTAGGTAATTAAAGTATCGTCTTGAAGGCGGTAAGCACAGAAAAAAAAATTAGAAAAATAATTGTAGGCATACAATAACCGAAATCTCACGCGCATTTAGCCGCTAGCCGAGCATTGCCGACAGTGCCCGAGCAGCCCGTCGTGCGATCACAAACAATAAATAAGCCGTCGTAGGTTAGGTCATCCACTCAAAAGCGAGTATACAGCATGTTACAAATTACATAGTAAGGAAAAATGTAAAGTAGATGTAATGCACTTTTATATTCGATGAGATAACTTTATAAAAACAAAAAAGAAAAACAAATCGGTATTACTCTGCTAATTTTGAGATGAAATATTTTTTTAGGACGTTTTTTATGTTTTTCTTGTTCAGCTCATTTCTTAGATTAGAAGGTAACATATTTATCAAACTTGGAATTATGTAATGAAGTGTTCGTTTTCCATGGATATTATTGTAGTCTGGTAATAATAATGTTTTTGTAGTTACACTTCTAGTTGCTTTACCATGATTTCTCATATTTTTTAAGCTATCGTTAAAATAGTGTTCAGTTAATAATGTAAATTTCACTTTTTCATGAATAGGTATTATCTTACAGTAGGAAAATAGTCCGTGATAGTTATTAAGATATTCTTTTTTTTTTATATGGAACAATACATTTAAGAATACGCAGCTGAAGAGAGTAAATTAGGTCTAGGTTGGTTTTATTTGTACGTCCGTAGCTACTTAGTCCGTATGATATAATCGATTCACCGAGTGATTTGTATAGTGATGATAAGATGGGATAGGGTATTTTATATTTTATAATATTGAATTTAGCAAGAAGAGCACGGAGTTTGTCACAGACTCTAATGACGTGCTCAGACCAGGATAGTCGAGCATCTATAACAATTCCCAGATACACCTGATTTTCTACCACTTCAATAGCATCACAACTACAGCTACCGCAATTTGAGTGCAGACAGCTATGACTGTGTGCCATAAGTCGCAAGTCGTTATTCTTCCTATTCTGAGTAGTACTAATATACATAAGTTTGGTTTTACTGGCATTTAACACTAGTCCGTGATCATGTGACCATTTGGCAAGAGACGTAAAGTCAGTCAGTCATCTGATAATACCTTTGTTCTCGACAAGCTTTTGCTTTAAATTTTTTATCCAACACTTTGACTGATGCAGTGTAATAGAATTTTCATTGATTTTCAAATGAGGTTCTGTTTACGATGCCATCTGTAATACGTTTAACAGTGAAAATGTTAATAAAAAAAAACGGAGTGCTTGAAGTAAAGCGGTCTCCGTAAAATGCGTGCGGATGTGTGGGGCACTTCCCCAAGTAATTAAAAAAAAGTGTACTGTTGCACAAAATCCGATTTGACCTTTGACCTAATCTGTTTTTTGCAAGTGATTTCACAAAACTGCTTATAATTTTTTGAGCCTTGTTCCCAGGCTGTCAACACACACTCTAATTAAACCAAACTAAAGAAGTTAATTCTTCATCCTAAGCTATACAAAATTATTTTCATAATTATGATTATTTACTAACCGAGACACGCGGTAGCATGTCAAGCCAAGTTTAAGCTAACAGAACTGGCACGCAGCACCGTGTGTAACATTACACAAACCATTTGGAGCCTAATACGAGTATTATGCTCGAAGAGCTCAGTGGCGCATCGGCTAACGCACCCGATCTGCGATAACTTTCGCAAAGGTTGTTCATCGGATGGGTGACCAAATGTATCATCTTGAGCTCCTTCGTGCTTCGGTAGGCACGTAAACCGTTGGTTCCGGCTGCATTAGCAGCCCTTAACAACCACCAACGCGCTTTGGGCCCGCGAACGAAATTAACAAACTAAGCATCATCATCATCATCATCATCATCATCTCAGCCAAAAGACGACCACTGCTGGACAAAGGCCTCCCCCAAGGATCTCCACAACGACCGGTTTTGTGCTGCTCGCATCCAGCGGCTTCCCGCGACCTTCACCAGATCGTCGGTCCACCAAACTAAGCAAAATAATGGAATACTACGTATTACAAAATCAACAAAATTTAAACAGCATGGAAATTACCACACTAGACCAAAAGAACGAAATGAATGAATGAAATAACTTTCCACAAACATTGTTTCGAAATCGATATCCAAAAATTGCCTTTGAGTTGAGAGAAGCCTAGCAAAAGTTAATTTACTTCCACGATCACGATCGGTGTGCCCAAGCGAGCCAGGCGCTGCCTGCACCGTTAAATCCTCAGTTTGGTCTTGTTGCATTGTAATTAAAATTATCTATAAAGCATGAGAGTTTGTCAAGTTAATTGGTAAAAAAGGCGCGCTCTACGCTTTCCATGCCTCTCCGTTTTTCAAGCTGCGAACATGCCAGATTCTCGGTTCAGTGAATAAAATTAAATTTCAAATCTCAACTTGCTTCGGCATTGCTCCCGGTTGTCGTCGTAATCTGCTAGTCCTTGACATTCACTAACCCGCACAGAGCTACGATTATACACCCTTATTTTTTAATAACCGGAAAACCTTGATGGGTAATCTTAGCTGATCAGATTCATCTCCCCCATCATTTTATTAACCCTTAGCGCGCAAGGCTAATTTTGTTCCAATTTAATATTATTTATGTAACAACGGGTACTATATGAACTAAATATGTCCAAAAAATATTAAAAATAATAATTGAATAGTAGTTTTTGAGAAAACATATGTTAAACTCAACATTACGAGACACTCAAAAATCGAGACGCTTAAAGAGACGTTGAATATTTCCAACAATATCCTTTTATCAATAAATATATTTAATATGAAATTAACAAATATAAAGTTAATATTTTATTTATTTAGCAACTTGAAGTTATGAAAACTATTTCTCTTACTAACTAAACCATATTCTCGTCAAAATCTTGTTGCAGTTAATATCTGAAAGCCTTTTTTTGCAATATGTACGTATCTGCCTTAGGAAACAAAAACTTCCAAATGTCCTGTGTTGTCACACATTTCGAAATCAGGGTCTCAATGCATCATAGCAGGCATTTGAATATGTCTAGCATCTACATTTTCCTTGTTCTTGTTTTCTGGAACTGTTTTTTTGATCGGCTCTTACAGCTTACAGCTACAAGCAATAAGTTACAGCTTCAAGGTATTACCATTTTACCAATACTGTAGGGAAGTTCTTCAGGCCGCTTTGCCTAAATTTTATTTTGCCTATGAGTAGACGAATCTTAAAATTTTCATTCTTCATACTTAGTTTATGGCACAACCACATACATTTTTAACATTAGGTAATTATTATGTAATCACACACAGGCATAATTAAATATTTATTATTTATATTTTAAACTTTAGCACTATAATCATCATCAGCTCATTTTATGTACCCACTGCTGGAGCACGAGCCATCCCTATGGATGGATAGGGAGAACGGGCCATAAACCTCTACGCGGGCCCAGTGCGGATTGGTGGTTGTTAACGACTGCTAATGCAGCCTGGACCAACGGCTTTACGTGCCTTCCGAAGCACGGAGGAGCTCGAGATGATAAATTTTTGGTCACCCATCCGATGACCGGCCTTTGCGAAAGTTGCTTAACCTCAGCTCTCGCAGACCGGGCGCGTTAACCACTATTAGCTAATAGCATTATTTTTATAACATTACACACACACACACACAACACACTCACATCACGGGCTCTTCTGAAAATCAGCGTTTCAGTTTCTTGAAGCTGCAACTTAACAACTATGCTGAGAGGAGTCCAGTTCGTCGTAGCATTTTAATTTTAAATTTATGTATTAGTTTTATTTTTAGAACCTAAGGCTGCTACGCCGAATACCTTTTTTTTTAAATTTAAACGCGCGATTTGAAAAAGCGTGTCAGACGTGCGACCATCAAAGTCATCGACTTAATCTGCTGACAATCGTAACTTACTTATAAACCAAGTATTTCAATGAAAATATAATATATGTGACCTTGGAGATACAACTTTTGAAATAACACATCGATAAAAACATAATCCAACAAGCGATACGTTTGATAGCGGAATCCTATTCATTATCAAAACGAGATATCTATTATAGAATAACAAGCACCCTTTATGTTGTACGTCCCTTTAGTTGTGATTTATGTAAAGCGAACAAATAACAACGAATATAGATGAACACACATTATATCCGGGCATGACGTGTCTCAAAAATAGATAAAACATTTTGCTCGAATATTCAAAGCTAACTTTATGGTGGCAAAATAATAAAGAGAATAATATGAATATACTTATATTTCGTGCTACACGATAGTAGCTTAGCATTATTTCGCCGTATGATAACACGGTATATTTTTGTTTCTCCTATAGTCTTATTATTCTTTCACGTGAGATATGAGCCCAATTATTATTAATGATGAAACAAGTTTATAGAAACGTAATAGGAAGAGCTTGGGGTTCACAGCTACAGTAAACATAATATTAACTGTTTATAAAGGCAGCTGAAGGGAAAAAATTAAATGTTCGTCTATTTGAAAGGGTCATGCGTCGTGCATAGTTTTGTGGGATAATGGCTAATTGTCGTTTATTAGATGCGTGCTGACCTTTACTATACCCGCGGTTCTGTGGAGTATAGCTTGAGGCCGCGTGAGCGAATAGAATCACACTAAGCACACTAATATTATAAATGCAAAAGTTTGTGTATATGTGTGTATATTTGTTGCCTATTCACGCTACAACGGATGGATGGATTTGGATGAAATTCGGCATACAGATAGTTTATAACCCTAACCCATACCTAGAATACTTTTAATCCCGATATTCCCACGGGAACGGGAACCACGCGGGTGAAACTGCGGGCGGCCGCTAGTGTCACACTAATATTATAAATGCGAAAGTTTGTGTGTATGTGTGTATATTTGTTGCGTCTTCACGCTACACTGCAACGGATGGATGGATTAGGATGAAATTCGGCATACAGATAGTTTATAACCTGGATTAACACATAGGATACTTCTTATACCGATATTCCCACGGGAACGGGAACCACGCGGGTGAAACAGCGGGCGGTCGCTAGTGTAGAATATAAAATATAAAATAAAGAATATAGATGACAGCTAGGAAGTACCTAGGTGGCCTGTAGGCTTAGCCAAAGTAACATTTAAAAAACGATAGCGAAGTTCGATAAGAATAAAATGTATGGGATTGACATAAGCCGCGCTTAATCACGTAGTCAATTCAATGGCCGATAAAATCACAGAAATCAGTTGCTGACCCATATTTCTAATGATTAAAGGTAAAAACTGTCGGTCACTGGTCCCTGTCGAACACTGGTGCCATAGTTGTCTATTTTCATAAGTTTTCATCGATTTTCTCTGAACTTCAACGGTCGTCCTCTAACTAACCCTCGCCCTGGTTCCGTTGCTAGGCTACTTAACATGCGTGTTCTTCTAAGTTTACCTACGGCACGAACTACCCAATCTGAGGTCCGTTTTCCGCTCTTGTCAACCGACTGAGACGACGCGGAAAATCTGGTATGGCATCCCTTCTAGTAATCCTCAAAGGATCGTTGATTCACTATGGCTTGAGGAAAGTTTCTCGTCGCCGCAAAAAATCTCGACCTCGACCGCGCCGTTCAAACTCCGACTAATAATATTATGTAATAATACTAGTGAGATGTCCACACCAGGGGGCCGACCGCCTAACTCTCTCGCTTTCGATCGCTTTGAAGGCGAGGCGAGGAGGAGGCGTCATTTTGTCATTTCGAAAGCAATATGAAAGCAATATCGAAAGCTATAGGCTATAGCTTTCGATATTATTCGATATTATATTTCGATATTATATTAGAAGGCGAGGCGAGGGCTACGCTTTCAAAGCGATTGCAAGCGAGAGAGTTAGGCGGTTGGGGGGCAGGTTATTTGACGACCTCCTTGGTCGAGTGGCTTGCACACCGGTTTTCATGGTGTCGCCATCTCTGAGGTCCCGGGTTCGATCCCCGGTCGGATAAGTTTAGAAATACCTGTTTTTCTATATTGTTTCGTTTCTGGGTATTTTCTATGTATAATAAGTATGTATTTAAGTATATTAAGTATGTTTATCCGTTGTCTAGTTACTGTTAACCATTTATCGAGTTTCTTAAAGAAGCTTTTCTTGAGGCTAGATAATTGGTGTGAGTGTGGGAAACATTTATTTATTTATTTTTTGTCCTCACCGCTGGGGCTCGAACCGTTCCTTTGGATGGAAGCACCACAAGCAGAACGAGCCATAAATACAGGCCTAGTGCGGATTGGTGGTTATTAAGGACTGCTATAGCAGCCGTGACCACCAGCTGTACCTACGTGCCATCCGTAGCATGGATGACTCGAGGTAATAAATTGTTGTTCACCCATCCGATGTCTGGCCTTTGCGAAAATTGCTTAGCTTCAACGATCGCAGACCGAGTGTCATCGAGCTCCTATTGAGACGTGCTACTTTTTTACGGTACGACCTTTTTAATACGGATGGTAATGAACTGACAAATCTCTATTGTTGTTTACAACAACAATAACTTATTCCAAAACATTAAACGTGTAAGGGTCGATTTTTCAATTGACGGATAAAACTTATTCGTTTGATAAACTATTAGATAACCATTTTAAAAATGTATTGTCATAACATAACTTTTCTTTTTAAACATGTGACATTTTAGTGCGTAATACTTTATCAGAAAGATAAGTTTTATCCGATGGTTAAAAAATCAGCCCTAAATGAAATCGCGTTACTGTTTTTTAAAACAATAAACTATTTTTTATTCAACCTGAGCATGACCTAAGCATGAATTTCTATTACCTCAAACGGTATTAATAAACACTGAATTGAACGAAAAAAATACTGACGTCAAAATTTAAAAATCATTGGCTGACCAGCAACTACCCGATTCCAACGTTTCCTTTTGTTTATGTTTGTTCAACACTCCCCTTTAGACGTGGTGATTGAATGACAAATGGCCTTTCGGACGCTGTCAGGCACTCATGTGATCAGGCTGTGGAGTTGTGGCGTCTGCAAACAACGGAATGTGTAGCATCCAGAATCAGATGAGCTACGTCATAGCTTGAAATAACTAAAAATCTAGCGTAGGTACGTATGTACCAACGCTTGATATTGTAGCTGCTATATTATATTATTATTCTTACCGAAACAAATAAATTTCATTATTCATTTCAAACAAATAAATATTCTTAAAAATGTGGAATACGTCTATAAAACTTTTTGTATAATCCATTTGATGTCTAATGTTTATCTTGTCTGACTAAAATTGTCTGGGTGAGATCACTTTTAGTGATAAGACTGCCCTTCGTCCGTCTACTTTCTTACGAAATGAAATGAAATAATTTCATCATAAGGCCTCCCCCAAGGATCTCCACAACGACCGGTTTTGTGCTGCTCGCATCCAGCGGCTTCCCGCGACCTTCACCAGATCGTCAGTCCACCTTGTTGGAGGCCTGTTTTGTGTCAAATAATTTATTCACACAAAACAGAGTACACTTTAGTTGGTGACAATTTATAATTTTAGAACGTCCGTTTTGCCAAAAAGCAGGGCAACTGGTAACACTGCTAATTACTTCACAATAATTTTTAATTTTAGCATGTCAATGTTCATTTAAATTATATTTAAATTTAAATTTAACTAAAATTAATCATCGATATGTAGTGTCAGCAAGCCTTAGAAATTGTCATGCATTTGTATCCAATCGTATAGAAACATTTCATTTTAGCCCATTTGTATTTTTCTTCTAAGTATAGACAAACTGAGCTCCTTCATTTATTGTGGTAACTTATTATTAGAGATTTTTATTCAGCTTCGATAACAGTTTCTTTGCAAAATCATTTATGTTTCTTCGTTCAAAATGTTATGTGTACAATACATCATATTTATCTTATTTTATCTTTGACCAGGAGTTGGATACAAAAAGTCTACTATGGAATGTTCGAGTCACATAAGTTATGTTGAGTAAACGCACTTTTTATCTTTTTGCGGAAAATTATTAAGATCTCTGTATATTCCTTGAGTGTAGAAAGTTTGGAGTCTTTAGACAGTTTCATAGAAAGTTTAAAGTTTTTTTTAAGAGAAGCCACGGATCGTGCGCATTGGTACGCACTTGAAGAGGCCTATGTCCAGCAGTGGACTAGTGCAGGCTGAAGATGATGATGATAGAAAGTTTAATTAAAATTTAATTATAGGTATAAAAACTGTTTAAACGTTTTTTACTTATTTACTTTATTAATTTGCCAAAACTTATAGTTCTTTAACGTTACACGGTAGACGTTAGACTTATAAAGGTAATAAAAATATTTCTTTTAAATAAATAAAGTCAGGAAGTAGCAAGCTAGTAGCTACATCGTTCCCACTGCAGAGAAAAGGCCTTCCGAAGGTTCATCAATAAAAATAAAAAATCTTTAAATATTTAAATCCATTATAATTAAAAGCAGGCTAATAGTAGGTTGTTGATCAGCAATGATCGACGTACAATATTTTTTTTACCAATTTATGCATGTACGTATGGTCTAGCTAAGTCGAAAGACGCTGTTATGGTTTAAGCATAAGATCTCAATTAATGTAACACTTAGTTTGCTTAATTGTAGCGTTAATAATTTCAATTTGAATTTCAAATTTGACCTATCACTAAAAACCGAGTGAAGTTTGTGTGTGGTTGTAAATAAAACTTTAAAAGTATCACATTACATCTATATAATATTTTTAGAGGTGTTCTAATTTCCGTTAATATCTACCTACAAATAACAATAACTGTAACACTTATGTAACAACACCAATTGAAAATTAAGTTACATACTCTTGTTTGGATAGTATGTGTGTATAATAATATTACAAGTTATAAGTTTATCAAACCTTAGTGCTTCACGGATTTAGTTACGCCTTAACTTTGCCTTATATGTATACCTATTCTCATAACGTTTTATAAAGATCCGGAGAACTTACGTTACTTTTGTTACATAAGCCATACTAATTTCAAAGTTCAAATATGATCAAACCAAAAAGCACGTTAGACTGAAACTTGGCGAATACACAAATCTAGATAATAAGTAAAAAAACAATTAAAAATAACTCTTGTTCAACTCAATTTAGGCGATTGTGAAGTCAACAATGAAAAGTTTTGAATTTCATAAACTTAATAGAACTAATTGTTTTTTCATATATGATTTCAACTTGCTATTAAGGTAGGCCTCTGTAATTTGCTATTTTAAATAAACTAGGTAATAAAAAATGATAATTGAATTTTGTATGGCTTACCGACGTGTTTATTGACTCTAAAGTTACATTGTTCCCACTGCAGTGCAAATGCCTTCTCTTCTTTATTTAATTTATCTTAGTCTGTTTTCGGACCAATGTTTGTATTCCAGTCCGGTTCATCTCGCTATCTCCATAAATAAATACTAACTTGACTTCTTGGCGGGAAAGTGAAGAGTCATGTCTGCGGTTTTGTTTTATTTTCTAAAATTTGTGTTATGTCGAATATTAATGTGAAATAATGGTGGATTATTAACCGTTAAGTGTTCGTAAGTGTGCATGAGTGTTGGCAAATGAAACAAAACAGTGCAACGTCACTTTTCAAATTCTCTCAAGAAGTCCGCCCGAGGACTTAGTAAAGCCCCACATCTTTACTGAGATACTCGAGGGGTTGGGTGGTATATCATTTCTCATTTCTATTATCATTCATTATCATCAAACAGAAAAGAAATATTGCTAATTTATATATTACTTGTTAGAAAAATTACTTTGACACTGGCTAAATGTGCTAATCGCACGAAGCCATCAACAAAATGAAAAAAAAAAAAATACTAACTTATACCGCTGGCACAGCGACATGCAGTGGATATTGGCCTTCGACACGAAAAGACTCCAATCTTCCTTGCTTTTTGTCCTCTTAGATCACTTGTAATTTTTTTTTAATTTTTTTCGGATAAACACCATGGCTTTTATCTCACCTGATGTTAAGTGATGATAAGGCCGAAAGTAGAAGCGCACTTCACCCGGTCCTAAACTACTGAGTCACTGGCTATCTTATCTCTAGCTGCCGGAACACAAAATGCTACAAACATTGATGTTATGGCGACATATCTGAAAAGTTGGTGGTAGCTAATAGCCAGCCAGGCGGACAAACAAGCTCTACCTCAAACATGTACCCCCCGCTGGGAATCGAACCCGGGACCTCTGGGTCAAAGACCGGTGGTCTTAACTACTAGACCGCAGAGGCGGTCTGGAGCCCTTTTACTCGTATGTCTTACTGTACTTCGTCCCTCCAGCAGTATCTAGGAACAGGCCGTAACCCACTAGGCCTTCCTATGTAAGGTCTCTTCACTGGTCAATCCTCTACCACTCTCTTTACATGCAGAGTCTGGATAAATAAATATAAAATTTAAAAGAAAATGACACAAGAATCTAATAACTAGTTCTAACCGACGTTTGGTATAACATTTCTTAAAATATGGTTTAGCAAAGCGGTGGCTGACGCATATGTCGTGTTCGCGACTGGCATGATATATGGTTCAGCCAGCTGTGAAAGCTTTCGCTCTTGCCTACTGAATTGTATATTATAATATCATACTCTATCATCTTAAATACATTGTTTATACGTCTCTGTGTATATAAAACCTTTTTTTTCAGTTAAGCATGACATTGTGGAACTTTAAACGTTTTAGGTAGGTAGGCATACCTTTTATTACTTTTCTATTTATTAGTATGTTTATATTGGATAGTGTATTTCTATCGTAAGGTAAGCTTTTCTATAAATGCAGTAAAAGCTGAGTTTCTTAATGATTATTATCTTTTCAAAGTCTATAGTCGTAATCTCTCAAAACAAAGAGGACATTTTATGATATTTCTTATTCATAAACCTAACAGTCATATTTTGTGGCAAAACTAAGTTATAGTAATTATGAGGACTCAATGCATAACTTATTGTGGATATTTACTTCACGCAGATTTTGTTACGAACAAATAACAATTTGGAAAACTGAAAAAATATTATTTTAGGTAAATAACTTATTTCTATTTAGAAATTAAACGAATGTGTTATTGTGGAAATGTTCAACAGGATTCTATCCCAAGGGGGTATTGGGTAATTTGTAAGGACAAATAAATAGAGAAAAACCTCCGAATAGTTATTCCGTGTTTTGTTCCTGTCATGAAAAACTCATTTCAGATTAGAGTAAAAGAGACAAAACACGGAATAACTATAACCTGCATATTTTTTGGTTATTTGTGTGTAGATTCTATATAAAAACTTGGTGTAAATTTTTAGTATAAAATGTTTTGCTACTTTAAATGCCCGTGGCGCGCCGCTCACTTGTTTTTGAAGTTACTTGAACGAAATTAGTTTTATCTTCGACCCAGTCTAACTTATTTATGGCCAAAGCTCTCGATCATATTAAGGGTCTCGAAAATTGACAATTACTGGAAATTATCTAACCCGACAAGCGACACTTCATACAAAGCTAATTCTATTCAATTCAAGCTCTTGTAAAACCTTGAAAAGGCTCTTGAAAAGGCACAAAGGATCTATCACTTCCAAAGTTTCATAAGATGCTCTTCTATCATGGATATCTTGAATTGTCTTGACGCGTCAACTACTTTAAATTAAGCTTCCTTCCGGCGGATCTAAGTACCACCTATACAACTTTTACAAGACGTTTGAGACCTTTGCCCCGCAGTGTGATAGAACGTACAGTCACGAGCATTAATAAGTAAACAATGTAAGTCTTAATTCAATGGTATAAGAGTAAAAAATGTATAGGTACATGTTGCTCGTGACTGTACATTATGAATGAATGAATGAATTAATTAATGAAAAGTTTATTTAACAATAACACACTAGGTACAACACGAATACAATTTATAAAATACAGTTAATAAGACACTAATAACAGACACAAATAAAACAAATAAAAACCAACTTAAGGCTAGGTATTCCTGCAGAGGCCGCACTTTTGAGTTTTTTCAAACAATCTGAGACATAGAAAACAAGGTTTTAAATTCTGGAAAAAAAGTATGTATTAGTTAAGGATCTAATCTAGTGGAAGTCGCATTCAGTTACAAGATCCATTGAACTTCACTTGATAAAAAAAAATCCCAAAGTTACCCCTTTTTGTAATGTTTTTTCAATATGATGACTAAACTACTGATATTTTCTATTTATTTTTTGTACTCAATTGAAGACAATAATATTTCGCAGGGGAATTCGCAGAGTTTGACATGATAAAATGATTGTCTTATTTACTATGTTTAAATATCTACGAAATGCGCGAGTACGGCTGCTCGGCAGGCCCGATCAGTCGCGCTCGGGCGCTTACGGACGACGGACGTGTGTCAGTTTTTTCCGTGACTGCCAATCAATCCGTTTTTGTCGTAAATAATTATATAATTATTGCAAGTTATTCATAATGGGCAATAAACAATAAACGCTTACAAAGATTCTTGCATTCATGTTTAAAACAAATATTATGGTTATAATTCGATAGTATAAGAATATCAGTATGACTATGTACTGAAGATCGCATCGCTACGATTTTTGATAATTCATATCGGTACCTCTGCCGGGTTGGATTTAGAAATAAGTCGCCTGAATCTGAGAAAACTGAATGCGTAGGGGGCTCAGGGAAGCTCGTCTAAGATCCCCTAAAACAATTTCGGCTGCCGGAGTTACGTATGAATATTTTTAATTAATTTTTAAAATTCGTATAAAATGAACTGTGAATGCGTGAAACTATTTTCGATACTTCTTTAGTCAAAGTCAAAGTCAAATATTTTTTATTTAAATAAACTTTAGAAAAGTGCTTTTGAATGGTCCAAACATTTTTTTACCTACTACCCATTTTAATTGGTTCTATCAAATACAAGGGCAGCTTCACGTTACTGAAAGACGACTCAGTCTGCTAGAAATTTGGGCTGGAGAAAATGAACCTTTGCTTACAAAACGCATCGAAAGGGACGATAATTTCTGGAAAACGCAAATGGAGCCAAAGTTGGTCCAATTTTACATGAAATGTTTAATGCCGGAAATGAGGATCAATCACATAATAGCAAATCTGATTTTTACTATATACATCGTATGCGCAATCAACTACTAAACATTTTATTCTTAAAATATTAAAATCCGTCAAGAAATGATGAAGTTATTAATGTTTTTCTGCACGGCTATTTTGAAACGCGCGCGCCTGCTTGCCACTCACGATGATGTCACAGTACATAAGTCGTGCGACCGTATGTACGGGTCAAATCGTGCAAGGAAGATTTGGATCACTTCCCGAGGACCGATCGAGATGAAACTTGGTATATCTACGCAACTTCGATAGCAATTCAATAATATGGCATCATGGAACTGGTCTGATGATGCAGTCGGAAGGTGATCATAGGAACTGAGGTTATAGAGTTTTATTTAACTCATAAGAAATTCACATTTCACTTACTGAGCTAACTAGGAACTTTGCAATGACACAAGGTAACCCCGCCGTATTTGTGCTTATTTTATTTGTCTTGATAAAAACTAACCTTGTGTGGTGCCCAAGATCTGATGATGAAACTGAAAGGAGGTCAGAGGAACTCCTAGACTGTAGGTACTTACATGTTAAAAAGTTAAAAGTGAAAAAAAATTTAAAACAAGCTTTTTATTAAATTTTAACCGCTTCTGTGGTCTAGTGGCTAAGCCACCGGTCTTACACCCAGAGGTCCCGGGTTCGATTCCTAGCGGGAGGTACATCTTTGTGTACCTACTCGGTTTGGCTGATAGTAGGGCTTGTTAAGTCCGCCTGGATTTTAGTTTTTTAAATAAGTTCTAAGATGCTGTATTTTTTTGCAGACACATTAATAAGTAGGTACCTACTAACCTAAAGTAAAAAAAATCGTTTTTTTTGTTTTATATTTTGATATGTTTCATGTTTTGTGTTTGTGTTTTAAACGTTTTTTTATTTATTGATTTATCATCTGTGCGTGTTAGCTGAATATTTTGTAAGTAAATAAAAATAGTCCTATCCAGGTCTATCTATGTGCAAAATTTCATCTAAATCTGTTCAGCCGGATCCACGTGATTGAGTAACAAACAAATAATAAACATTTAACCGCCTCTGTGGTCTAGTGGCTAAGCCTCCGAACTTAGACCCAGTGTCCCGAGTTCGATTCCTATCAGCGGCGCGTTCTTGATTTGTTTGGTTGTTGGGCTTGTTAAGTTCGCCTGGCTAGCTACCACCATCTTATCTAATACCGGCGCCATAATAAAAATGTTAAAAGCATTGTTGTATTCCGACTGTTTAGAAATCCTTTTGGGTCTTTTGGAACACAAAAAAAGAATTGGTCCGGCGTAGCAACACTTGTATTTTCGCATCGTAGCACAATACAATATTTATAAGACGACATTATCCATTTACGTGTGTTTACTACGTACGAGTCAACGCGCTGCAAGCAACTGTGGTAGAATGCGCGGGTAGATCCCCCACTATCCATTGCGTATATCCATTGATGGATATAATCTGGGATTGTTTGTCCCACTATATCCATTGCGACTTATCTCAATACAGGAACTGCATACTGGTCATGTTTTTATAATAGACTAGCTGACCCGGCGGACTTCGCACCGCTTTGACAGTTTCTATGACAACAATAAACAAATCGTATTTCTATTTATTTATTATTAAATATTATTTTTTAGTAATAAATATAACTTATGTTACTCAGGGATAATGTAGCATTCTAATAGTGAAAGAATTTTTAAAATCGGTTCTGTAGTTTTTGAGTTTATTCGTAAAATATAGTGGCGGGCGGCAAGCGGCAACTGCCGTGCGAGCGTAGCTGATGACGTCTGCGTTTTTGAGAATGCAGCACGAAAATCGCTCTAACTTCGTCATTTTTGGTCCAATTTCAATAATTCTTTTTTGGTTAATTGGTTTTGATGTGACTGTAATTCTACATATTTAACTAAATTCTCGTTGATCTTCATTGTAGATAGTAGACAAGCACGTGGAATGCCAATAAGAACGTTGTCCTTACAAGATGACAAGGAAAATGTAAATTATGTAGACTCCCCAGCCTTACCATATCAAATTTGCAACCGGGTACAAGCACAAGAGAAATAAATTTTGAAGAATTTTGAGATTAAACATAATAATATTTTGAATTTAATTTGATACCCTTATTCCATTTATGCCAAACATTCTTTGAAATAAATGACCGTGCAATCCTTTCTGGTGGATACTTAACTTAGCCCATGAAATTGAAGTAAGAAAAATAATTTTGAAAAAAAATAATAATATTATAATTAAATGGATACCAAAAAACATAAATTCATTATTAATTACTTACTTTATTTATTTACGAAACTCGTAACTCTACTTTATCACTACTAAACAAAGTTTGATCATAAAAATGCACTTCTAAAGCAAAATAAAATTACCCTACTGCTTATTTCTATACTGTATCGCTGGCGAGCGGGCGGGCGGTGTCATGCGAGTTCACTACCGCTACGTCCGCGCGAAACGCGGCCGAGACATCGCTAAATGCCTACTTTGACAGGAATACCTAGCCTTAAATACTAAGTGACACTTGAAAATTACACAAAAACATGCAGTGCTGTAGAGTGATCGTCAAAATGGACTCTACTCAGCATAATGCAACAGCATAAAAATATGGCTACAGCGCTGATTTTCAGTAGAGCCAAAATAATTTAAAAAAATAATAATAATGGAACGGAGCAGTCTTTCATCATCATCATCATCATCAGCTCATTTTATGTCCCCACTACAGGGGCACGAGCCTTCCCTATGGATGGATAGAGAGAACTGGCCATAAACCACCACGCGGGCCCAGTGCGGATTGGTGGTTGTTAACGACTGCTAATGCAGCCGGGACCAACGGCTTAACGTGCCTTCCGAAGTACGGAAAAGCTCGAGATGATAATTTTTTGGTCACCCATCCGATGACCGGCCTTTGCGAAATTTGCTTAACCTCAGCACTCGCAGACCTCACCTGGCGCGTTGACCACTGCGCTATCGAGCTCCTCTTTTCCATCCAGTCTTTACTGTATTATAATGCTACTACAACTGTGCAAAAATAAAAAAAATAAATAAAAGGGAATTACACTATAATTTAAAAAGTGTTCAATGCATTTTCTTGTTTGTTATTTGACAAGAGCAGTCTACATAAAACGGTTATTTTGTAGACCAAGTAAATAATTTTTGTACGCGATTTTAACCCTTTATAGGGCAAATTGCGAAATCGCTCTATATTTCGACTACTTGTATCCCCATAGATATAAGGACTAAACTCCTATAAAAAAACAGCTTTTTTATAGGAGTTCAGTCCTTATATCTCCATAGATATCCCCATGGATACAAGTGGTCGAAATATAGACCGATTTCGCAACTTGCCCTATAAAGGGTTAAGGTAAGCACAGATGTTTGATTTCGTACTGGCAGTGGCAAGTCGTTCCATCATTTATTGGCTAGGTATTTGAAACCACCCCTACAAGCCGCGGTTCTGTGAGTTGGAACCTGAAGAGAGAACAAGGAAGTGTGTTGTATTTTGAAAGTTCTATGAAAGTGGATCCGGTCATTAACGAGTGATATCAGGATATAATTTGGGATTTCCGTATATTATCCCTCGGGCTGTTTGTCTTACTAGACAGTCAATGTTATATAACGTACCGATTAATCCAACAACACCAATTAGACATGGACAGTTGAAGAAAAAATATTTCTTAAGGAACCATAATATAAACTTTGTAGGTTGTCACAGACAAAATCCGACGTTACATTTATCCACATAATTAAAAAAAACTAATATTGTCAATCAATCACCCATTTTTTCATCACTAACAGTCAATAATTGTCCTACAGCTGGGCATTAGTCTTAGTTGAACTAATATAACACATAAAGAGATTGGGTCATAACCCAATACGACCTCAATCAGGACGCAACACGCCTTCGAAAACAACGAAGTTCGAGAAATTGTAATTTGGTCACCCATCCAATGACACAGCAGTGTGAAATCTGCTTAACATGCAAAATCGCAAACGTGCAAGCCACAACGCCAACGAGTTCCTTTGTTCTTTAAAATCTAATAATAATCAAGTTAACTTCGACTACACGAACCCCTGTAGCATCCGGATGGCAAGTCAATTAATATCGGTCAAACGTGACGATAATTTCATTAAGCTTCTAATAGCTCTCGTGTCGTCATGAATACTAAAAATGTTAAACATTTATTGTGTTCAAAGTTCAATGTTCAATTTGATAAAGGTTTTATTTAAATGACATCAAAACGTTAGATTATCGATTGCAAATTCAATATCCACAATGACATCATGATGCAAATTTAGGTTTTTAAACGCAGCGTATTCTTCTCTATATACCTAAAAAACAAAATAAATACGCAAAAATTATTTCGATGCGTCATAAAGTTTTCGAAATACTAAATTCACTATAATAATCATGCACACAACGGGGTGGCGTGTGACGTCATATTAAATCGTTAACGCAGTCTGTTGCACGCTTCTTTAGGCCATAAACTGGATGACAGAGGCAGCGACTGACTGCTGTAACAGGAGATTTACTATTATTTCCTTTTATATTATTTCCGTGTAATGTATCATTCGACGCGACATTTACCCTACATTACGGCGACACACATAAGCGCGGAAAACACTCGCTTTGAGCACTTGTTTCAAGAATTAAATTTTTACACAGAATGGCGGACGTATAAGCTGTCATTAATTCGTTTTCTTCATCATTCATCGCCATCATTAATTTTACAAAGTATAATTGGTTTTTGTCGAAGAAGAAATCAAGGTGATGGTACGAGTTGAATGAATGCCGTTGTACTGATACTGACTTGTTATATGACACTCACGTATTATTTCTTTGATTTGTATAATTTGACATTGTTGATTTAGCTTATTAATTCTGATATTTAAATTTCTTATTTTATGTGTTATAATTTATCTTGCTGGTATGTTGGACGTTTAAAACGCTGTAAGCCTACAGGTTAGTAATTGAATAAATTAATAAAGACAGGGATACGCGAGAAAACAGTCGCTTAAGTGGAGCACGCGGCGCTCGCATCAAGCGGCTCGGCTCGCCCGCCGGCGCCGTAGGTACTGACTGGTGTACACTCACTTTATAACATGTTACATTACACCGAAATGTTACAACTACAAGTCAGTCTCCACCTTTAAGCGCCACTCCCCGCGTCGCTGCCATCAAGATTAAGCAGTATCATCGCAGTTGTCATGGTAAGACCCCAGTTTAACTTTATCTATGCTTTTGTAGCCACCTACCAACCACGGTAGCTCAATTGGAAGAGCACCTGACCCGGAATGTCAGAAGGGTGCAGGTTCAAATCCTGCTCGTGGAAATTTTTTCAACATTTGTGGTTTTTTTTTATGATCAGTAATTTTTTCTTGATTGTGTTAACATTTGAAATACAACCTTTCACCCGTAAAGTTATAAGAAGTAGGTACAGTTGACTCAGTATACTTAGGAGCCGTCGAATAATAGGTATTCGCTGACCCATGCAATTCACGGTATGAATGTAAAATCAAAACTACTTACTTGTTCAATTCAAATTGGAAAGCAAAAACTTATTTGCTAACATGTAAAATCTACTGTTACAAAGATTCCAAACGGTTTCCATATCATACCTGCATATCCATTGATATTTTTAATTGAGACTAGATTTAACTTTAGCAGACTTTGTATTATGAATGTTCGATAACAATAAAAATATATTGATTTTATTTTAATGTATGCAATAAATCCAGGTGACTTATTTGTCTGACTTCAACATTATTCAAATCGCGTCGCTATCGCACAATCACTGACACTTGTGAATTAGTTTAAAGTTCTTGAATAGCTTTCAAATGTCAAATTGAAACTTTCGGATTTCGGAATACTTATTCCGATAGGATTTAGAATTAAACAATAAGGGGGCAGGTACCTCACTAGCCGTCCTCATCTTGTCGCAAGGTGCTTTTCACACCTCGCTAAACTGAGAAGAACTGAGAGCGCTCGCACCAGAATCTTGATGTAACCTATATTTACTTTGATCCTACTCTAAAAACAATACTAAGATTACACTAACAAGTTCAACCAAGTGACAGAGATAATAAAAAATTAAACTACACACGCGTGTAATTCGATGTAGGTTTCATCAAAGTTACTCGTGCCTTAAACAGTTGACGTAAATTATCACAAGTATCAAGATTAGTTTAACTGCGATGAGAGGTCATGGGTAATATATTCGTAGTCAAGTTAAGTTACGCTATTTAGCAAACAAATTACACTTTAGTTAATATTAATGTATGTTAATTTGCCAAACGCGAATGATTTGTGGAGTTTATTCCTAGTATTAGTACGACGTTGAGAGCCTAGGACCACAAAGCTCTTTAACTATTCGAATATTTTGCAAATTCAGGTATTATGATGACCCGTGAGGTGGCAGTTTCTTTGTACAGTAGTTCTTTTGCAAACCAAGCCCACAATATTTACAAATCAGCTGTTTCATACATAACCACTAAAAATGACAAAATTGGCTAGGTGTTGTGATGACCCGTGAGGTGGCAGTTTTCTTGTACAGTAGTTCTTTTGCAAACCAAGCCCACAATGTTTACAAATCAGCTGTTTTATACATTTTGATCGACATAGTTAGTTGGTTAACACATGGGTTAACATAATTGAGATTTGGTCCCATAGTAAAAATTTATGGGCAGAGACTAACTACACTTAATTTTTTTCTAGTAGTTAAAAAATACAGTGTAAATTCTTTATGCAAAACATTTTATAAAACATTATAACCAATTTGAGGGTTGGATTGAAAAGGTATATTACGGCAGTAGTAACATAACCACTAAAAACGAAATTGAGCAAGTTAATAAAGTGATTGATTGATTGATGATTTATTTAATTAAAGATTTGATCACACATCAGTCACAAATCTTCTACTCATTTGACAAAGGGGTGGATGAGGAGGCAATTACATTATCCTACAGAATTTATGAATTCTTGGAAGCCTCCTGAAATTGCGCCGCACAAAGATAATATTAAATGTTAGTTCCCTTATTATAAGTACAGACGTCTGCACATCAAAATATCTAAAACTATCAAATTTCTTCTAAATGTTCAACCATCTATACACATAATAAGAACTTAGGGATAAATAAATCTGTAATTGCAAGATATCAAAAAAAAATTACACAGGGTGCCTTAAAATCACTTACGGAACACGATAGAATAGTTTTAAAATATTTTTTTTGTTTGTTTGTTTAAACCCGATAAACTCGAGAACTACTGAACGGATTTTGATCCGGTTTTTACCAAAATGCTAAGAAAATTCCGGAGAATAAGATAAGCTAAATACTCCAAAATTGTTATTTTTTTGTTTGGTCTAAATCGGGCTTTAATCCTTGGTTGCTTGGCAACTGTTGTTTATTATGTAACATAGGGGATTTTTTTAAATGAGTTTTACGGCTCTGGCATCTGAGGCTCTGGCTCTCTATTGCTATCGTGTTTTACGGCTCTGGGTTCATTGCCCTTTTGAGCCTGTCATTGATAGTTGTTGCCATGAGAATACCGATTTTGATGCGGTTATCACCAAAATGCTTAGAAAATTTCGGAGAATAACATACAAATCGAAAAATGTTAAACAATTTTTGTTATACGTATTTACGCGACCAACTGTTAGGTACGTTCGTTGAGTTATTATTTTAGAAAAGTTTAAGTCTCTCTAAGGTTACCTACCCTTTATAAATCTGTAAGGCACCTAAGCGAACATTAGCACCGCAGTAGTAAAGCGACGGAAAATAAAAACAAGCTCGAAATCACGCACATCGTTAAACTTGGCTGTACCTACATACACCTTTTGTTTAATTTCCCAAAATAACCAATATTAATATGTCTATTTAGTCGCGCCTGCGCGCGCCGCTTATTCCAGAACCATTATCAATAAGAAAATGGTTTGATAGTCCAGTGCAATCCATACCACGCAACGGCGAAACTTTTTCCAAAGTTTAAATACTCTTCTTATTTGGGTCGGTAGCGCGGATCCTTCGCTAGTCAATAGTGGTAACCAATATATTTGACCTTCATTTTCCCTTGAAATAAGTTTGTCAGGAAGCGATTTGAGCTCGCCTGTAAGATTGGATCAATATAAAAACGAATATTGTTTTAGAAAGATATGCTATTAACCCTTTCCACGCCACGCGTTTTTCTGAAAATCGTGCCCCTGACGCCACGGCCTTTTTTAACATAAATTGTAGTTATTATTACTAGTGAAGAGACACTCAATTATCGAGATTCAATAAAAATATTTTTTATTGAGCATATTTTGCATCAAAATATGCTTTATTTCGAATTATAACATCCTTCCATACAAATATGAAAATAATAAATAACTTTCGAATGTAGTTTACAGTATTTTATTTTCCATAAAGCCAAGTAAATCCTCATATAGATATTCCTTTACCGCAGCACTATTTGTCTGATATATATGACTTTGGCGTATGGGTAGTAATTCTTTCAAGTTTTAGTGAAGTTACTGTTTCCGGTGAAATCTAAACATCGATAATTAGATATGAATATGTAATATTTAAATCCCATTCCAACTAAATATATATTAAAACACTTAAAATACAATTGAAAATACTTTATTCAAAATAGTTACAGTGAGAAAGATTTCCGAGCGAGTCAATTTACGATTCTTATTTAACAGTCAGGAATTTCTGGGATTTAAAAAAAATAAATAATTATATAACAGTAGATTTCCACACAAGGTCATATGGCCCCGAACTAAGCAGAGCTTGTCATATGGCGGCCACAGACTGATATTCATACATACATATATATTTTAAATTAAATACTTAATGTACATACTACACTCAGACACCTGAAGAAACACAAATATTCATCATAATATAAAAGTTTGTTCGGGGTGGGGATCCAACCCACGACCTTAAGTAAGTACTAAAAATTAAGGATATAATTACATACCTGTGGAATGTTTAAATTTAATTCCTCACTTTCAAATTCAACTTCATCTTCTCCCTCTAATATTCGAATTAATTCCTCGGTAGTAGTCATTTTTGTTGCATGTATCTCACTAATCTCACTTGACTGATGTAATTCAATAATAACAAAGAATATGTCATTATTATATTATGTAGGGTAGGTTCCGAATATATATTTTTTTAATACCTTCAATTCACATCACTAAATAAATTGTTCTAGAAAGATCCATCGTCTCTGACGTCACTTCCTGTCCGATATATCAGACATTGGCGTTTAGCACTGAATATATTATTCAAGAAAATAGTGTTGGGGTCATACGACGATTATTAAGCAAAAAACAACATCTAAGTATAAAGTAAATGTAATAATTTTGCATGAAATTAATGTATTATAACATAATGATTTTATCGTATTGCATAAGAAAAGCGGATACCTTTATTTTGATTTTAAGTGAAGAAGGTTACTCCTTAATTAAAGGATTTTAGAAAAATACGACTTAAATAAAAATACGATAAATTAAGGGTTTGGTAACAGCACTACTCTCTCATATATCAGTCTTTGGCGCTGGACACTAAGGTAAAAATAGCTTTGATTTCGGCAAAAAAAGGGGTTGTGTTTATCAAAAATTAAAGAGAAACGACGTAAAACTATTATTCAAATGTAGCTTTATTTTATTCTTCAGATATTAAATATTTGGAAATACCGACGTAAACTTGAATAAAGACTTTCAGGCAAGTAGAAATCAAAGACTTAGTTCCACTATTTTTTTGTCTGATATATCAGTCGCTGGCGTGGTGGGCACGGAAATGGTTTGTCCGATATATCTGTCATTGGCGTGGAAAGGGTTAAACATAGGTAGGTACCATTATTTCAATTAAGAATAAATTTGGCTATGAAAGCCTTAGCTAAGAATGATTAATTGCGTATTACTTTGGTAGTTTAAAATAGGAAAATAATATTTCTTTCCATTAAACTTATTATTATAACTGAGGGGTGCTTTCTTATTTCTTCATTTATTTTAAGGGTACGTACAGACGGCGCACATCAATCTATCCAAAACTGTTAAATTTCTTCAACAAATTAATAAATTATCTTAATTAATGGCTTCGCGTTTAGCATTTAGTCAATTTTAAGTATTTTTTATTATTAGTGGTAAGGGTACAATTGTACGGTAGACAGAAATTACAATGGAGTCTCACAACACGTGTTATTACGGGAAGAACTCGGGTGAAACTCTCTTCAATAAATGTTCAAGCATATGCCATAGACATTTGCTTGACAATGTTTGATAGTCTGATGAGCAAGCTTTAAATTCTAATTTATTTTTATAAACCGGCATCTCTTTTTAAGTAAAAGTTATGCCATATCAAATCGTATTAAAATTAATTATGCAATTTTATAGGAAAATAATCATAGCCACCCAAACACATACATCGGTGTATGTCTACTCAGACATTCTGAAGACTTGCTACATAAACAATATTACATATACTTACTTTTAACTTAAATAATATTAACAAAATAAACAAACGCGTCTAGACCTGAGTGCCAAGTGTGAGTTTTGTTTACTAACCGTAGGTATTCATTCGATTACGTTTACAAAAACGAAAATTAGTATGGCATTGAAGCAGCGCCTCCTGGCGACATACGAGAAGAGTTAACATTTTGCCATACAAATAACTCGTATTCGTTAACGTGATTGAATGGCGAATGAAACTCGCTCTAGGCACCCAGTATTAGTTTAATTACCAACTCTCGTTTTTGTTGACGTGACCAAATAGTGTATGAACCCACACAAGCACCCTGTTCAAAGTCAGTCAGTAAATTCAAAGTCTATTGAGGTAAATAAAATTTAAAAAAATGTTGAAAAATTTCCACGAGCAGGATTTGAACCTGCACCCTTCTGACATGCCGGGTCAGGTGCTTTTCCAATTGAGCTATCGTGGTTCTAACCAGCCCGCCGAAATTATTCAACACTTTTTACTTTGAAAGCCAAAGGCGCCCATTCAATGTCAACAACTACCGTCACTTACATCCGTTTTGTTAACACAAATGTTGAAAAAATTTGTTCGCAACAAAATTTGCGTTAAAAATTATTTAAAACATCGGTTTTGTTGTTCGCAACAAAATTTGCGTTAAAAACTATTTTGAACATTCTATTGAGGTAATTTGACAGTTTGTGGTAAGTCGGTGTGCGTCAGTCAGTTCTTGTAAAATTTCATCTTTCGAATTGTAGTTACTTTGCGATTCGAATAGGATGGCGGTTGTGAAGTATGCTACGAGCGCCGCGCCGGTGCGCGCAGGTTACAGTCAAAACTCGCCCTGTAACGTCCTGTAACTTGTGACTAACTTCACAGCCGCCATCTATTTGAATCGCACTGTACCTTTTTAATTATTTATTTTGATACCAAATATCGAATATAAGTATTGGGTGTTATTTAAACGGTCAGCAAAATATTCGTATTTTTGTCAGCAAAAAAATGTAATCGGTTAGCTAAAACAGCTAGTAGGGCAGCAACTTATGGTCAGCAAATATTTCTAAATCAGTCTGCAACTTATATCATTCTGAATAGCAGTCTTATGCCGCTCCCCCCTTCCGTGACTGGCCCTCGCCACGCTGCGCTTCGCTCAACAAAAAAAATTTAACTTAACCTAACCAACAATTCTGCTGACCAAATAATAATTTTGCGTCACAACTATTTATTTTGTTATACTAATAAATTATTTCCCTATATAGGTATTATGGATTGAATGCGAGAAATCGTGGTTCTATCTCCTATTACTCTACAGACAGAGTACTGACGGGAATCCATGTCTGACACAGGCGTGTTAGCTTTAAGATGGATTAACATGACTATTGTTATTGTATACACCTACACAGTACACTTTTAAATTTTTGCGTTCCATTTTAATTAAAGGTTTATAACCGGGATTAAGGAAAACTACTATGTACATAGATGAACGCGGTTTTGGTTAGGAATGCAATGTCAATCTACGTACGGTCTGGATCGAGCATCAATATGTATACTCGCCGGTAAATAAACGGTACAACTTGGATATGTGGTCAAAGAGATCTTGTGCAAGTACTCACCAGTAGCTCATCAGGAACTGAAGACGTGATGGTTCTCGCTGCTTACTTCTAGGACACAAGCCGGCCGGCCACAATTTATAGATAAATAGTTCAATAATGTTTCACACACGATAGACTCAACAGGGTGTCAATTTGAACACCAAAATCCAATTTTTCTTTTATAAAATCGGTCGCGCTCAGACGCAGCGCGCGGCGGTGAAATCGTTCTGTCCCGGTCTTCTCGAAGATTCGGGCAGTTGTCCCGTAAGTGGGGGCGCCACTTTCTTCGTGAGTTCGTACCACACAAGGCGCGCCGACTGAATCGAGCGCTCTCATTGGCCAAACATACATAGTTGCACCATTTCGGGACTGCGTTTTGACACTGCATTGATTATTAATAATAAGGCGCGCGGATTCAAAGAATTATAGAAAAATTAAACGTTGGAAACGGAACATTCCGCCCACCAAAATACCAATGGGATTTTCCCGAAATTGAATGAAATCGGTAATTAAATAAAGATATGCTACAATTTACGATACTAATCTTAAAACTAAGTTACGTTTATTACAAGAGAGACGGTTATTCGGATGGTAGAGGGCACAGTTTTACCAGAGGCCTCTTAACAAGATGATCTCTAGCTGTCTTTACAGTAGCCACTCGAATTACTCCATCAGGCCCAGGATGTAAGGAAACTACGCGTCCTAATGCCCATTGGAGAGAAGATCGATTGTCGTCTTTGATAAGTACAATAGAATTTACGGTTAACGGTGTTGAGTCTTTGGTCCATTTTGCCCGCTGAGTTAACGCGTGTAAATATTCGTTTTTCCAACGTCTCCAAAACTGTTGTTGGAATGATTGGATCAGCTGCCAACGATTTAGGCGATGAAGGTTAACATCAGAGTAGTCTACATCTGGGACCGCTGTGAGAGGTTCCAGTGTAAGAAAATGACCAGGTGTAAGAACGTTTAGATCGTTAGGGTCCGAGCTTAAAGGACACAAAGGTCTGGAGTTTAAAATCGATTCGATCTGGGTAAAGAGTGTAGTGAGCTCTTCAAATGTTAGAGTTTGATCGCCAACAATCCGATATAAATGACTTTTCGCGGCTTTTACTTGAATTTCCCAGACTCCTCCAAAATGTGGAGAAGATGGGGGGTTACGTTTAAAGGCAATCCGTTCTGCGTTTGATGCTTGTTCCATGCATGCGGCCAGCTGTGAGGCTGCGCCAACGAAATTTGTGCCGCAATCAGAACGGATGACGTTACAACGGCCGCGACGAGAGACGAAACGGCGCAACGCAGCGATGAAGCCGTCGGTCGATAAGGTAGACACTACCTCAAGATGCACAGCTTTGGTGCTCACACAGACGAACAAGCACAGATACGCCTTATCGATTTTCGCACCACGATGGAGACCGAGCTTGATTTTAAAGGGGCCCGCGAAATCTACGCCTACATCAGAAAACGGTTTCGCCTGGTTAACGCGAAAGGCAGGAAGATCGCTCATAAACGGTTGCAATGGTTGCGGGCGGAGTCGATAGCATCGGATGCATCTTGAAAGGTGTTGTCGTACGGCACGCTTAGCCGCAAGTATCCAGAACTGCTGCAAGATCAGGTAATGTGTGGTGTTCAAACCAGGGTGAAGGTACTTCCGATGAATGGAGTCGATTACTGAGGACGTTAGCACACATTTCTTGGGCAACAATGCCGGGTGCCTGTGTTCGAACTCAAGGCCAGATCGAGCTAGCCGCCCGCCCACCCTAAGGATACCTTGGTCATCCAGGAATGGATTTAGTTTGCGGAGGTTGCGGGGCAACTGTTTCCGCGCTTTCAGTTTCGATATGACATCGAAGAAGAAGCGGTTCTGAAAGTGTTTGACGATCATTAGAAGCGCACGATGACGTTCAACGTCCGTTATGACGAGACTCTCAGGTCGTAAATCGGTATCACGTAAGTGAGCGTTAAACCTACGGATATAGGCTAGGATCCGACAAATTTTGTCTAAGGATGAAGACTTCTCGAACAGCTGATCGATTATTGATGATTTCTGGACGGTTTCGGTTTGGTCAGCGACGAGAACGGTACGACGCTGCTCGGGGAGCACGACGTTATCATTCGCCTGACCTTTAGATATGTCTGTTGGCCACTCAGACTGGGGCTGAGAGAGCCACTCGGGGCCCGCCCACCATAGCTCGTTAGTCAAAAGCTCCGCTGGTAGCTGTCCGCGGGAGCAAACTTCCGCAGGATTGGTCCTGGAGGGCACGTGCCTCCAGCATTCGGTAGGAACAGTGTCCTGAATTTGACTGACGCGGTTCGCGACGAAGGTTGCCCAACGCGAAGACAGTGATCGCAGCCACGCTAGAGTGACTGTAGAGTCACTCCAAAGGTAGGTCTCATGGACAGAAATTCGCATCGTGTCCTTGACGAACTTCATGAGGTCAGCGAGCAGAACCGCAGCGCACAATTCCAGGCGCGGCAGGGACTGCTTCTTCAAAGGTGCGACGCGAGCTCTTGCACAGACGAGGAAAATGCGAACCGAACCATCGGACTCTGGGACACGTAGATAAATGACGGCACCGTACGCAAGTTCAGAGCTGTCACAGAACCCGTGAAGTTGATATGAGCGAGCACCTTCGATAACGAACTTGCGTGGAACCTTGAGTTCCTTGATTTGCGGAAGTTGTTGAGAGAAATCGTTCCACTGTGTGACGATTTCTCGTGGGGGTGTTTCGTCCCACGAAACGCCGAGGATCCAGAGCCTTTGAATTAAGCATTTGGCTTGGATTGTTAAAGGCGATAGGAACCCCAAAGGGTCAAAGACTCTGGCTACCTCGCTCAGAATCGTTCGTTTGGTACATGGTTGGTTTGACGGTTGAACGTTAAAAACGAACGAGTCTGAAGCAGGCTCCCATTTAAGGCCAAGAACCTTTACGGTTGTGTCTTCGGCTTCGGTAAATGTGATAGCTTCCGAAAGACACGCTTCTGAGGGTAGATCACTCAGAAGCTCAGGTCGATTGCTAATCCATTTTCGTAGCTCAAAACAGCCGAGGCCGAAAAGAGCTATAACTTGCGATTTGATGTCGCAGGCATCCTCCAGTGATGAACTTCCGGTTACGATGTCATCGATATAAATATCTGAAGTTAAGACGGTTTTGGCCGTGGGGTACTTGTGACCCTCGTCGTTGGCCAGCTGCTGGATGGTGCGACATGCCAAATATGGCGACGAAGATATTCCGTACGTAACGGTATTTAGAACATATTCTTGAAGAGGCTCATCCGGGTGAGCCCTCCAGAGAATACGCTGGTAATCACGGTGATGAGGAGCTACGTTAATTTGACGGTACATTTGGCGCACGTCCGCCATGAAGACGACTTCGTGCTCCCGGTAATGGAGAAGAATCTCCACGATGTTGGACTGCAACTTCGGACCAGTGAGTTGCGAATCGTTAAGCGATTTGGAGTTCGCGTCCTTTGCCGAGGCATCGAAGACCACGCGAAGCTTCGTCGTGGAGCTGTCGGGACGCAGAACGCAATGGTGCGGTATGTAGTACCTGCCTTGACCCATTTTCTTAGCAGGCACCAGGGTCATGTGACCACTTTCGATGTAGTCAGTCATGAAATCGGTATATTGTTGTTTCAACGATTGATCACGAGATAACCGCTTTTCAATGGCATGGAAGCGCCGTAAGGCTATGGCACGCGAGCCTTCAAAGAGGGGCTCAGCATTGTCCTTGAAAGGAAGGACTACGGTATACCTTCCGGTCTCGTCACGGTAGTGGTTGTTGGTGAAACTACTTTCACAAACATGCTCATCTGGGGTTAATCGGGATGAATTTGGAACGGTATCGATTTCCCAGAAACGTTGAATGATGTTGGTCAGGCTCTCGCCCATGCTCGGAGGGGCTACCCCCAATAAGCATGGAGAAGAAGATGCGAGCCGAGACTTCCTTAGAAGAAGCCAGCCGAAGACAGAGTTCAGGGCGCGCGGTTGAGACGCGTTGCCTTTCAAACGCTGTTCGAGCAACGACTCGGCGAAAACGTCGGCACCTAACAAGACATCGATCGGACCAGGAATGTCAAAACCAGGATCTGCTAACGGTAATGTCTTGACATCCTTCCATCCATCCGTATTCAGTCTTGCGATAGGTTGGTCTCCGCAGATGCTCGGTATGATGAACATTTCGAGATTAAAGTTGACGTGATTATTGGCACCGACTTGGCACGTGACGATGCCATTGACTAAGGCTTTAGCCCCCCCTAAGCCATGAACGTTGGCACTAGCGGCTTTAGGCGTTAGGTTAAGTCGCTGGGCTGCGTGTGCTGTCAAGAAGTTATTTTGGCTCCCGGTACCGAAGAGCGCTCGAAAAGAGTGAAATTCGCCAAATGTGTCACGAATTTGAATTATGGCAGTAGCCAGTAGCACGGTTGTACTCGTAGACAGGTTCGACGAAGCTATTGTTTCCTTAGCCATTAAGGCTACTGATTGCGATTGGTTACCCGAGGTGTCGGGGTAGCTTGGCGCGTGGTCCCGGTGCAGCAGCGTGTGGTGTTTACGTTTACATGTTCGACACGAAAATATCGATGTGCACTCCCGTACTGAATGAGACGAATTAAGACAATTGTAGCACCATTTTCGTTCACCGGTCACAGCCATGCGCTCGTCCACAGACTTTGACAGGAAGGCGGGACAAGCCGTTATGTGGTGTTCTTTACCGCAGTAAGAGCACTTACGAATGACCTTGGAAGTGGTCGCGGCCTGAGGTGGTTGGTGGTTCGCGGTGGGAGCGACATGTTTGTCACCTTTCTTAGGCATAGGCACGTTCGCGGTGGGAGCGACAAGCGAATGTGTAACGTTATGTCTCTTCGGTTTCTGTGAGGCATTTGAAACCTCCTTACTGCTAACGGTTTTACTGGTTACGGCGGTGAAGTGCGTATCGCGCACTAAAGCTTCGCTCTTAGAGTGTAAGAACGCCCTAATATGTTTGTATTGTGGCAACTCGATGTCGGTGTGTTTTTCTTCGAACTCGCGTCTCAATTTCGTGTCGAGTTTCGACAAAATGTTGTAACAAAGTACGAAGTCCCAGTGCTCGATAGGTAACTTCAACTTTTTCAGAACGGTCAAATTTTCGTCGATCGTATCTAACGCGTGTCGGAAATCCTGAGCGTGGGTAGTTTTGAAACTAACATCCAAAATGTCGCGCCAACATGTGAATGCTAATTCACGTTTGTCCTCGTAGCGGGACCTGAGAGCATCATACGCACTTAAATAATGTTCGCATGCGACCGGGAACGTTCTAATTAACGATAAAGCTTCGCCACGTAATACCGACACCAAATAGTGAAATTTCTCGATATCACTTAACATGTGTGATTCATGGATTAACGCATTGTAAGTCGCGATAAACTCGGGCCATTCCTTAATAGAACCCGAAAAAACCGGAAGTGAAATCTTCGGTAAGTGCATATTGCTATGCGAACCCGTTAGCGAATCTCGCCTCGAGTTATTATTATTTGTTTGTTGTGACGAACACTGTGTGTATCTACGCTGGATTGCAACGACTCGAAAATACATCGTATCGAAATTCTCCTGTATTTCTGTATCCACATCATCGTCTTCATCCTTGAGAAGGTCCAGGATGATGAAATGTGCCTCTTGGAAACTATCCGCAATGGTTTGTATCTCCTGACAATATGAGAGGAATAACTCGGTATGGGATGCGGATCGGTTTTGCTTAAATTCCCCAATTCGAGAGCCTTCGAAATACGGTTATACGCGATAGTTCGTTTACGTCGCAAACTAGGCAAATTACTGACAGTGTAATTGGTTTCGGTACACTTCTTTACTCCGGACTTAGATTTACGTCTCGCTAGGTAAGCCATTATTAATGATTAAAAGTGTTTGCTAAAACACTAAACGATGCATGAGTACTAAAAGTTCACTAATGTACAACAAACAATGAAATTCGCAAATAAAGGCAACGATGTAGGTACGCAAATAACGTCGATTCCGTATTCGGACCTATAACGCGACAACCGCACTTCGAGTTCCTAACTCGTAATTGATACGTATAAAATAATTTAACTTAAACAATGTTTACTATAAGGAATCTTGTTAAAACGCAGAACGGTTTGCTGTATTATTTTAACTCGGTTAAATATAAAGGTTTTTATTGTTATCTTACACGGTTACGGTAACCTTAACTAAAGGTCGAATAAATCAAATTATATTTATAATCCGTTAGAGAAATTACGATATGACACGATTTATTTTATTTGCAAAGTTAAAGTTGAATGAGGTAAAAATAATAATGTGATTTATTACGGTATGTCGAGCGATCGAAAATAAGTAGTCGCGTTATATTCAATTTGAAATAACAAAAATTATGATGCGGTAAAATTTGCAATATTTTGTTATTGCAAATGGTAAAAACGATTGATAATATTTTGTTAATTGATACAAATGACTTGGTTAGCTCGTACTTTGAACAGAGTTTGGTAAAACAGGGAGCAAATGGCGGTAGGAATGTAGGTAGATACGTGGGGTAGTGGACAAAATGGAACAAAGTCGAACTCGAATATTGATTCGTAATTGTTGGATATTTGTTTTGTTGTTTAGTATAAATAGAATATAAACCATAAAAAATGATGTTTTCGTTACAATTACGACCTAAAGTGGTATGTCGGCCGACGGAATGTACCTAAAAGTCCCGGGTTTCGGCACCAAAATGATGTACATAGATGAACGCGGTTTTGGTTAGGAATGCAATGTCAATCTACGTACGGTCTGGATCGAGCATCAATATGTATACTCGCCGGTAAATAAACGGTACAACTTGGATATGTGGTCAAAGAGATCTTGTGCAAGTACTCACCAGTAGCTCATCAGGAACTGAAGACGTGATGGTTCTCGCTGCTTACTTCTAGGACACAAGCCGGCCGGCCACAATTTATAGATAAATAGTTCAATAATGTTTCACACACGATAGACTCAACAGGGTGTCAATTTGAACACCAAAATCCAATTTTTCTTTTATAAAATCGGTCGCGCTCAGACGCAGCGCGCGGCGGTGAAATCGTTCTGTCCCGGTCTTCTCGAAGATTCGGGCAGTTGTCCCGTAAGTGGGGGCGCCACTTTCTTCGTGAGTTCGTACCACACAAGGCGCGCCGACTGAATCGAGCGCTCTCATTGGCCAAACATACATAGTTGCACCATTTCGGGACTGCGTTTTGACACTGCATTGATTATTAATAATAAGGCGCGCGGATTCAAAGAATTATAGAAAAATTAAACGTTGGAAACGGAACATACTATGTATGGTAACAAAGACATAATTTTATACCCGACGTTTCGATCGAGTTTCACCGGTCGTGGTCACGAGCTGACGATGCCGGTCTGAATTACCTCGTGACCGTCATCGTTGCAACTCGGTCGAAACGTCATCGGGTATAAAGGCAAGTCTATGATACATAGTAGGTATTGTTAATGAAACTACTTTTAAGGATCTACTCGCGTTTATTTTACGTGTATTTTGCAGGGTTCGTGGTAACAGGGAGACTACCTGACCTGACCACGGACCCTGCAAAGGGTTCAGGTCAGGATAAACATTTAATATAACTAATGTATAAAATAAACACGAGTAGATCTATAAAAGTAGTTTCATTTCAATATTGTTAATGATTTAAAAATAATATGTGTTCGGTACTTTTGTATTTGTATGCACACAATACTACGTATTCTCTTTTTTTTTGTTAATATATATCACTAGCATATTCCAAAGCGGGACATGTCTGAAACGGAACGTTTTTTTCTTTATACGCGCGCAACACTGGAAATTCAAGTGTTGCCATAGTCTCTCTCTCAACGTACACAACGCACCGGCGGTCGCTAGCTCGCTCCGATAGCTTGAGCCTATAAAAACTAAAATCAAATATCGTCAAGTGTTCAGCACAAATAGCAGACGTCTGTCGACGCCAGCCTGTGAGATTCCTACATTCGTCATCGAAGGACAGGGGCCCCTGAAGAAGAAGACCACGTCACACCAGGTCAGTCCCAAATCGGCGGTTTATGCTAGCCAAATCTCTCCAATTACTTAACATAAACGAATTCGAGCCGGATATTATTATCTGGTATCGATTTATACGTATTATTTGTGCTGTACAATATCAATTCAAGTAAATTCACTTGTCTTTGTTCGTAAGTTGCGAGAAACTACCTCCACTTACAATTATAAGTAACGAGTTTCCAACGAAGTAGTGCCTTATTTCTCGAAAATACCGATACGTACAGTTCGATCGCAATGAGATCATTCTAATTATATATAGTTTTATATGGTTTTGAGCATTTTGGCGAAATTACATTCGTTAATAATTTTCGGAATCGGGCGGTAGATACTTACCTACTTAGAGCGGCGCGCCTGAAGTCATTTGCCTAGTACTAATAGGTCTAAATATAGTTTGTTGCAACTCATTTCTTTATTTTGTACAACGTGCATTACATTACATTTAGTATTTACGTACTAAATGTAATTTTTGGGGTTCAGGTATAACATACCGGAAAACCAAGTTGTCGGTTGCTGTCATAATTACAGTATCGAGAAAACTGTCGCTCGTATTGCGTACGGCACAGGATTCAAATTTCTTTAGCTTGGGTTCTACCGACGGGAAATATTATCTTTGTATTTAACATTACATGTTAGATTACAGCTTACTTTTAACTTGCAACAAATTGTATTTTTTTTTAACTAACATTGTGCTAGTACCTAGCCATTTTAGTGATCTTAACATAACATTACGTACCTATACACTATACAGATACATACATACATTCATTAGTTTAATCATATTTTGTCTCCTGATAACATTATTATTTTCCACAGTACAATAACTCAATTTCTAACAAAATGTCCGCTATGGAGATTGAACAATTGACATTCGAACGTGATTTAGCGATAAACAATATTAAAAAAATTGTAGATTGTTCAAATAATGTAGCCGAATTTCGAGTTCGAGTTAAAGAGTTAGCTTCAATCAAAAAATCATTTTTCCAAGTTCAATTGAAAATTGAAAAATTATCGGCAAAAAATGAGTCATTCAACCGGGATGAGAATATAGCTGTAAGAAATCAATTTGATTCATTGTACTTTAAGGTCCAAGTTGCCTTAGACACGCTTAAGGAGGAGCGCAAACAAAGCATTACGTCCGTCTATGATGGCTTTACTGGGGTGTCACATACGACCTGCTGCGCTCAGCAATCAACACAATCGCATATTCGTTTACCGCGATTATCGCTTCAAACATTCACAGGTGTTTTAACTGAATGGAATGCTTTCTACGATTTATTTAAATCACTTGTACATGACAACGTCACCTTAACAAATGTCGAGCGCTTTCGGTATTTGTTATTATTTTTAAAAGATGAACCGTATAATCTTATCAAATCAATTCCTGTTACGGATTATAATTACGAAAATGCCATACAAGCATTAATTTCGCGTTATGAAAACAAACGAATTATTTCCACAAAACATTTTGACAACATTTTTGACTGTGAGTCAGTTAACGAGAAAAATGTTGAATCAAATTTACGTAACTTGATGAATTGTTATCGCGAGAATATCACTGCTTTGAAATCATTGGGTTTACCAGTTGACGAATGGAGTTTCGTACTGTTAAATATTTTGCTACGCAAAATTACACCTAATATTCGTAGGCGTTTCGAATTATCATTAAAAACTCCATGTGAAATTCCTGACGTGATCGAATTACTCGATTTCCTCGATAAGGAATTAGCGGCATATGAAGAGATGACCGCGTCCGCGCGTACAAGTATATCCGCGGGGCCTGCACAGCGCACGGCGTCCGCGCTCGCTGCGGCTGGCGGAGCGGCCGGCTCGGCCCGGTCAGCTGCAGTGACCTCATCGCGCCATGCTACGGCAGGAAAGCATGCGATGTCGCTTACTCGCGCGCACTGTGACGTGCAATATAATGCACCGCGCAGCACTAACTCTTCGTTTGCACATAACTCGCGTGCTATAAGCGTACATGCAACAACTGCGTTGAATTATTTAAATAAAATTAAATGCTCATATTGTAAAGACAATTCACATCCCTTATATAAATGTGAGAACTTTAATGCGCTCACTATAAAGGAACGAAAACATTTCGTGGAACAAAATAAACATTGTACCAATTGTTTATTTTCTGGTCATGAACAAAGAGACTGCAAGTCGCGTCATACTTGCCGCGTCTGCACTCAAAGGCACCATTCTTTATTACATGAAGATGCGCCTACTCCAAACGTCTTACTGACTACAGAATCTTCTTCCCCTGAGTTGCGCTCAGTAGCGGAAACGTTCCCGCCCCTTCCCCTACAGCGGGCTACGGGGCATCCCTCTAGTAAGAACTGTACAGTCTTACTCACGACTGCGCTTGTAAACGTACGATCCTTGAACCAGGGGCCTTACACGCCGCGGTCCGTTCGTGCCCTTGTAGATCAAGGTGCGCAGACCACGCTCATTTCTGAGTCTTGCGTCCAACGTCTCGGCCTGCCGCGGTACTCCGCGCAGGCGGGAACCACTCTAACCGGTATTGGTGGTGAAGTACAACCTCGTGGTTACGTGTTGTGCGAGGTTACCCCTCACAACAAACCCGAGCCGAAGCTTCACATCGAAGCTTTTATCCTACCTAACCTAACAAGCTACACTGCTAACATTCCTAAATCAATTAGGAATATTCAGACGTTTCAACACCTTCAAAATCTAGATCTAGCAGACCCAGAATTGCGCTCAACACGGCCTGTTGAACTGCTACTGGGATCTGATTATCTGGATAGCATCCTGCTACTAGATAATATCAAGGGCCCACCGGGCACACCCGTGGCCATCAACAGCATTTTTGGTTATCTGATAGGTGGTAGAATTTCATATGAAAGTATGAAACCACTAAGTGTCAACTTGAGTACTTGCCAACTTGATATGAATCTTCAAAGGTTCTGGGAGTTGGAATCCATACCAGAACATCCACATCTTACAAAAGATGAACTACGCTGTGAGTCGATCTTCATCGATACTCACACACGCGATGTAAATGGAAAATATATAGTTTCGCTACCCTTCAAGGAGAATGCTCCGCCATTGGGTGATTCTCGTGCTATAGCACTCTCGCGTTTAACTAAATTAGAGGCACGCCTGTCTCGCGACCCTGCCTTACGGGAGAACTATAACAAATGTATCCAAGAATATTTAGACTTGGGACATATGGAGCCAGTCACGGACTCAGTGAATCCTAGCACTCCTCCCTACTATCTACCCCACCATGTAGTGGTGAAAGGTTCTACATCTACTACGATTACTACGAAGTATCGTGTTGTGTACGACGCCTCATGCAAGACTACATCAGGTCGCTCTCTTAATGACAATCTTCTCACTGGTCACAAATTGCATCAAGACATTTCTGAAATTTTACTAAAGTACAGACTTCATAAAATAGTCTTTACGGCTGATCTCAAAATGATGTATCGCTACATCGGTCTTTGTAAAGAACACCGTGATTTCCATCGGATTCTTTGGAGATTTTCTCCCCACGATCCCGTAAAGGAATATCGTATGTGCTCTGTCACATTCGGCGTCGCTTCTGCGCCTTTCCTAGCTTTGCGAACACTGCGTCAATTAGCAATCGATGAAGCTGCCAACTTCCCACTTGCTTCGCAAGTACTTCTTAACGAAATTTTCGTTGATGATATCGTTACTGGAGTTGATACGGTTGAAGAGGCTATCACTCTTCAGCATCAACTAACGTCCATCTGTAAAGCAGGAACCTTCGAACTCCGCAAATGGACTAGTAATAGTTCCGAATTTTTAGCGCATTTAACCCATGATACTTCCAATCATGATGACGCTCTTATTCTGTCAGCACTTGACACTGACACTGCTGTCAAGGTCTTGGGGCTCAAGTGGAACCCTAAGTCTGACGTATTTTCCTATCAAACGGATGGAGTAGCTAATACACGCAAGTGTACAAAGCGCATAATGTTGGCAGAGATTGCAAAGATTTACGATCCCCTTGGATTCCTAAGTCCGGTGACTGTATTCGTGAAGCATTTAATCCAACTTTTATGGGTATCAGGCTCAGGTTGGGATGCTACCCCTCCCCAGGGTATCTGTGACTTGTGGTTTCGGTTCATCGACGAACTGCCGTTACTACAAGACATTGCGTTACCTCGTCATGTGCTTCCTAGCACAAATCACGTGTCACTTCATGGCTTTTCAGACGCATCTGAAAAGGCGTACGCCGCCTGCGTCTACATTCGTGTCGTTGACTCGAACAGTGCCATTAGCACACATCTTCTCATAGGCAAAACAAAAATTGCACCCTTGAAACGGCTCACCATTCCGAGATTAGAGCTCTGCGGTGCTCACCTACTGTCCAAATTGATAAAAAAGGTCCTTACTGCTTACAGCAGTAGAGTGTCTTTCGACCAAGTCTACGCTTGGTCCGATTCTACTATAACTCTTGCCTGGTTACGTACGTCTCCAGACAAGTGGCGAACATACGTGTCTAACCGCATAGCAGAGACAACCAGTAACGTACCTGCCTCGCAGTGGCACCACGTTAAATCAGCAGACAACCCCGCAGACCCCGCGTCTCGTGGTGTTCTCCCATCTCAGTTGAACCCTCAACTATGGTTCACAGGACCTAGTTGGCTCAGTGAAAATGAGTCTGAGTGGCCTAAGACTAACGTCGTATGTCACACCGACGAAGAACGTCGCAAGCATGTTCTTCTCACACAAACCAATGAACCTAAGAGCTTAGAGTTCATTGAGCGATTCTCATCGCTTCCAAGGATGCTACGCGTCATTTCGTATATGTTACGATTCATAAACAAATGTCGGAAAGCCTGTAGTCCTACGACTGAATATGTCACAGTTCCTGAGACAAAACAAGCTCTCAGTAGAATTATATCACTTGTCCAGAGTGAATGTTTTTCAGAGGACATCTCGCGTCTCGAGGACGACGACAGATGTACAAAACGTCTTCAGAAACTGAAACCTTTCTTGGACGATGCCAGAATCCTCAGGGTCGGCGGCAGAATAAATA
Organism: Eudonia mercurella; assembly: GCA_963082485.1. Taxonomy (NCBI): domain Eukaryota; kingdom Metazoa; phylum Arthropoda; class Insecta; order Lepidoptera; family Crambidae; genus Eudonia; species Eudonia mercurella. The sequence goes on from OY720032.1 coordinate 6,123,799, forward strand.
GGGCTAACGTACCGTATGATGCCAAGCATCAAATTCTGTTACCCAAGAAACACCATTTCACTAATCTTTTAATTGATGTCTATCATAAAACACATTTACATGTGGGACCTCAAACTTTGCAGTTTGCTCTCGCACAGACCTACTGGATCCTGTGTGCTCGCGATGCGGTACGTATGCGTACACGACGCTGCGTATCTTGTGTTCGTGCACGACCTGTCGCACCACAGCCATCAATGGCCCAATTACCTACTAATAGGGTTCGTTCACTTCGTCCCTTCTTAAATACGTCCGTTGACTTTGCGGGACACTTTTTCCTTAAGTCGAGTAAACTTCGTAACGCAAAAATTTACAAATCATACGTATGCGTGTTTGTTTGTCAATCAACGAAAGCAATCCATTTAGAATTAGTTCCCGATCTCTCAACCGAATCTTTTCTTAACGCATTGCGTAGGTTCATATCCCGACGTGGGTATTGCAAAATAATCCGTTCCGATTGTGGACGGAACTTTGTAGGTTGTGACAGGTATCTTTCCGAACTTTACACGTTTCTGCGAAACGAGTCAAATCAGACTGCTATAAACAACCAGCTGACTGACATGCAGATCACCTGGCAGTTTAATCCTCCATATGCTTCGCATTTTGCTGGTCTCGTCGAACGAGCCGTAGGTAGTCTAAAGCGACACTTGCATCGTGTCATAGGTACACTAAAACTGACTCAGGACGAATTTAATACTTTGATTTGTCAAATTGAAGCGGTCTGTAATTCAAGACCTCTCTGTCAGCTTAGTAATGATCCGACTGATCCATTACCCCTTACACCGGGACATTTCCTTATCGGGGAACCATTAACGTCTTTACCTGAATTTGACTTGTCTAACGACAATCCCCAACGCCTTGCTAGATGGCAAGTTATTCAACAAGCTGTTCAACATTTTTGGAAACGCTGGAGCGTAGAATATTTACACCAGCTACAACCAAGAGGTAAATGGTTCCACGACAATACTAACACAACCCTTCGGGAGGGTTCTGTAGTCGTGTTGATAGACAACACACTGCCACCACTGCAGTGGCGTCTCGCGCGCGTGCATCAGCTGCATCCCGGCACCGACGGTATTACTAGAGTCGTAACTGTACGCGTCGGCAATACACTCACTAAGCGACCTGTAGTTAAGGTCTGCCCATTGCCTGTTGAATAGGCATTTCTTAGATATAGCATTACATGTTTTAGCCTAAGTTAGTATAGCATTCTGAATGATAGTCCTTAAAGATAAAATAAGCAGTATTTTATGGCCGGCGGCATGTTTGGTACTTTTGTATTTGTATGCACACAATACTACGTATTCTCTTTTTTTTTGTTAATATATATCACTAGCATATTCCAAAGCGGGACATGTCTGAAACGGAACGTTTTTTTCTTTATACGCGCGCAACACTGGAAATTCAAGTGTTGCCATAGTCTCTCTCTCAACGTACACAACGCACCGGCGGTCGCTAGCTCGCTCCGATAGCTTGAGCCTATAAAAACTAAAATCAAATATCGTCAAGTGTTCAGCACAAATAGCAGACGTCTGTCGACGCCAGCCTGTGAGATTCCTACATTCGTCATCGAAGGACAGGGGCCCCTGAAGAAGAAGACCACGTCACACCAGGTCAGTCCCAAATCGGCGGTTTATGCTAGCCAAATCTCTCCAATTACTTAACAATATGTCCGAAGCTTTGTGAAGCTTTGTTTCAAAAATTTTCATACTACTGTTATTAATGTGTTGGTAGCGCATTAATAGTAATTTTTCAAGAAAAGGAAAATAAAGAGACACTAACCTTAAATGCGTTCCTGAATTTGTTGGACATGATGTTATAAAGTATTGGGTTGATGGCAGTCGACAGGAAGTACAGCACGCCGGACAGAAAAGTCAGCACTATGTATACCTGCAAAAGAAAACATAAATTGAAGGCTATTTGGTGGAGAGTGTCAAAGGGAGCGCCACATCACCAAACTTGTTGTAGGTCATAACCTACAACAGCTCATTACTTTAGAACAGCTCATTAGCTGTTCTAGAGTAATGAGCTTTTGAAATTTCAAAACGCAATAAATATCAAACGCACGCTATTCAGCGCTGGCTTACACATCAAACGTTTTTACACACATATAGTTAAAGTCTGTTGCGTTGCATTTTGTGCTATGGATATCAGCTGTTTTCTATACTAATATTATAAAGAGGAAACCTTTACATTTTCGAATGTATGTATGTATGTATGTTTGCAACGAATAAACTCAAAAACGACTGGACCGATTTTAAAAAATCTTTCACCATTAGAATGCTACATTATCGCTGAGTAACATAGGCTATATTTAAAAAAAAATGTTTACCCGTGCGAGGCAGGGAGGGGCCGGTAGTAGTAAATAAAGTAATAAGGTAAACGGCCCATTACTCGTCAGGTTCTGAAATAAGTTGACTTTGCAGCCCTCCCACGTAAAAACCAGTTGACTTAGAAAAAAATTGATTGCATGGCGAGGTAAACAATTTATTCATCTTTTTAGAAAATATTGCATTATTATCGGTGAAACACAGCAAAAAATTAGATATTTAATCAATTAAAAAATGTGCCATATGTACCAATAGTCGACGGCTTTGTCCCAATAATCGTCAAAATGACCTAAAACTCGTCAATTTTCATCACCAATTTGAACTCTTTGTCTTTAAACTTAAAGTTCATTTTTTAGACACGATTTTTTAAAAACAACTAAATAATACAAAATAATGTAATGTGCTTAATTGAAAAACGCTTCTCAACTTAGCAATTTACATTTTACTGTAAATATTACAAAAAGCGGGGGTTTTTACCATGTTTTGATTTGTTGTCGAGTCCCTGATATTGCGGCGCAGTTGCACACGCCATGATCACGGAATAACCAATCATTATCGTACAGTCAGTTATTTCTTCATCTCTTTCGAACACCATCACTTTTGTCTTAGATTTGGGGTGGTTGGGGATTTACCTCCTAGCAGTCCGCCCCGGGCAACGTCTCCCCTGTCAAGTAGAGGCGGCTGAAAATCCCCAATAGCGGTGGTAGGGCTCGAAAGGGTCCACCTGGCTTGCTATCACCTTCCTATTTAAGTCTGACGTCAAGCAGCTTGCAGTGTTCCGTCGTAGCGTAGTAGAAATGCCAGTGACTTTTGGAGCTTGATGGCTAGCAGTAGCTTCAAAAGGACCGTTCTCGGACTCTGATCAAATCTGTGTTGGAAAGCTCATCGTGGAGGGTAGCGGGATGCGTGGCACGGTTTTAGCCGTTGGCCGACTGCAGGCAATAGGGGGCCCAAGTAGTGCGCCAGCCACGTACGACAGGCTGCCCCGTGAAAAATCCTGGAATGGCTCCACCGTGCCAGTTGGCGACTGGAAGGAAGGACCCGGTGGCAATTCCCAGGGGGGCACGGGCGCCCCCGCGGTCTCCACATGAGTTTTTTCATTAGTACATTAAAGATTACGAGTGCCGTGTTTGGCAACCAAATTGCGCCTCGCTGGCTTTTGAAACCCCAGCAAAACCACCTCACCTTAATATGAAGCAGAAAGTTTTAAAAAGTAAGGTGCACTTTGATTTGAGGTGCAGCCGTTTATACAAGGGCTGCACTTCCTCCCAATCAAAGTGCACCTCACTAACATCCGAGGTCTGCACTCAAACCTCCAACCGGTCCACTACCATCTCGAGACCGAAAAGCCACACTTACTCTTTCTTACTGAGAAGAAGATAGTGAAACCGTTGGACGTAGCCTACCTTAAGTATCCCGGCTACTCGCTTGAGCATAAGTTCAAGAAGTAAGCCGTGGTCTGTGCGTATGTCCACGATGACGTGTGCTGTCGACGTCTCACCAGCTAAGGTAATTGCAGGTGATAACGACATTTCAAATTGACAGTCAGGAAAGACGCATTAGTAAATGTGCTAAGCCCATAAATATATTTTTTCTCTGAAGTTAATTTTTTTTAAATTTATTATTACAAAATTTTGCTTTATATACTTATCTGCATAACTGAAAAATATTTTTTTAAATCAGAAAGACAACTGCGGGTAATAACGAGGGTCCTCACATAATAATACCGTATAATATAATAATAATAATACACATAATACACTTAATACCGAGGTATTTACCGAGGGTAGTCACTCGTCTATACTCGGTAATAGTTTCCTATAGGAAGCTGTTTCCGAGTGACGAAAAATTTTATTCACTCGTTGATAAAACATTGTACTGAAATGGTATTACAGAGTGTAGAAGTAACTATATTGAAATAAAAAATATAAATACTTATGTACATCGGAAATGCATTAACTATGAGCATGTTTTACCGACCCATATCACTCGGTAATAGGTTCTCATACGTGCTAATAACGAGGGTTGTTAATTTTTCGGTCGGTAAATAGTGTCGGTAATAGGCTTTGCTTTCATCTTATACCGACTCACAAATTAACGATAGTTGTGTATTATGTGTAATAAAAATGTCTATTCTACAATCTGCTATTACTTAATAGGGCAATAAATAAAATAAAAAGTATTATTTATGCCAAGCAAGACGTCTTTTTTGTTTAGGAACTTTGAAGAAATTATATTTTATGCTTGATGTTTCTTGCCAAAAATTAAGATTTCTAGCTGATAAATTGTACCACGGAAATGTCTCAAAACTATCTTTGACATTTGAAAGTATCATGGCACTGTTTTTGATGACAAATAATACCGTATTCTAGAATAAAAATCAAATAAACTCAGCTTTCACTGATTGCTTTTACCGAGGGTACCGCGGTAAAAAGCAGTAACTGCCATATCCTGGAAGCTATCACGGTGTTATTATATTTATTGATTTTATCAAAAGGAAACATATTGAAATACAAGAAACGTGCTTCATTTGTATTCAAAAGAATACTAGCAACGACTTATTAAATAGGCGTTGGCATAAATATCATAAAATGTTTTAAAAAACTCTTAAGAAAAAAATGAGTGTATTTACGTTCGGCGAGAACGCTTCCTATGGCACGAGCACTTGCTGCGCGAGCGGCGCACAAACTGACCGTTTCTCGTGGGGTTGCCAGATTGGAACAAATTTTTGGTATAGACGATATGATTGAGGGACAAAATCTTTATTACTGTGTTTTCATTTTTTCATTAAATTTTTCATTCATTTACAAAAGTACACTTTGTTTATAGTTAAATTCAAGAAAATAAATTCAACCTCGGTTATATATGCAGATTTTAGGGGGGTCGTTAATAGCTGCATTTACCTTACGAGGTTTTAGGGTCATCCACACTATGGTTGCTGGTAGACACCGGCATAGAGAAAACTCTCTATGTCGATGTCTATCGGTCGCAAAGCGGAGATCAGGAGGCGACTCGGTTGTTTGACCACCTCACTGAGGCAGCTGATCTGGCCCAACGAAGGTATCCAACTGCGGAGCTTGATTTTCTGGGAGACTTCAACGCCCACTATAGCGATTGGCTATTCCCTTTCCAGAAAACGGACCATGCTGGAAGAGAGGTGCGCAAGTTTGCGTTATCGCAAAATCTCTCCCAGCTGGTGAACCAAGCAACCCGCATACCTGATGTTGATGGCCACACACCCAATTGCCTAAACCTTCTGCTGACAACTGACCTAGGCAGACACTCAGTATCGATCTCGGCTTCACTGGGATCTTCTGACCACTGTCTGGTGAAATCCGTATCTATATGCTCTCCTTCGGACACTACCCTTCGGAGATCGCGGATCGGCGAGTATGGAAAAATGGGTCGGCAGATTGGGACGAGATGCGGCACTTCTTCGCGTCTTATCCTTGGCGGCAACTGTGCTTCTCTTCGAGCGAACCTTCTGTCTGTGCCGGCGCAATCGCAGACGTGATACGCCAGGGAATGGAATATTTTATCCCATTCTCTGACGTTCCCATAGGCATTAGGGCCCGTCCATGGTTCAATAATGACTGCTCTTGCTCACGCTGAAGCGCGGTAGGAAGCAGCGTACCAAGCCTGGGCCCAGGCTCGCGGTTGCAAACGCAGGGACGGCAGTATCCACGCAAAGAAGAGAGCCTTTAACTCTGCCGCCAAGTACTGCAAATGGGTGTTAAGGAAGGCACGTTTCGATCATGTTATATTTGAAATATATTTTTGCAAAAGTAAAACTATAAAAGAGTGCAAATCGGTAAATTGAACTTAATAAGCGGCTTCAAAAAGCAAAAGTTCGCAATTTAACCCATATATTTATGTAATCTATTTTTAGATATCTGCTCAAAAGTACCTCCTCCAAATATAATACAGAAATATTTTTATTCAATATAAGCAGTAACATGCATTTATTAAGTCAGACTCTATGCTACTTTTATGATGGAGATTAATAAATCTAGATAGATTGAGATTTTATTGGGTAAAATAATAAATTGACTAGGTTCTCAGCTCTCATGAATACTAGGTCGTAGGTATTCGGTATGATAACTTATAAATTATCAATATAAACCAGAAACATATTTCACAACCAACTTATTTAATCATTAAATGACTCGTAAATTGTAGGTAATTTAATTTTAATTCTATAATTAATCGAGTCAAAGAAAAATGAAACGTAACTGAAGGCAATAAAGTTCAATGACGGGCTTAGGTACAGCAGTCACACGTGCCCCGATATCCGTCGCCAAGTAAGTATACGATTCTCTTTTCATTCAAAGGAAAATAAAACTTAACTCATGGTAATAAGAACACAACGACGAGTTTAGGTGCAACTGTTGCTGCGTGTCCCGATACCCGTCAGAAAGCATACGATTTTGACGAGTTTTGGGTCATGTACTAATTAGAGAGTACCAATAAACGTCACATGCAAAAAAAGCTATATACATATGAAACTTATTACAAATGATAGGTTATAACGTTAGACAATCTATTTAACTATCCCAATAAACAAATACACTTATCGTGTTGTTATCCGAAGCGGCCTGACAAGTGAAGTAATACAAGGTGGTGTTTACTCTGTTTAGTAGCAAAATGCGGGCAATCGCAATTTTTTTCGGGGAGCACACTTTTCTTGCTAAGTTCTTCCGACACCATAACACTTTTAGGCAAGTGTTACTTTTACAATCGTACATTATAATATCAAGAATGTATCGCCATAAGCAATATTTAATTTTCTATTAATAGAAACACACAAAATGCTTAAAATGTTTAGTTGACGAGTTTCGGGACACTGACGACTATACCAGCGTTTACCTTAGTACATCACTGTAGCGACCAGAAAAATAAAAGCATTGATGCACCGTGACAATTGAGTCGAAGCCGAGACATATATGAGACCATCAATACTAAGTTACGGCCAAGGTTTGTTTAGTACTTTTCTCAAATAATGCGCGGAAATTGAAACTAAGCAGTTTGAGTATGAGTACGTAGAAGTAGAATCAATCAAATACACCATAGAACGAATAGAAGAACATTTTGCACCTACCAATATTATATAGACTTGTTTCTCTCCTATAATATAAATAAAACAGCTTTATATTTGCTAGCCAGTTCTAAGTTTAAACAAGTAGGTATGTTACCTCCTTGGTGGCTACATTCGAAGTAAAAAGTTCGTTCCATTTTTAAATAACACGACAGGAATGAGATTTCATAGTATTTTAATCGGCCGCTAAACACGACAGACATGGATATTCATACAAAATTTGTCGGCCGCTGCGCTGCTCAAAGTTGTTTTCTAGCATTAAATTTTATTTTTGCTGTGTTATTTGATGATGTACATACATTACGTGATTATGCTTTATATTTGAGCTTCGTTACGCGTCCTTTTATACCCTTTATATAATTTATTTTTTAAACAAACTAACAATTGCAGTCAAAGCAGCGGCCGTGATGTGTGATATGTATGGGAGATTTTTATTTTCCACAGCAAAGTTAAGTTTGTCTAAATCTTAAAAATTCTACCGGAATGGATGTACTATATGCATACATAATTAAGTGTATGTGGAATGCTTAAAGCGCGACTTTCTCTTTTTTATTAAATTTTATTTGGATTCTCCCTAAAAGTCGCCTTCGAATTTTCATGAAATCCTACATAACTTCTGAAACTTAGGGTAATCGGATGAGTTTTGAGCACTGAACGCGAGGAAAGCAATTCCAACTTTATATCATTCATATAAATTGAAGCAAAAAAAGAGATTTATTATTTAGAAAAAAGTAACAGAAGGTATAAAAAAATAAGTTAAATTTTAATTTTAATTTTTTATTTTAAGGTACACCAACAGCAATACACATAAACAATTAAAATAAATTTTACAAGGGTACTGTCTTAAATATGTTTGCCAATTATAGGTATACACAACATTCGTTGTACAGTTGTCTCTATTGGAATTAACTTAAATCTATAGCAAGTGATCTTATCGGCATCATATAAAATAATTTAAAAAAGTAATTGTTTTTTTGCTTTTTTTGTCCATTCTGTTTTGTTTGTAAGTGTAGTTTAAATGTATTGTTATATTTTGCTTGTTTCTTGTAAAGACGTTGTATTGCCAATAAGACTTTTCATTTATTTTTTCATTTAAAAAAATCTTATTGTTTCTTTTTAATCACCTTCACCATCAACCTAGAACATCGGCGTAGGGTGGCTCGTATGTCGGTCTTCTACAGGATTCATTTCGGGGAGTGCGCGAAGGAGTTGCACGACCTAAGCCCACCATCCACTTTCCGCTATCGGAGCACGAGGCGTTACTTCCATCCCTATGTTGTAGATATGCCACCTTGTCGCACGAGCCGATTCGGTTCCACTTTCTTAGTGCGTACAGCTAATGAATGGAACGCGCTGCCTGTGAGTGTGTTCCCTGAAAGGCATAATATGGACCTCTTCAAGGCCAAGCCCAACCACAAACGACTTACAGTTTATACTGGCACCCCCTACCAACCGTCAGGCATCAGGTGTCAGACATCCTTATGTAAAACACAAGGGACCATCTACGTCAGGTCATGACGCCAGATCAGGACGCGCCGGAGCGCATTCTTCATCCGGTACTTTTGAGACTAGTGTCTCGAGCTAGTCGCCCCGTGGACACGTATAGTCCACTACCTATTATCCAGATAGGTTACCGGAGATGTAAGCTCGCTCACTTCTCGTTGCACTAAGAGCACAACTCGCAGATTCCACTGCTCGGGCCGTCGGCTCTAAAGTTCTCAAGGCCAGACCTCTTCAAGGCCAGAGTGAATAGGCTATTTCTAGACAGGCATGTTCCATCCTCGACCGCACCGTCACTCAACATCAGGTGAGCTGTGGTCAAATGCCTGCCCATAACCAATAAAAAAAGTTATATATGGTGATGGTGACGGACACCCTATAGGACACCATAAAGATACCTTTTTTTTATCCTATAAACATTCGCACCTGTATCATCCCGCGGGGCTCCAACTTCACAGGGTACCTATGTGGGGTTAGACTGATATTATGGCAAACCACTAAAAACCTAGGGCATCAATCTACAGCTTGGGCGGGGTCCCAACAACTCTAGGGAGTCGTTCACGACCCGTCATAAAGATACTCACTAATACTCGTACTTAGATAATTTAAATTTACGTGAAACTCAGTCCCCGTGAATTTCAGTCTGTAGACCTTGCTGATCTAAAACGTATATGTGCTATATCCAAAAATTATGCTCTAGCCTACTATTATTTAATTGAAATTCGTTAAGCCGTAATTGGAAAACTGCAAACATCCAGACTTTTCAATATATTATATAACTAGGATTGTGATGCTCAATTAGTTGATATTTTGAGATGATGAAATTTTTTTTGAATGGTTTCATGATGAATGATTTCATCCAACCATCAAGCGAGAGCCTCTCAAGATGTTGGTCGAGGCTCTTCGTTATCAGACCGTTCGCTGAAACGACTATCGGAACAATGATTGTCGAATCAATATTCCACATGGCGGTCATTTCGTATATCGCTATTATTATTATTAAATTAGATTGTTTAGTGCGATTGCCAAGTCAATCTATTTTTTTAAAACAAAAGATTTTTAATATTGATATTATGGTCTATAAGATGTTGTTAGGTTAGCTAATTACGTAATAACTTAAGACAAAAGGTTAAAGACAAAAGGTTCCCTTAAGATGGGACTGAATAAATTAACCGACTTGGTATTACTTATTATTTTTTTTTTTGCAACACAGCTATTACATGGCGGACTTAATGCCTGAGGCATTCTCTACCAGTCAACCATAGGGTGGTGCAGAGATAACATTGGCAGGTGGAATTTATTTTATTTACTATTATATTATTATATTATATTATTTACTTACATGGATCTCACAACTTTTTACGGTAGAAGAACTGAGTTGCGAGACTTGATTTTTTACAAGTTTGTTTTTGATGGTATCTCATTTCTTTTTGAAGATAGTCCTACTTTTTTTCCTTTCCGGTACCATCTAGATACGTATCTACACTATTATTCCATTATATTATACATAAACAGGTACACTGATTCATTAACTGCAAATGTAACTTTGTAATCCTATACATTTATATAGGATTACAAAGTTATTTATGCAGTTGGTGTATCTAGAAAACTGAACCGAAAATGCAGAATATTTTAGTTTTTCCTTGATTTATACACTAAACATTGTATTCTAAATTTGAAGCTTCTATATCTGCTAGAAGTGCCTTAGAGCTTTGATGATCGGAGTGAGTCAGTGAGTGACAAAATTAAGAAACTTCGACTAGTTGTAATACTTAAACTACTGGGGGCCGACCGCCTAAGTCTCTCGCTTTCGATCGCTTTGAAGGCAAGGCGAGGAGGAAGCGTCATCTTGTCATTTCAAAAGGAATATGAAAGCAATATCGAAAGGGCCTCGCCTTCAATGCGATCGAAAGCGAAAGAGTTAGGCGGTTGGGGGGCTGATTCAAATTTAATGAAATTTGATATATACCGTGTTTATGCAATGCCTGCTTGGTTATTGAAAATTCAGGCTTCTATTTTTATCCACAAATGAAAATGGCCTGAACTGTTTCGAGAAAAGGATGGTACAGCCGTGCCGCTTTTTTGTTCGACTTGACGGGGGCTCTACCGTGCCCCCAGATATATAATTTAGCTGCAATCGTGTAGGCAGAAATTGTAGAAAGTATTTATTCAATACTTTTCACTAGCACTAAGCACTTACAGGGCTCTGTGGTCTGTGGACGACAATATGCTCAACAAGACCAGTGAACTAATCTGGAACTATTCTGACACATGTTATAGAAGTTTGAACGATTCGACAAGTGTAACATAACCTCCGCCTAAGCTAACAACGCGTTAGTTAGCATAGTATAATAATACTGTTAATTTTAGAAAAGACAAGAGACAAAGTTACATACATTTCAATCAGCATCTTAAGATTCAATATAATACTCGCTTCACACAATTGAATTCAAATTCAAATTTAGGATATCTTGTCGAGTGCTTTGCTACACGTCTACCGAGGTGTTCTTCTCACATTAATTAGGGTCTTTCATTAAGCGCTTCCTATCTTTAAATTTAAATAAAACAAAGTGTGTGTGAGTTCATCGAACTTTTTTATTCGTTTGAAAGAGCTATCGATGCCATTATGTGTGGAATACGAGTATAACATCGTTCAAATTTCCGCCATGACTTTTCTGGGTGGAGCGCATCCGAAATGTCCAATTTTCCGTGACTCTGGCGCGTAAATCAGGCTGAATTTAACCGATGGCGGTAATGTTGGCTTTGAAGGCTGCTTTGGTCTGTGGCTTATTCGCATAGACCTGCAACTTAAGGTACCAGTTGGTAGCCGACTCCACGCAGCAGCAGCAAATGACGTGTCGTGGCAACATGACGCCACTTCGACTCTGCCTGATTTATGCGCCAGAGTCATGGAAAATTGGACATTTCGGATGCGCTCCACCCAGAGAAGTCATGGCGGAAATTTGAACAATGTTATATTCAACACATAATGGCATCGATAGTCTTTCAAACAAATAAAAAATTTCGATGATATCTCACACACACTTTGTTTTTTTTTAAATTTAAAGATAGGAAGCGCTTAATGAAAGACCCTATAGAAGTAGTAATTAGCATATATTAAACTGTCCCAGGGCAGAGGCTCCTCCATCTATGAAATCAAGTCATCGCTGCAATTTGAGCTTGTACCCAATACCAATAAATTGTAGTATTGTGTATAATCACTACGCTTGCCAAAGGCTATGAGCTAAAATGTATTTCGAATGTTTTCAATCTATGCACCGAAAATATCCGAAACAATTTTGCCTAACCTAGAAATTGCACTAAGGAGCTCCAGATATGCTTAACGCTTTGCCAACAAGGCGCACTCATAATCTATATTATAATAGGTATTATAAAGAGGAAAGCTTTGTATTTATGTATGTTTGCAACGAATAAACTCAAAAACTACTGGATCGATTTAAAAAAATTATTTCACCATTAGAATGCTACATTAGCGCTGAGTAACGTAGGCTATATAAAAAAAATGCGGCACGAAGTCCGCCGGGTCAGCTAGTGTATTTATAACTTTAAATTCCGGTGACGCTAAAAACACCTGAGGCCAACATCAAATTTTCTCAAAAAAAAATATATTTATAACGGGCTTATTGTTTTTTTTAACATATATACGGGTGAATATAGGCCTTCGTCTCACTTGATGTTAAGTGACAATTAGGCCAATGGTGGAAGCGCACTTCACCCGGGATCCTCAACTAATGAGGCTACTGAATCTTTGAAGAATTCCTTTCGCGCATTCAAACGTTCATTTGGCATTTCCACTAGTTTCATACATTGGTATTCGGGTCATCAAGTACAGTGTACGGTTTAGGGTTCCTATTAAGCTGCAGCGGGCGCTAACGAGTCTGCGGTGCGAATCACCACGATTCGGGACCGTACCCACATACCTACGTTTTCGGTATTGTTCGTTAACACATGTTTCTGATGTTATTTGATTCCTTATTGTGTTATATGTTTACAGTAAAAGACACATACTCTGTAGAATTGTTCGTTTAAAATTACTTAGAGCTCTTAAACGTTTCGATAGAAAACATTAAGTTATTTTAAACCATGAGACAATTCTAAACTTTCTATGATTTAGGAAAATCAAATTAGACTTTCCGCAATATTTTTGAAGTGAAAACTTCTTTAGCGGCGTTGTATGGGTAAAAAATGTTAAACTCGCGTCAGGACACGTGACCGTCAGGGACACGTGATCGTCAGTCAGGACACGTGACACTGTGAAATTGTTTCAAACAACGTTTGAAAGATGGCGCTGCTAGTTCTCCAAGCATGACTGTGCTTCTACAAATCTTATAAGGTTATCCCAGCTGCCGACAAATGGCTCTAAACTTCAATTATTTTTATCTCTTGTACGAACAAAACTATTACAATTTCTGATATTATAGAAAATATACAAAAAATGAATGACAGGGTTTGTATGTACGATCAAAGAGAACTTTTTTATTTTGATAGCTATAGAAATGCCAAAACGACTTCTTCTTTGGTGTGCATGAATCTTTGAAATGTCTACTGTATAGGTACCTACTATTTAGAAAGGACTATATTATACTACCATAGGCATATATTAACACTGCTATAGGCATATATTAATATATTACCGAAAAAAGCAACGCGACTTATAGTTGCGGTTGATAAAATAGAATAGAATATTTTATTTGCTAAGAATATGGTTGGTATTACAAAAAGTTGGTCATATTTTTATAGTTTCACACATTCTGCCATGTAGACATGCAAAGTTTATAATAATAACTTTTTAATGTAATATAAATTGTCATGTTTGTGTACGATAGCCCAATAAATAAATATTGTATTCTAACACATAAATGAGAGTACTTTTATACTGATAATTAAAGCAATTCGTGCAAAATTATTCCCTAACCATTCCAAAATATCAAAAATGCACAACGTTAATATTCAAGTTTTCACTTCTGCCGGCACTCCCAGAGTGCAACCAGTCGGTTTTTTTTTACATTGATTACTAAATATCTATTAATATTTATTTTCTTTGAGCATAGAAAGTTTAATTTAAATTAAACGTTAGTCCGAAACGTTAGAACTTCAAAATGTGTATAGAATAAGAAAATGTAAGTATAAAGAGTTTTATCAAATTCCAGTTAGAAATTCCGACTCACTTTCAGTTCTCCACAATACAAAGTCAACGAAGCGAAAAGCTTTGAATAAAATAAAACATTCTTACAAACGTATATATATATACAAAGAGGTTAATATTCGTTAGGATCAACATGCAACTTTTTGTAGATAACTCTATTAATAGGTCAAACACTGTCATAGCAATGTTACTTTAGACTTTAGGTAAGACATACAAATGTACATCATGACAGCAGAATTTATTATTTGTTCCAACCATAATCTTTATCATAGTCAAAGTAATTTTTTTTTTATTCAAATAAACTTTAGAAAAATGCTTTTGAATCGTCCAAACATTTTTTTACCTTCAGGACGTCTATTTTTTTAGTTGCGGAGAAGAATGGATGCAAAATCTCCACAGCTTTAATATAAGTAACGACATTTACAAAATTATATGCCGTTACCAACTTATACAAGTTTAAAATAATTTTAAAAATTTTAAATTAGAAATACCTGTTGGAGTGATTGGAGCGTTTTAAACTCATGCTGTTTTGTCTTCAATGTAATAAGACAGTTTTTAATAAGCTTTTTTATAAAGCTTTTCTTAAATGGTGATTTAATGCTTTAATGGCGATTTTAAATTTATTAATATCAAGTTTTTGAATATTACTTGGGACTTTATTGTAAAAACGTAGGTACACAAAGGCTTCTAAATGAATTATTTAACTTATGGAGTCTAGTATAAGGTACCTACGGCTTGTTTATTTTTATTTCTAGTGTTTACATTGTGGATATCACTGTTTTTAGAAAAAGTTTCAATATTTTTATAAACATACATTAGGTTCACGTAAATATATTGTGATGCAACTGTCATTATATTAATATTTTTAAATTTCTCCCTGAGAGAATTACCAGCTTTTAGGTTATAAATTGCTCGAATAGCCCGTTCCTGCAGCACAAAGATAGTTTGAATATCGGCAGCATTGCCCCACAGTAAAATGCCGTACAAAATTACGCTATGGAAATAACTAAAGTATACAATCCTATCTGTTTCAATGTCAGTGATATGACGAATTTTCATTACTGCATAAGCTGCAGAGCTCAGCCTACTCGACAATTTATCTATATGTGGGCCCCACTGTAGCTTTGCACCCAACGTGATGCTAAGAAACACTGTGGCGTCCACAAGGTCCACATTTTTATCTTTAATTTTTACACTGCTTTTTACCTCCTTAACGTCGGGTAATACACATCTTATACATTTGGTTTTTCGTTCATTTAATAGCAAATTGTTAACTCTAAACCAATGAACTATCTTTGGAGACAGCATTGTTCACATCGTCATCAATTGATTGTCGTCGTTTCACTTTGAACAAAAGTGAGGTATCATGTGCAAACAATACTATCTCATGGTTGTCTTTTACAAAGTAAGGCAAGTCGTTAATATAAATTAAAAATAAGAAAGAATCCAGAATTGAACCATGTATACTCCCATTGTAACCATCGATCCCGGAGATCTTTTACCGTTAACATCAACCCTCCGAACCCTATCACTCAAGCATGAGATAAGAAGATTCAGTGATGCATCTCTAATTCTATAGTGGTAGAGCTTTCTGACCAGGGTTTCAAAGGCCTTGAACAAATCACAAAAAACCCCTAGGGCATCGTGTGAATCTTCCCAGGCATTAAATATTTGAAATAAAAGCTCAACACCAGCGTCAGTAGTCGAGCGACCCCTAGTGAAACCATATTGTCTAGAATGTAAAATCTTATTTCTATAAAAATGAACTTGAATTTGGTCTAGAATTATCTTTTCAAATATTTTACTAAATGTGGGTAGCACAGAAATTGGTCAAAAGTTAGTGGGGTCAGATGTGCTACCTGATTTGAATAATGGAATTACTTTACTATGCTTCATTAGGACAATTACATACACTTACAAAACAATAGTTTAACCATTGCAATGGCCTACGTGGAAGTCACTCAACCGACTCCGAACCCAAGTAGGCCGTTGCAGACAAAACATGCGCCGCTGGGTACTAGCTTCAGAGGAGCATTGTGACTGCGGAGCCCCATTACAGACAGCTTTACTTTGTAAAAGACAACCATGAGACAGTATTGTTTGCAGGTGATACCTTACTTTTATTCAAAGTGAAACGACGACATTGCAATTGTAATTAACAATTACAGACAATGGAGCACCTCCTCCAGTGTCCTTTGTGCCCAGCCACCTGCACATTGGAAAACATGTATGAGGCCAATAATGAAGCAATAGCCGTGGCTACTTATTGGTCCGACAAAATATAGCTGAACCCGCTGACTCGAAAAGAAGAAGAAGAAGGTCAGGAATAACACCACAGTCAATGCATTCGTTAAATATGCAAGCTAAAACTGGAGCTATTGTCTCAATAACGGATTCAGTGACGGCGAAGGAACTCTAACCAGCAACCTCTTGCGAAGATCGTCGTTCCAGCTAGTCTCAGGGTATCCTACACTATGTTTACCGATACGCGGTCGCCACTTGAGAACTCGTTTACCCTAACTGTTATCGGTTCTGCGACTAATATGGCCAGCCCACTGCCACTTCAGCTTGCTAATCCTGTGGGCTATATCGATTACTTTCGTTTTCTGTCGGATCACCACGTTCCAGATCCAATCTCTTAGAAAAACTCCGAGATTCCATGCTGAATGACTTTAAATCTCTGAACCAGCCCTACCATAAGTGTCTACGTTTCGACTCCGTATGTCATGACGGGTAGGACGCACTGTTCCATTATTTTACTAAAACGATTATCCATTAAAATGATTATCATAATCATGATTGATTACTACTACTGCTCAGTCTAATTCAGTCAATAAAAACCTTCGTTAAACTTTAGTTATACGTTTGCTCGTTCGGTAGCCTTTTGATTTGAAAACAGCTACCACAATCAGTTTATTTTAACAGTAAACAAATCAAATTTGAGTGTTGATTACCAATCAGCACACTCCCACAGTATTCATTTCCACTCTTACATTAAGTCAATACGATTAAAATGTAGCCGACCAAAAGTTAATTACTCGGCTCGTAAAAGAGGTATGTTTTCATTAGTTGAAAATCGACTTTCACCTTTTATGCAGTCCAACCATCGAAACTCAATATCCACGAGATTTTAATTGAAATATTAGCACATTTCCAATGGATTTGTTTCTGTCAGCTTATCTAACTAGTGCCGGCAAGCTTTCAATATTTCTAAATTAGATTAGAGCGATTTAATGTCAATAATAACAACATACCTTTGTCCTGTGAATACGTTTAATAAAGTGTAAATAAAATATTGATGAATAACTTTATACTGGTCTACTCGCGTTTGTTTTACGTATTATTTTATCCTGAAGTATGGAACCCTTTGCAAAGTCAGTCGTCAAAGGGAAACTGAGGTGTTGGTCGTCTCAAAGTCAATTTGCAGCACGCTACCGTCGACTATTTTAAATTGTAAGCTTTTGATACAGTTCGCGTAAAATTAAGAAATAGGAACATAAAGATAGTTATAATTATAACATAGCATAACATTACATGTTTTCATGAATATGGGACATCAAAAAAGTGTTGATTTTAGTAATCGCCATTTGTGCTTTTAGGCAACCGATGAGAAATATAGAAAGTAAAAAAGTTGTTTTAATACTTTTTTACTAAGGGATTATTTAAGTCTTTAATCGCCGTAGTGGTCACCGGTGACCGACAAACAATAAATTTTCTATTGTGTCCGGTTTTGCGGCAGTCAACGTGTTAAGACTGATTGCCTTAAATATTTTACACTACATTTCGCTTGTAACTGAGTAAAAACTCTTTTTTGAGTTTTATACTTTATAAAGTTTTTCAACTTTTCTCATAATATCAATCTTCTTTTGTTTTGATTGTCATCGTGATTATGATATGGTAGCTATATGTTTTATGTTATTATATTCTTATTCTTTTCATAGTAGTATACTTGTACGTTTAACTTTGCTTCTATTCCTAAATACAGTAAACCTTTTTTTCCTTTGGCATCCTACCGTTACATTACATCGCTTAAGCTAGGTACGCGTACGTATTTCTTACACATAATTATGTATGTTGCTTGCTCATTGCTCATTGCTTTATTATTTGAGATTATAATTAACATATAGTTAACGAATACTGTTCTTATTAATCATACAATATTGTAATAGCTATAATATTTGAATAAATACTTCACGCATAGATTCGACTGCTTGTCTATGACATCGGGATGTGTTTTTTTTCTTTTTGTTGATGGCTTCGTGCGATTAGCATTTAGCCAGTGTCAAAGTAATTTTTCTAACAAGTAATACATAAATAAATAATATTTCTTTTCTGTATGATGATGATGAATGATAATAGAAATGAGAAGTGAGAAATGATATACCCCCAACCCCTCGAGTATCTCAGTAAAGATGTGAGGCTTTACTAAGTCCTCGGACGGACTTCTTGAGAGAATTTGAAAAGTGACGTTGCACTTGACGTTGCGTTGACGTTGTTGTTTTGTTTTATTTGCCAACACTGATGCACACTCATTTTTCACATTAATATTCGATATAACACAAATTTTAGAAAATAAAACAAAACCGCAGACACGACTTCACTTTTCCGCCAAGAAGTCATCTGGATGTGTCGTCTGTTGTGTGTGTTGCTACGAGAAATATAAGGTGAAAAGAGTACGAATTTACATTGCAAAACATGGAAAATACAAGTGATTTCTAAATATTTGTTTTATTTTACTTCATTACGTATACTATTTCTTAAAACATCAAGTTAGTCGCAAATTAAGACAATGAGCTAACATCTATGTCAGTGTACACTGACAGTACATTGTACTTATTTAAGATTCGTTGCGGCGACTGATGGAAAGGAATTTGTTCTTGAAGGCTGTCAACAAAAGGCTCTTCCAAAGTCGTTGGAAGACGAGGAAGTTTCAACGGCGCTTTATGTATATTTTGAATATGAAAAGAGTACTGTCAATTTCTGTGATTTTCACTGACATTAAATAACAAAACCATAAATGGATATTGTTTTCTATTTATGATTCACTGAATGGGATTGCTAGTATTTTTAATGAACAACTGAAATCCTTCGACTGTCTTTCCACTTGTGGTATTGAGCTCTCTAACGAATGCAGTTTCGTTCTTCTAAAATTTCATTATACGAATTGATTTTTTAAACTATCATGGTCACTTACCTACATTAGATTAATAATTATTAACGGGTTTTTTACGGGTTTTTTTGGCTTTTTTTGGTTGGCGAACCCTTAAGTGACTTATAATATTCATTTTCTGGGTGTAAGTTTCAAATTTTAAAAGGATTTTGTTAAGATTATATCAATGAATCGATTCCAGCCAGATACACTTATTCGTTGAAGTGTCAAAACAAACAAAATTAAAACGAATCCCTTAATTGTCACGAAGGCATTTAAATAAAATATATAAACATTTATTTTATTAGATATAAATAAATAAATAAACTTTCCTACACTCACACCAATTATCTAGCCCAAAAGAAGCTTCGTCATGAAACTCGTTAAATGGTTACTAGACAACGGATAAACATACTTAAAATACTTAAATACATACTTATTATACATAGAAAACACCCAGACCCGAGACAATTTAAAAAAAACAGTAATTTCTAAATTGACCCGACCGGGGATCGAACCCGGGACCTCAGAGATGGCGACACCATGAAAACCGGTGTGCAAACCACTCGACCAAGGAGGTATATATGGTTTAAATAAGGTG
This sequence comes from Eudonia mercurella, assembly GCA_963082485.1. NCBI lineage: Eukaryota > Metazoa > Arthropoda > Insecta > Lepidoptera > Crambidae > Eudonia > Eudonia mercurella. Next base: position 6,143,677 of record OY720032.1, read on the forward strand.
TTGGTCTCTCAATAAACTTAGTAATTGAATACTTAATGACGCCTAGTTTAACGAGTCGATCACGCAACCTTTAATATCTTAGGTCTTAAAACTAATTTGAAAGACTTAACGATACGAGTACCTTTCAAATTTACAAGACAATTTAGTTAAAATTTCAAACTAAACTCAAATTAATTTACTCTGAGTAATTATTAATTTAACAAGAGTTATTAAATGTTAATTTAATCTATATGCTATGTGTAATTGTAAATGTGTGTAATTTCTTTGTGTACAATAAACATTAACATTAGATCGCTTAGAGAAAGGCAAGCCCATTGTAGCGGAAGAGCAAGAGCGTACGACTTGGAAGCAGAAACGCCGCACCCTAACAGCGGTGATTGACTCCGATCTCTCGCAGGCCAACTGAGTAAAGTCCATTACCGAGAATCGCCATGTGATGGGTAATTTTGTTAAAGGTTAAAGCTTTATTGGATGTGATCCATCCTCAGTTTTGGGTACTTTGCGAAAAATTACGATATCCACGTGGACGAAGTTGCGGGCAAACTGCTAGCATAGAATATGTTAGTAACTTGAAGTTTTGGTTGTTTTAAATTGTTAGTATGACAGTAATATTGAAATTATGTGACACTTGGAAAACGCTACTTGAACCCTATTACACAATTACGCAATTCAAGGTCATCCAGTTGAAATTTTTTTTCGATATTCATTATTCATGCCATTCTAGATTCTCCGAGGAGTTCGGATCGGACTGTGCCCCCGGAAGGTTAGGGATCTTAACTCAAGTCGACCAAGTCATGAGGGTCGGAAAAATGACAATATTGTTGCAGTTTGGACTCTGGTCACATTAGTATTACGCAACAAAATAATGAAAAAAATTTTTTTTATACCCATATAAAAAAAGGAAACTAACATGTTTGTGTATCCGTTCTTTTTTATTAAAATTCCATTTGTAGTATTATTATTGCTCTCATTCACATTCACCTTTGAATCTCAACAATGCCTCTCTTTTTTTTCTGTTTTTATTTGGATTCCCAATAGTTTTTGTCTAAAACTAAAATGTAAAAAAACTACTTGCACTCGAATTACGTACAGCCAAGAATGTCAGGCAGCATTGCACCGACAAACGACTAGGTATTTAAGTAGAAACACGGTACGTTTAAAACTGCTGCTCTTATTAAATAGGTCAGGCTGATTGCAGCAGGAGAATGTTCTCTTAGCATCAGTGTTACCAATAATAATTTTGAAAATCCGTTAAATATAGATAAAAATTCCGTCAGAGTTCCGTAAAAAATAGTAACACTTTTCATATAATAAGTAACTAGATGGCGCTGCACAAACTTCATACAAAATAGTCTAAGATACCTGAAACTAGTATATAATTTTAACATTATTTAACATATTTATAAAATACAGTGAAAAAATTAAATGCCTACACGAAAAAAAAAAATCAGTGCTTACTTTATCCTTTCCGGTAGCATAATGATCACAGTGCAGCCGCCCGAATAGTGGTAGCCCCAGGTTCAGTTCCTGGCGGGTAGGCATTTAATTTTCTGACTGTATATTATAAATATTTAATTCAGCTTAAGTGTAGCAATCAGCACTTAAAAATAAAAAGTATATTTTACTATAGCGTAGTATTATCACTTTTGTGGCATTTCATCTGTAAAGATAAATCTGCATAGCCATCGGTTGCAATAACCGTTGGATAGATGGCACTCTGCCGCTAAAAAGCAGTCAAAAATCAAAAAAGCAGTGAAAAAAAATATTTGTGCTTACATCAGCCTTCCCGGTAGCATAATGGTCAATGCTGCCGCCCGGATTGCGGAAGACCCAGGTTCGATTCCTGGCTGGGTCGGGTAGGCATTTAATTTTTTCACTGTATTTTATAAATATTTAATTCAGCTTAACTGTAGCTATTAGCACTTAAAAATAAAAAGTAAAATTTATTATTTAACATTCTTTCATTTCGTTAAAAATTCCGTTAGCCATTAGACGAACAATTTGTCCGTTTTCACCTCATCCCGATCCGCTAGATATGGCGAGAAGTCCGTCAAGTTGGCAACACTGCTTGGCATCGGGACGCCTTCGTGTCCAATACCAGCATGTAATACCCAACACTATTACGCCTCGGGAATTTTATTGGTCACTAATGAGGTGCTCGATCAGGCAGTATTTACGCGCTCGGTCTGCGATTCCTGAAGTTAAGCAACTTTTGCAAAGGCCGATCATCGGATGGGTGACCAAAAATTTATCATCAAGATCTAGTCCGTGCTTCAGAAGGTACGTAAAGCCCCGACGGCTTCTCGGCTACATCAGCAGTCATTATAACGACCACCAATCCGCACTGATGGCAGGCACAGGGAAGGCTCGTGCCCCAACATGGGTGATTTAAGAAGAGCTGGTGATGATTGATGATGAATGAGCAGAGATAGAAAGACAGAGCAGGAGTAGTCAGTGCAATTAAGCGTAAACGACCGTAAACATTATATTAATAAAGATTCGCCCCTGGGATATTAAAGCGGCAATTTTGTAAATGTCGTTACTTATAATAAAGCTGTGGAGTTCTTCTCCACAGCTAAAAAATAGGCGTACTGAATGGGTAGTAGGTAAAAAAATGTTTGGACGATTCAAAAGCACTTTTTGAATAAAAAATATTTAACTTTGACTTTGGCAAATTAAGCTTTATTCGTAAGCATCTTGTGAGAATGCTTATTTTATATAGGTATAATTAATATTTATCAAACATATTTAATAAGACAGTTCTTAGCAAACAGTACTGTGTGTCCATATTAAGAATGACATGACAATGACAAAATTGCACTAACTATATCTATCACTACTGATGAGATTTGCACCACAACTCAATAACTGCCTCTGTGATCTAGTTGTTAGATCACCGGTATCAAGACCCAAATGTCTTGCTCGGGTTCGATTCGATTACATGGTATTCCTTTTGCACATGCAAATTGGCAACACAATATAATCTATATTAATAAAAATCAATTGCCACAAGCATGTCATAGCATCACTTGAGAACGGCTCGACTGATTTGGTTGATTTATTTTTCGTTGTGTTTGTAATTATAAGGACAAGGTTATATTTAAAAAAATGACGGGACACGGTTGTTCACTCTAGCGGACGAAGTCGCGAGCGGGCCACTGTATACTAGTTGTATAAAACATTGCATACAGTTTAATAAAACGACGAATATCGCGATGTCTGCTGCGCGCAAAAGAATTTCTGCCAAAAACCTAATAGAAAAACAATTTGAATTGTCCAAAGTGGCCTTTTTAGATCTGAAAGTTAATCTTGAACCCGCAACGAAAATAATCAGATTAGAGGAATAAGATTGAAGGGCGGCGGACCCTCGGGATACGCAGAAACAGATAGACAGCCTCCTTGTAGCCACAGACCCCGCAAAGGGTTCGACATGAAAGTATATAAAAATAATTAAGAAAAGTAAACGAGAGTAGTTTCGTAAAAAAAGGTTTTATTCCAATGCTAGTAGCGGGATAGATTTATGTTTTTGTATTTGTCTGACAAAGTTTCAATATTCATACAAACAGGATGTGGAAATTTTTCTTCCGCGTCGCATGCCGTGCCCGCCTGTAATTGAGACGACATTTAACTTCAGTGCCTAGATGTAGTATTTTAGTAATCTGTATTAATTATTTTCTACCTAGTTATTGCTTGTATTTGTTTAGGTCTTGTTGGTTGTCCTAATAAATAAATAAATTGTGATATGTTGGTCGAGCAACCAATAGCGATGGAAATAGATATTCAGGTTTCAAACTTGTCCCCATGATCCAGCATCAGTCGTCATAACAACGTCAGTAGCATCGCTGTGTTCTGTCAGTAGCATATACGATAGCCAAGTTCAAGTTTATGTTCAAGGTCGAGTTTCTCAGAAGGTGAACTTCGGGTGAAGTGCGCTTTTATCGTCTCTTAACATCAAACCATGGCCGGCCGCTTGTGAAATCAAAATGAAAAACTAAAATGTTTCGTTCCAATTTGGTTTTTTTCCAAAGTATTTTTATTTGAATACATATATTAAATTTACTAATTGATAAATATTCGTGAACATGCATGAGTGAGTGTAATCAATTCATCTCAATATTAAATTTACTGAAACGTAAGAGTTCAAAATTTTTCGCGCATTTTCTGACAATTCATAAAAACATATTATAGAGTAAAGAAAAGTTAATAAAAAAATATTTAAGTAAGCTCACTCTCTTATGCCTTTTTCATTTCACAAAAAAATATAATATGCTATCAAAGTACCTACGTATAAATTTTCGCCGATAATTATATTACAGTTATGTAATTTTTTTGTTTCATTTATAATGGTTTGATCATTGACTTTGCTGTTGACTGTAAAGCCTCCTGGTAACAAACGATTAGATTTAAAATTTGCCATGCAAGTGCTCGTTTTCGCTAACGTGATCGAATAGTGAAGTAAACTCGCACTAGGCACCCTGAAGACTTAGTGGTATGGGTTAAAACTGGGCTTATCTCGTCGGCTCATTAGAATTAAATAAATATTTATTCAAGTAAATTTACTAAATAAGCATTTTTGAATCGTCATAAAATACTTTGTCTACCATCCATTTAGGACGTCAAATAGCAAGAAGCATGAAGAACGGGCGCAATAAACTGCACAGCTTTATACAACCTGGAAAAAAATAAGCAATAAAATTTGAGCAGCTTCATGTTTGGTGATAACTATTTTTACACAAGTAATAGGTAGCTGAGAAATTTATATTTTTTAGACAAAAAGGGCGGGCGCGGGCGGCCTGAGAGCGTGGCGCGGGGGAGACGGCGGGGTAGGTACAAGCGTGCCACGTGTCAAAGGTCACTCATCCGGCACTGCGATTGCGCTTGTCAATTAATAACAAAATAGGGTTGTACAAAATGTTAACATTACACAAACAATTTTTTTTTAAATATTAATTTTTTTAACCACATTTAATGGTGATATTTAAGCAGTTTTTACAGGGTACGCTTAAATATTATTGCTAATTTTTTTACAGATTGTAGTAGAATTGATTGTATTGTGTAGAAGTAACGAGAGATTAACAAAATTATATGTCGTTAGTAATGCAATATACAATTTTACAATAATAAAATATATATGTCGGAGTTATTTCATAGACTAGTAACGGCATCTATCGATATTAGGCTGAATAGCTTGGCAGAATAGCTTGGCATTATGAAATTATCCCTGAGTCAGTAGTTCGAGCGAGTAGTGGGAGCATAGTGAGTCTATGACATCTATCACTGTCACTTGTCAGTGAGGTAACGTTAGTTTGTGAAACTCACTCTCGCACTCACTTTACTTCTGGAGCTCGACTGTGCCGGACGTGTGCGCACTGACTCTATTCTACGCACAAAATGGCGGACGGAGACGACGCTTTCCAACAAAATCCGTTTCCATCTCCGACATCAGAAGTGGGATGTAACCTTTGCTCTACGGATGTAATCGACGCGAACAACTAGAAGAAAACGATGCCAAGTTTTATCGTAAATGACAACGGATGTTGGAACAGCAAAATCAGAATTGGATGGCGTTACTTGATGTTCAGAAAGCACATGAGGAGATTCATTACCGGAGTTAATACGCGTGCGTAGCTACAGTCGACGTATGGATTGCTACATTCTCCATATTTAGAGGCACGGATCCTTTTGCAAACATGTGCCCACGCGCTCATACCATCACTGCGGGGCGCGGGGAAGGGCGTTACTAGCAACTGCGGTGCAACCGGCAGCAGCGACACCGACACCGGCAGCATGGCGAGCAACGTGAACCAGCGTCATCGGGTAAACAGACCTGTGCTGCATCGGCAACCCTGCTGGACGCTGAATGTTTCTGGTGATGTTTTCATGATTCAGTATGATCATACAATACTTTTATCGCCTGTAATATCTGCTGTCTTTCGCATTGGAAGCTCCGCGCTTCATGCAGTTGCGCTTTCGTATTGGAAGCTCCGCGCTTCATGCTTCAACGCTTTCGCATTGGAAGCTCCGCGCTTCATGCAGTCGCGCTTTCGTATTGGAAGCTCCGCGTTTCATGCTTCAACGCTTTCGCATTGGAAGCTCCGCGCTTCATGCAGTCGCGCTTTCGTATTGGAAGCTCCGCGCTTCATGTTTCAACGCTTTCGCATTGGAAGCTCCGCGCTTCATGCAGTTGCGCTTTCGTATTGGAAGCTCCGCGCTTCATGCTTCAACGCTTTCGCATTGGAAGCTCCGCGCTTCATGCAGTCACGCTTTCGCATTGGAAGCTCCGTGCTTCGTGCTTCAACGATTAAGCATTAGAAGCTCCGCGCTTTGTGCTTCAACGTTTACGCATTGAAAGCTCCACGCTTTGTGCTTCAACGCTTACGCATTGGAAGCTCCGCGCTTCGTGCCTCAACGCTTACGCATTGGAAGCTCCGCACTTCGTGCTTTAATGTTTTCGCATTTGAATCTAGTTGCTCTTAAAAGAAGAGCTCCGGAACTGCTGCGCTCGAGAACGCGCGCAGTGTCAGAATGGCCGTGTCGGAGTTATTTCATAGACTAGTAACGGCATCTATCGATATTAGGCTGAATAGCTTGGCAGAATAGCTTGGCATTATGAAATTATCCCTGAGTCAGTAGTTCGAGCGAGTAGTGGGAGCATAGTGAGTCTATGACATCTATCACTGTCACTTGTCAGTGAGGTAACGTTAGTTTGTGAAACTCACTCTCGCACTCATTTTACTTCTGGAGCTCGACTGTGCCGGACGTGTGCGCACTGACTCTATTCTACGCACAAAATGGCGGACGGAGACGACGCTTTCCAACAAAATCCGTTTCCATCTCCGACATATATATCTGTTGGAGTGGTGGAAGTAAACAAAACAAAACAGAAAGCTCTGCTGATTACTAACGTTGTAGTTTTAAAAGTCACGGAAACAATATCCCCTAGTTATATTTTATGGTATGCTCGGTAATAGGAACAATTTCCGTGACCAGGACGCTTTATTATCAAATTACCCGGCAAAATGTTGGTCACATTGCACGCGCTATGCTTTCGTTGTATTTACAAAATGAAGATAACAGGAGCCGGTGCAGATTGTTTGTTATGGACTATCAACCTAACTAGTATCATATGGAGCCCTGTAAGCGGGTCGATCGTACTAGCTAAACATTTAGTAGGTTTGACGGCTTGTTAAAAATATTGGTGAAAAAAAGAGGAGTCGGAGCCACAATGACGTTTGTAGCGATGACAGTAAATATTAAGTACAAATATTTTGCAACCTTAATTTAATCTTTATTTTTAAGGTTTAAGGTTCATAGTAAGCTGAAGTTGTTGATGCTTTTCAACGTTTTTTCAGATTTTGTTCGAAATTTAAATGCATAGGTATGAGCAAACAGGACTACTTTCGAGACGCCTTTATGTTTCGGATCCTTTATCTAGTAGATAATTGACCGAAAGGCATAACGCTACTAGAATAGAAATGGAATAGAATGACACCCGTATGGGATTGCCATTTAAGCCAATCAAACGTCTTTAATACGTATCGTCATTATGTCGATATCAGATGTTGACAACAACAATAGTTAATTTCTAAACGTGTAACTATTTAAACTATCATGGTCACTTGCAATAGAGTAATTATTAACGGGATTCTTACCATGTCTTACCATGTCAAAGCTGTCAAAAAAAACGATACCCAAAAATCGGCCATTGCTGAACAGTTAATCCAGTCGGGCCCTAATCACTGAATTAAGTTGTACAACCCTCAGATAATTTCGACAGAACGCCACCACGTATGTACCTAGATCGGTGAAAGAAGCGATTGAAATTACGAAATACAAAAATTTCAATCGTGAAGTTGGATTCAAACTGTCGCATGTATGGAATCCAGCGATTGGTGTTGTTAAAAACCGCAAAAACAACAATAAAGCCGTTTCGCATTCCGATACTGTAAGCAATTTCGAGTGAATAGTGACTTAGAAACCGGTGGTACGGACATCGAGCGCATAAAGCGACTAAGGAAGAGGGTAGATCGTTTTGTCTGCTCATAAAAAACTTACCCTCATTAACTTCAGTAACTCCGTGCTCATGGCGGATGCAACTGTGCTGAAATATCGGATACTCATAAATAATATTAATAAAGAGGTAAAGTTTGTGATTTTGTTTGTTTGTTTGTTTGTTTGCAGAGGGTAATCTCTGGAACTACTGATCGAATTCCAAAAAATCTTTCACTGATAGAATGCTACATTATTTGCGGGTATACTTTATTTTGAAAAAGAGTTTTATTTTAAATCTCAAATCCACGCGGACGAAGTCGCGAGTGAAGTGCTAGTAAATAATAAGCATGGTATGAATCCCGAAAATAATTACTCTATTAAACGTGTAAATGAAATCACGTGACAGTTTTCTAAAACTTCAACCTTTTTTTATTTGCCCTAAACATGAATTTCTGTGACCTAAAAGTTATTTACGTCTGCTCCATTTCTAAACCATTCAGCTGGCATTTGCATGGCGTACGTGGGATCGAAGCTAACAGCTAAAAGCCTATTGAGTATAGGCGGAACTAGTTGTTCGTTGTATACGTGTATTATTTTGTGTAGGTATTTAAACATTCAATTGACGGAATAACATATTAGTGACGTCATAGTTTCCATTCCCATACAATTTATATTTTTGACAGTTGCTAAAAGTGTATCCATTGACTAATCAGTCCACTACTCAATTATCGACAAATTGAATGCAAAATCTAGAGCAAAATAAATTCACTAATTCGTTTCGCTCGTGAAATACGATTAATCAGGTTCGTATTTCGTATAAATTAGTTTAGCACCGGGTCTGCACTGGCTAATTGCTTGTTAGACGTATTGTTAGTTTCAAAAATGTGTTTAAAATCAACTAAAAAAAGTAAAAAAATAAAAACGTTAACTCGAAAGTGCACTTTACTCTTTCTTGCTTAATTTTAGTTTGAAATTAAATGTCGAGATATTTTTGGACGCCTGTATTCTTCATTTTTCTATGCAGAGTGTAGACTGTACATACTTGTCATAATTATTATAAAAACCTTAGGTGGTGCAATCAAACGTGAATTATTTGAGATACATAAAAACAAACTGAACAGAATATTATATAGTTGTAACACCATCGAACTAACGATCATCATCATCATCATCATCAGCTCATTTTATGTCCCCACTGCTGGGGCACGAGCCTTCCCTATGGATGGATAGAGAGAACGGGCCATAAACAACCACGCGGGCCCAGTGCAGATTGGCGGTTGTTAACGACTGCTAATGCAGCCGGGACCAACGGCTTTACGTGCCTTCCGAAGCACGAAGGAGCTCGAGATGATAAATATTTGGTCACCCATCCGATGACCGGCCTTTGCGAAAGTTGCTTAACCTCAGCACTCGCAGACCGAGCGCGTTAACCATTGCGCCATGGAGCTCCTCAACTAACTAACGATAACTAACGATATAATATCTTATTAAAAGATTTTTTTAAATAACATTAGCATATCGACGGCCTTCTAGCTTGTGCCATTCCTCCAATTGCAAACAGGGATTTGCGTAAAGTTTTGTTTATTATTTAATTAAAGAAAGTTTTCACAAACCTCGTGAAATTATCTGTCATTTCCTTCCATATTATTTTCTTTTAGCTGATAAATATACAATGGAATGATTTTTTTTTATTTTTTTTTATTCCTATCTGCTATCGATTTTCTCCCACAGGATGGGAGGCATTGTATTCTAATTTTCTCTTTCATTCCAGTTCTCGCTTTTATTCCTCTCGTACTTTCATTCCTAATTCTCTTTATCATTCATCATCTTTCGTACTTTACGGCTGGGTGCTGCCGTCTATTATTCTAACCAGCCTTTGCCATCTATCTAGCTATATATTTTCTTAATACACAAGGTTTATGTACTAACATAGGTGAGCAGGGGAAATAATCGACTTATCTTAAAACATGTGCACGTAAACTTATAGATTAAATTGGCCTCTTTTTACATTTCTGGCTTAGTGCTTATTACTAGTGTTTATTACTAACTAAGTTTGTTAACATTAGTTCTTATAGCTATAAATCTTGTTTGCAAAATTACGTACTGTTATTTAGAAACATATTAAACTTAACTTTTCCGCGTGAGTAGATTTACTGCACATTCCACAAGAATGTGCATGAATCACTCTGCCTTATTCTACACATTTATATATTTGCTGTTACTTATTTCGCTTACAGACAATTTCACCTATTTTTGTACAGTATTTTAAAAATTTATCCCTAGAGTCCTTCGCGGCCAAGAGATTCGCAAAGTTCTTGGGGACAATGCGGGTGCCCAATTCCGCCTCTATGTTGTACCTCTCGCGAGTGTGTATAGGGCACTCGGAGAGGATGTGTACTACTGTTTCGTCAGTGCTAGGGTCACAGACGCACGACGGGCTGTCCTTACACTTAAATCTGTGTAAGTATGCAGAGAACCCGCCGTGACCCGTGAGCACCTGTGTGGTGAATTTAGTGTGCGTAAATTTTCGTGTGATTCTGTATGCAGCGGTGGTGTCAGTAAAGAAGAGTTTAGTTACTTCGGCTGTAGCACCGGACTGGTACCTCTGGTTCCACTCGCCTAGCGTCCCATCCCTGATGAGGCGCTTTGCGAACGAAACAGGGCACTTGTCGTAGTCCGGTTTTCTCTTCAATTTCATAGCGGCTTCCTTGGCTAGCACGTCGGCCCTTTCATTCCCTTCCAACCCCGCATGTGCTTTTATCCAAAACAAAGCAACAACTTTGCTTTGCTTAAATGCTGTGTGAATGTTGCTACGGACACCTACTGCGAGGGAGTGGAGGGAATTTCCGCCGGTGACGGCTTGCAGAGCTGCCATTGAATCGCTATAAATTCCAAAAGACACTTCTTTCCTACTTAGTGCTACTTCCGAAGCTTTGTGGAGTGCTAGTAATTCGGCCTGGAAAACTGTACTGTACGACGGCAGTGCAAGTTTAAACGTTCTTATCTCGGCGGCGCCCCTCCAAAGAGATATCGCCGCTCCGACCTTCCCGTCTATCTTGCTGCCGTCGGTGTATATTTGTATGTCATGCGTGTTCATGTGTATTTGTGTTTGATCTGTGATGTGAGTAATGTTTATGATCATGCGTTCGGCCGGGTGTGGTAAGCGTAAGGCATGGTGTGGAGTCTCTATGTCTCTGCCCCGAAGGTCAGGCCGAGGCACTCCCCTCCTCACTTCATAAAGGGCTGCTGCCTCTTTAATCCGGAGGTCGAGGGGAAGCGTCCCGGACAAAACCAGGGCAGAGGTGAGTGATACTGTTCTATATGCTTTGCACATTTTTTGTGCAAACCCCCGTTGTAATGTATCCAGCTGTTTGCGCGTCATGATCTTGTCTGCAGCTGAAGACCAAGCGCCAGCTGCACACGTCACAACGGGTTCCACCACCGCAGTGTATGTAGTTTTGGATACTTCAGGCGTCAACCCCCAGTTTACATACGCCGCTTTGGAGAGGTGTTTGTAGAAGGCGGCGGCCTTCCGACAGACATTGTTAATATGCGAGTTAAATGTCAGCTTATTGTCGATTGTCAAGCCCAGGAGCTTGATCTCCTTCCTACTTTCAATCGGTATCCCGTTCATGTTGAGGCGGGGGGTGTCATATTTAAGTTTCCTATAATGGAATGTTAAAGTAAGCTGTGTGTTTGAATATTTTTACAAGAAAAAGTCTGTGGGCAAGTGGTGGGCGACAAGTCTAAGGTTCGAGGAGGCTTGTATAATATCATAGAAACGATATGGTATTTAAAAGGGATTGTATGGCATGCCTCCGTCCCTTTACTCGATTCTCCGAAGAGTTCAGAACTGATCGAGAGCATAAAAACCCGAGGGTGCCTATAAAGGCTAGCTCAGCTCAGTTTGACCGGGTCGTGGGTGGTGACGGTTTTTACTTTGGCAACTGTTACTTATCATGGATTCTTCTTCAGCCTATAGCCACCCACTGCTGAGTGAAGGCCGCTTCATATGCACGCCGTTGTATCATGGCTTACGGGCTATATAAAATTAAGGGGTCGTTGATTAAAACAGGCTTCTGCTCTCCTTTCAAGTTTCGCCTACTCTCATTTAAGCTTCGCAGTATAAAACAAATATTATACAAAAATTTTACGAATTCAATATCGTTGAGGCCTCAAGTTCTGAAGCAATGAAACTTTCTAAGGTTACGTCGGCCGCTTATTTCGCCGTTTTCGTCGTAAATCTTCAAAGAAAAAACAGCCGATAATGCCTCTGTTTGAGAATGCTGCCCTCCTTCCGCCACTTAGGACTATCCGGTTTTGATGCTTTAGCTCCACATTTTCTTTGTGAATGTGAATAGTAAGTGAAAATGCCGTCATTAATAATAGTAAAAAAAAATAATAAGGGTCAGATTCAGAAAGCAGTACTGCTTGACACGGCACGTATTGTCAGGAGGTTCCTCACTCTGCAGCCCTGACCACCGGTAGCTTGGGCCCTGCCCCGCTGCTGGTGGTACTCTAGGATTAGGTTTTTATAATGTTTTATTGTTTTTATATTAAAATATTGTAAAAATCTAGTTTTAAGAAAGAAAATAAATAAAGGATATAATAATTTTTAACAGTACCTACAGTAATATAAAGTAACAAAAAGAAAAAAGCAGCTTGAAGTTAAAGTATGTCTCTGCTAGGTTAGGAAGACCTGTTTTCTAGGAGACAGATCCTTCCTTTTCTTAATTTCTAAAATACTAATATTATAAAAGTGAATGGATGTGTAATTTTTACTTTTTTATTTTTAAGTGTTGTTGTTGTTTTTAATTGCTACGCTTAAGCTAAATGTATATATGGGATGTGTAATGTTTATGTGTGTGTGTGGTGTGTGTAGTGAGAGGGTGTGTGGGGGTGTGTGTGTGTGTGTGTGTGTGTAAGGATGTGAGGGGGTGTGTTTGTGTGTGGATGTGTATGTATGTTCAGATAGGTGTTATTCCGATGAAGTTATTTGGTTAAAATAAATTCGAAAATCAAACCTGAATTACAAAAAGCGTTGTGGTTTCAGGTCACCTGTGTGACCTGAAACCACAACGCTTTTTGTAATTTGGGTGAAAGATCCCGCCATTTTTTATCTTGCTGTATCTGCTGTTAGTTGTGACAGCGTTACAAATAATCAGTCATAACAATCAGTAAGAATCCGAACGTCTCGGTGGCCAAGTGGAAAAGTGCTCGGTGATATCTGGTGATTGTATGTTCAATTCCAGGGCGGGCAAAGTTGTTTCGGGTTCATCTTTATTGTACAACAAACCTTTTCTACAGCAACAATTAAATGGACTATTTGATTATTTTAAAATTGTTTTCTCACACACAGTTTTCAATATATTGAAAATGAAAAAAGCGCTTCCAAAAGACCACTTACCTTAGGCTGGACTCGAACTCACGACTTTTCGCAACCTGGTCTACAGTTCTTCTATCTGAGCTCACGCGTCAACGGATCTTTATCAAATATTTCAAATACCTAAGCTAATTAGCAAAGTCAGCCATGAATATGCCTTCCCCCATGAGGGGGTCGGGGGAAGAGTCCGACATAACAAACGTCGTCACCTCGGTCGCAATGGTATGCCTAATGCATTTTCTCTTGTAATAATATAACCGTGTGGTGCCGGGGGTATAGAATTGCACCACCAAATCTCTTCCCGCGGGTGTCATAGAAGGCGACTATGGGACCATTCCAGAGGATGGGCAGCACCGTCTCTCTGTGATTATTCTCACCTTACTGCGATCGCCAACCAGCCTGCCAAGCGTGGCGATTTTGGCAAATTCCCCTCAAAATGATTTATCCTTGAGGTAGGCCTTTGTCTAGCAGTGGACGTCTTTTTGGCTGAGATGATGATGATGATGATGAATAAATGCCTTGTAATCTCTGTTCAGAGTTATTTTTGTTTCAAGAATGTATTCAAAATATGCGCACGATTCATTACGCTACTTGTATCTTTCGGACGCATGTTTCTTTGGAAGAATCCGTCTAGAATTCGAATCGTGCTTTATTAGTTCGGCTGAAAAGAGCTCTGAATGCCTCGTGCGAGTTTTATTTGTCATTTGAACACGTTAACGGAAACACGAATTCGTATGGCATTGGAGCAGCGCTTTCTGGGAGTTAAAATTTTTACTATAAGTAGGTACATTTTTTTGTATTTGTTACGAGACCGAGTGGCAAATAAAACTCGCAGTAGGCACCCTGTTCATATGCGGTATGTAGAACATACAGGGATAACTCGAACTGATAGCCTAGCTTGAAGAAGATATTCTAGATGAGATGAAATTCCGTGCGATACGTAGCGGTTAATCTAGTTAGTAGCATACCAATGCTACTCACAACAGAGTTCCGAAACAACAATGTTCTAGAGCTAGAAATAAGATAGCTGATAGTCAATACCTTAAAAGTTGCGGACCTCCGTCAAGTGCGCGCGAGGAGGTCTAAATTTAAAGGTAAATTATAAAAAAACTGTATAATGTTTCGGACGCAGAGCCTAGAAAATATTTTTAAAAGAATCCTGTCTGTCACTGTCAAACACAAAGATATTATTCTTTGTGTTTGACAGTGACAGATGTCCTCTACTTCCATTTTTGAAACAATCTTCATTTAATTTAGTGTATTACAAATACATTAAATGTTTTTTTTAATACTGGTTGACCCGGCGGACTTCGTACCGCTTTAACAGTTTCTATGAAAACAAAACAAACAAAGACATCAAATGTTTCACAGCTAGGAACATTTTGTATTGGGAAATTAAATTGTCGTTTTTAGTATTTTCCGTAACTTATTATTTATGTTTCTCACCGTTTCAACCTTCCCTGAACTTATACAAATTCAAAATCAAAATTAGCCAAATCGGTCCAGCCATTCTAGAGTTTTACCGACTCAAACGAACAGTAATTGATTATATATATATAAATAAGCTTTAACTATACCAAATCTTACACTCATCCGAGTGCAAAATGAACTTAAAAAAATTGCACTAAAAAGTAAAAAATAATTGCGTGTTTAGTTTGTTCAATTTACTTGCAATTAACCTATATTATACTCAATCTTATATTCTTTCTTAGAAAAATATATAGGTATAATTATTGTTATTTTTGGAGCCTATATCCTTTCAAATAAAAAAAGAATTTTTCAAATCGGTGTATAAATGACGGAGTTATGAGGTAACAAACATTAAAAAAAAAAATTCTGCCGAATTGATAACTTCCTCCTTTTTTTGAAGTCGGTTAAAAAGGGACACGAAAATGCTGAAATATCGGATACTCACGCATGACAAACAACATGGTAATAATTAATCGAATACGGTTAATTATTATTATTCTAATAAAAATCACCAGGATAGTTTAATAAGTTATAAAGAAAATTTGTTAAGATTCTCAACTTTCAAGACAAGAGGCATAATTATAAACCTTTAAAATCGAATCTAATAAAAAGATGATAAATGAGCGACGTCAAATAAAAGAACAGATAAATGCTTGACGAATTACTTTTTAACATTAAAAAGACGGATAATAATTCGATTATTCGCTAACTTTTGTATAATTGTATAATTAAAAGGCATAATTTATGATATTAAGAGAGACGATTAAAAAGGCGACAAATCTTATTGAGTTAAGAAAGTAAATAACACAATTGGCCGTTTATAAGTAGTTATACTACGAGTATATAAACAAATATAAAAAAAAATGATTGACACAAAATAAACAACTAAACAAATTCATCATATTTTTTTAAAGAGCTCACTGTCGACAGCCTTTTAGTCTTAGGTCGTTCGCTGCGTCAAGCGGGCGCACGGCGCGGCCGGCGTGCGGCTTTGTTTTTTTTTTCTCCGTTGTTCATAGGCAGCCCGCCCGACGATGATCTGCCTTCACGCAGCTGTGATCTATGAATTCACACGAAACAGGCACGTCGTGCGCCCGCTTGTCGCAGCGGACGCTCTTATAGCGTCACCGGACGTTATTGTAGGCAGCGATAAATTTAAAGTGTTCCTTAAGCCATGTGATCGAAACATCGTCAAAGAGGATGGCATCACGCAGGCGTGTCCTCAGTATCCTCAACCTATAAAAGCCCCACTGCTCGGCAAAAGTAGGCTTTTTCATAAAAAGACAACGTCATAGAAAGTCCTCTGAACTCGACGCGCGGAGTCTAGTAGGGACACGGACACGCTTGCGTAATGCCATCCCCTTAAGTTTAGTAGACAATGTTTCCATTACATGGCTTGAGGAACCCCTTAAGTTTCCACCAAAAAAAATCCAGTGACGCTGTAAAGGCCATAGGCGACCAATAGAATATTTTCTATAAAAAAACAACCAGATTCCAGTTTGATTTTGATATCAGCTTACGTTCATTTTCCTAACTAAATTACATAATGTTTTTGTATGTAATAATACGGTTTATTAATGGAACATATTAGTAGCCCAAAAAAGTTGTCTCCTTTAACATTTTATTTACTTAACGAGACCTCGGTCTGTCCAAAACACAGTGAACCAGTTTGAGCATTAATACCTATTGATTAACAAAATACAATTATTGCATTCTACAAAACAGGTTGATCAACTCGCAATCAAATGAATCCGTTTAAAAACTTGTATGCCAAGTTTTAAATATAATTAAATATAAACAGATTCGTATGTTTCCTACCTACAAAACGACGAAACGGCTTAAATCATATTTCTTATGATTTTTCAACCACAGAAAGAAGTTTTGTATAGATTAATTTTATTGTAAACGATCAAGGCTTAATAAAAATGCGCTTTTAAGAATTGTGTAGTTGACTAATTAGTAAGTAAGATACGTTTATCTTAGACTAGCGGCCCGCCTCGGCTTCGCACGGATGTACTTTTATTTTTAAACATTTTTTTTAATATAGCCTTCCTTAATAAGTGGACTATTCAAGACAAAATTATTTTTTCAATTCGAAACAGTAGTTCCTGAGATTAGCGCGTTCAACCAAACAAACAAACTCTTCAGCTTTATATGATAGATAACCTCTTGCGGACACGGAATATTGCAACAGCTGCGCTCGGACTGTTCCGAGATGTTCCGAGATTCGTATCCGTGAGAGGGTCTATGTGTGCATTGCTCGAGCGAGGTATATATTAAATTTAGCTTCTGTGGCTCTCCTTATTTTGTGTTGATACCTAGCTTTTTATCGATCATTACAAATACCTCATCATCATCATCATCATCATCAGCTCATTTATGTCCCCACTGCTGGGGCACGTGCCTTCCCTATGGATGGGTAGGGAGAACGGGCCATAAACCACCACGCGGGCCCAGTGTGGATTGGTGGTTGTTAACGACTGCTAATGCAGCCGGGACCAACGGCTTAACGTGCCTTCCGAAGCACGGAGGAGCTCGAGATGATAAATTTTTGGTCACCCATCCGATGACCGGCATCAACCACTGCGCCATCGAGCTCCTCAGCGACATATACGTGTGATTATACTATAAAAAAGCAAAGCAATTGGATTGTACCTCGGCATGTGCTGACCCAGGAAGAAGTTAAAACAAGAGAGAAAAAATCCTTTTTTTTGTACCAAATCAAAACTTTAATCTTCCAAAGATATTGTAGGGGAATACCGAACTACTCGTATATCGTAACTAATTACGTTCCATCAATAGAGTGGTTATTAACCAGTTTTTAGGTTACAGACATTCGTGTTAAAGTCAAATTAAAGAACGGTTATTGCTCCAAAAGAGTTTTTATGTGATGTCATTTGTAGTTTGAATGTTTCGGATTAACCTACCTTATTTTTGTTGTCAACATCCTCATTATTATAGTACGTTATTATGCCTTTATACCCAAAGCCAAAGTCAAACCATTTATTTAATATTCACAGGCCCTAATCGACGATCGACAAAAACTACAACAAACTAAAATCGATAAAATTAATACGCTAAACCACTGAATCTTCGGCCTGTTAGGATTTTGGGAGTCTTTGACCGAGAAGAGCTAAGTTTTTCTTTCTTTATTTTATCTATCAATTTACAAAGTAGAGCAGAGAAGATAAGACAAAAAACGAAATTTAAAAAAAAAATACAATGTAAATACAAATCAACTACTCTAGTATCACGTTCATCATCATCATAATAATCTGCCCACATCAGTCCACAGCTGAACATAGGCCTCTCCCAATCCATGCCACTGAGCCCGATCTTCGGCTATTCACATCAAACCGCTGCCAGCCACTTTGCGTATATCGTCGCTCCACCGCGCCGGAGGGTGTCCTACACTACGTCTGCCGAGTCGCGGTCTCCACTCTAGAACACGTTTACCCCAACGGTTATCAGTCCTGCGGCTTATATGACCAGCCCATATCATCATCATCATCAGCTCATTAATGTCCCCACTGCTGGGGCACGAGCCTTCCCTATGGATGGATAGCGAGAACGGGCCATAAACCACCACGCGGGCCCAGTGCGGATTGGTACGCGGGCCCAGTGCGGATTGGTATATATCCATATCATCATAACGTTATTTATTTATTATTTGGGTCTGCTACCCTTCAATCTATCTCCGAGAATATAGCAATGCATGACAATGCTGCTTGGGGCAGAAATACATATAGATAATGGTAGTATCCACTCATAAGGTTTTGTGCAGGATTTCTACCACCCCGACAAAAAAAACACGACAAAATACTATAATCTGGTAAACAGTTTCATAAACAGTACCAAACGAAAGGTGACCGTGGACGGAGAAGAGATTGCACATGTCCAGGAATACATTTACTTTGGCCAAATAATCTTCTTTCAGGCAAGTAAGAAAAAGACGACCTTGATGGGTTCAAGAAAGAATGGCATGATGTTGCAAGAGACCGGAAGGTGTGGAAAAGTGTGGAGAGGCTTTTGCCCAGGAGCAGGATTGTTATGGCTGATATAAATAATAATTATATTAAAAAATAAATAATAAGGATAGTTTCTTTTTTGAGTAGAGTGAGGAAGCGTTAAGAATCATAAGCATTACACTTTTAAGTTATTCTTTAAAAGTAAGACTACCGCAAAAAGGAATAGTCATAGTCATATATATTTAATGCATCACGTTGTACAAGATTTTATAAAAACAGTATAAAATCCCAAACATGGCCCTGCAAGGGCATTGTTAACAACATAACTTCACTACATAGTATAAAACAAAGTTGCTTTCTCTGTCCCTATGTCCCTTTGTGTGCTTAGATCTTTAAAACTACGCAACGGATTTTGATGCGGTTTTTTTTAATAGATAGAGTGATTCAAGAGGAAGGTTTATATGTATAATACATGCATATAGTAGAGCAACACTGATAATATCAGCATTGCAACCGTGCGAAGCCGGGGGCGGGTCGCTAGTATTTAATAAATAAGCAACTCGCTTTGCAGTTTTAAACATATGCTAGCTTTAAGGTTATAGGCGTCATTAAGAAACCTTATAACAAAAGACGACAAACAATTAAACTGCGAATGGCCGTATGATTGCTCGACCACTTACCAGTTTGATCACCATCTTTAGTTGCATAACAATTATTGTGTTTTACTCGCCACAATTAATTAATGCATATGCACAAACAATAAATACTTTAGCACCTCACCTCCCATTAAAGATTCGACATGAGTCAAGAATGACAATTATAAAATTGAATATAAACAAAATATCCAAATGTATAAAAAAATTATAACATACACCAAAGATGTATTGTTACAGTATAAAGACTATATACTATGATTAAGGTTATATATCCGCCCGAGATTATACCGGAGGAGATTCTACTAGCCCTCCATCAGGTCAAAAATGGAAGAGCCCCTGGAGAAGACGGTATCCTACCTGAAATGCTGAAGTCGAGTACCCGTGCTATCTGAAGTGCCTTGGCAACTCTATTCTCTAAGTGCCTTGTCGAAACTAGGCTAGGGTGCCTTGTAGCTGGAATAATGCTGTTATTATTCTTCTCCAAAAAAAAGGTGATATTAAGAACCTATACAACTACAGACCCATCACACACACACACACACACACACACATATATAACGTCACACCTGAGATATATTATTATTATTCTCTTTGTTTCTTTTTTTTGCCTAGCCTAGGTTTGTTATAATATTAATATAAAAGTAAAATACAAAAGCACATACAAAACATAAAAATATTATAAAAAACCTAGCCTAGGGTGCTACCGACAACGGGGCAAGGCTCAAGCTGCCGATGGTTAGGGCTGCAGAGGCAGGAACCTTCGGACTATCCGCGCCGTGTTCAAGAGTACCGCCTTCTGTATCTGACCCTTGATCCAACCATTGAACGAGAGTCTCTAGGCCTCTGCCTCGAATTTTGCGGGCAGCGGGGCGGCGGCGGCGCGGCGGCAGCGCGTCTTGACTGGAGTGCACCGCTGGAGCGGGCGACGAGCGGTGCACTCCAGTCAAGCCGCGCCGCCGCCGCTGCCGCCCCGCTGCCCGCAAAATTCGAGGCAGAGGCCTTAAGGTGTTGGTCGAGACTCTTCGCTACCAGACCGTTCGCAGACACGACTATCTATTATTATTATTAGTTTTTATATAAAAAGAAATCCATATTAGTACAGCTATACTTTAATTAATTTGTTTTAAGAGACCTATGAAGATGTAACAAGGTAATAAGATAATTAGAAGTGATGGTGATAAGAAATATTATTGTTTAACGAATTACAAGCCCGAATACACCTTGGTTAATTACATTTTTCGTGTAGGTACATGATGCTACTTACCTATCTTTTATGTCTCTAAATCTCTAATATATAATAAACGTTTTGTAAAATCATTAACTAGGTAGCGGAATATAAAAAAAAACAGTATTTTATATATTTTTTTTGTGAAATAAAAGACTTGACTGAATAACCGACTGCATTTTCCTATCTATGTAATATTTTTAAAATGTATACGAACCACGTTGAAAACGTATGTAGTCTCCTTCGTTATCAATAGTATGAAAGATTGCCTAGATAAGTAAGTATATTACAAAATTTTATATTACAAAATAAGGAATTACGTCCAAAAACATGACTAAACATTATGTATAGAGATAGCCCCCCAGAGGGGTTCTAACAGAGTTAGATTCAAAAGCTTTAATTATAACTTTCTGCATTCGATTAATGCTTTGAGATTTGAACTGGACGATTTTAATAGAGTATGGGATGTGGCATGTTTAATTCAGGCTAACTCGAATCACCTAACTTCACACAACAACTAGATTAAGTACCTGATATTTGAAATATCATTGTATTTCTTTAAATTGTTTGTATATGAAAGAGATATAATAATTTTATGTATGATTAGCGTTAACTGATTATGATAAATAACGTTTGTGTGCAAATCATTCTAAGTCATCACAAGTCTCATTGTATTGTACCCTGTAAAAGTTCTGAATAAAAAATTGATTTTTATTTTTATAAGTGTCAGTAATTTGTGTTTGGTCTGTATATAGTGTTTCATGTATCTAACTAAAAACAATTACAATTTGATTAATTATACTATCATGGTCATTTGCATTAAAATAATTATTCACGGGATTACTTTCACGTTATTTCGTGATCATAGCGCATGCAACTGTGCCGAAATATCGGATACTCACATATAATAAAAATAGTAAGAATCCCGTTAATAATTACTCGAATTACAATTTGATCTTTGCTTACCAGGAAGAAAGTGTCTGAAGGGTGTTCCATACTCTTCCCGTATATAGCGAGAAGTCTTTGCACGTGGAATGGTGCCCAGCACACGAAAAACGACAGGGCCACTGCCACTGCAACAAAAAATAATATCTATAACAAAAAGTTTCCACAGACTGTTGTTAATCACCACAAATATATTTGAAAGAAAAAAAAAAGAAAGACAAAGTGTTGAAAAAATTCCACGAGCGGGATTCGAACCCGCATCCCATGACATGCCGGATCAGGTGCACTGCCAACTATGCTATCGTGGCTCAATCCAACTCGCCGAAATCAATCAACACTATCTATTTTTACTTTATAAGCCAAAGGAGCCGCTAGTGGAATTTTTTCAACACTTTATCTTTTTTCAAATAATAATTTGTTCGCAACAATATTTGCGTAAAATTATATGTAAATAATCACAAATATATTGTTAAGAAAAAAATAGAAATTAATTTTGCGACAGAAATTATTTACATAGGAACAGTTTAAAACCAAAAAATGTGACAAAAGATCTACCACTCAGCATAATGTCAAGGCATTTATACAAACCAGACTTACAAAAGTTTGGTTAAAAGGTAGTTCACAAGAACAACGCTACTAGTTATTCGGCCTACGCCAGGAGACATGCGAAGAACCTTCGGTCAATAATGTACTAGCTAGATAAAGGATCCGGAACATAAGTGCATCTCGAAAGTGGTCCATCATGATGTTATCCAACCAAGTGGTTGGATAACATTAACAACTTCATCTAACTGTGAATCTTAAATCTTAAACATAAAGATTAATAAAAGTTGCAAAATATTTGTGCTTAATATTTTACTTTGGCACCAAAGTCGCGTACCGTTTTTTAAGCGCTTATCGGGAATCTACATAGTACTTAATTGATGGAAGCGAAGAACCGACAATAAACTCAACAAGAGTATTTCTTTGTTTTGTTCTCTACAGCGTCAGAATGTTAGAAAATGTCCCCCTATTATACTCGTAGAACATTTTACAAGAGCTATTCATTGTTGAGTATTTTTGATATTATTTGCATCTTTTGCCCTACGAAAGGAGATATTAGTTCCAAATGTGCCAATAGACTGACTTGCACCAGCGTTGAAACCTCTTTGATAGCAACTTCCCGCCCCGTCGACATTCACTGAAGCCTTACAAAACCTTAGGCATCTGGTAATAGGTTTTAAGCTGGTCTTTATATTATTATCCAGGTTGAAAGATCTGAGAGAGCCACAAAGCTTTACAGACAAAGGTTCGCGTAATGGGACGCAGACGGGAACCCAATCAGCTAAAATGATGAGTTGCTACCGTCTCTAATTTCATAGCGAATTCTATTATTTCCACATAGAGAAACATTTTCTTTTCAGTTTCTGTAGTAAACAAGGCAAAGGTTATCGTTATTATTAAGTAGCATAGTGTGTTTCATTAATTGGCTTATGTTTAGGTAAAATTTAATTTATGTATTTTCTGTACCATTAAAGCTGTTGAAACATTGTTCAAAAATAAATAAATAAATAATACTTATAGTAAGTGAAGAACGCTAAAGAAAAATAATATATGTTTATTGATGGGATTGACATGTCAATCATATACGTTTATCATTCTATTCCATTTCTATTCTACTAGCGTTATGCCACTCGTCTAGGGGAGCAGACATTCCATAAATTGTTTGAACTCTCAAAGTCACAAAGGAAACATAAATAACTTGTTCAATAGCTGTTTACAGTTTCGATATAAATAACTTATTACAACCAACATTCCCAAATTCCTTTCTTGCTATATTATTATGATTGTTATATCTATAGTTATTTATTACAAGCGAGGAAACAATAATCTCAAGTTAGAAATCTCGTAAAACTTGCTTTTATCTCGGAAATGGTAGGTCATACTTATAAGCGTTAGGAGATTTAATGTGTTTGTGCCAAAGACAGTAAAAAGTAATCTGGGTCTACATTAAACAAGATCTAAGGACAGTATAACTCTGTCTAAGCTAGTATTAAATATTTCATCTCAGTGCCCAAACCCAATAAGATCTTTTTAAAATAGTCACTTAAACCTCCTTTTACTGACATTTAATTTGAACGTTTTTGCTGAAAAAAAATGTTTTTATTCCATGTGCACTTTGCCACAATAAAAGCTAGAGCGGTGACATAATACAATAAAGAAAACATAAAAAAAATACAATAAATCAAAATTATGTAAGAAGAAAAGCACATTCGACGCTTTTCCTTAAAACATTTTCTCTCGAGTCCTGTGAGATATTGAAGCTTGACAATCACTTCAACTACATAAAAGATCTCGACCAAAAGTATCTTCTTACAAAACAACCGCTGAAGTAACAGCTCTCATCGTCTGTTATGTGTACAAAATGTACCGAATAGTTGTCTTGTGGCAACCTTATCGATTTTACTCTCGGTTGCCGCCATTTGTTTTCATTAATTTCATTAAAGACGTAGTTCGTGGTATAGAATAAATTGTGATCGTAGGTAGTAATTGTCCTTCAGGTGGCTACATATTTTTTAAATTTAAACGCTAACACAATTTAAAACTTTAGCAATTTCGCCAAAAAAAAATAGAAAACGGACTTTTATCTCAACTCCAGCTTTTTAAAGTAGTTCTACTAAAGAATTTTTTATTCTTGTTAGAGTCTCCTTTCGTTAGACAAAATAAATTCCACTTGATTCACCCCTTATTTTTTTATACCACGACTTACTAATATTTTGTCTCATATTTATTTTATATTTTAAAACTACCAGGCCTATTCTAATAAAATAAAAAAGGAAAGCCATACAATTCAATCTCTACTGTAACAAAGTTTCAAGCGAGCGTTCGTATTTGATACTTTATTTGGTATGACTTTAGTATCAATAAAAAACTAAAAAACTAACTGGGGTGGCGCAGGAATAAATGAATGTTAATGTTCGGCGTTATACGTTTAACAGTTAAGTAAACTAGTTAGCCTATATACTGTCCCACTGCTGGGCGTAGGCCTCCGTCATTGAAATCCAGTCATCTCTACAATTTATGCAAAACCCATATATGCTTTATGCTTAACCACCACTACTAAATGAGGATTGGTGATCATCATCACAAACCTATAACCTAAACTATACATCAAAATACAATAGGTACATCGAAAACACAATACATCGAATTCCGACCTTTTGCATCTTGAAATTAACCTGTGGCCAACTGATTTCAAATTTAATTTACTGGTAAATTACACGATTTTATATAAAATATATAAATGAAATCAATATTATCTATATCTATACTAATATTATAAACAGGAAAGCTTTGTATTTTTGTATGTTGTTTGCAACGAATAAACTCAAAAACTGCTGGACCGATTTAAAAAATTATTTCACCATTAGAATGCTACATTAGCGCTGAGTAACATAGGCTATATAAAAAAAATGCGGTATGAAGTCCGCCGGGTCAGCCAGTTATTAATAAAATAACATTATTCATTTTACTGTGACAAAATCTTTTTTATGCTGCTGCTTATTATGCTTATTTGTTTATTTTTTATAAAATATTACATCTATCATGCCGCAATGTCATTTGTATGATAGAAAAGTAGGGCTGATTTCGTTAAAGCCAAGTGTACACATAAAGCCGTATGCCCTTAGTTCAAAGTCAAATTTTAATAGGTTAATTTTTATAGTCCCCGAGCGGCGACCGCGTACCGGAAAGCGCAGTGTGGGCAGGCCTCCAACAAGGTGGACCGATGACGTGGTAAATGTCGCGGGAAGCCTCTAGATGCGAGCAGCACAAAACCGGTCGTTCTGGAGATCCTGGCTTTTATCCAGCAGTGGACGTCTTTTGGCTGAGATGATGATGATCGTATTAATTTAATTTAGCACTTTTAATTGTCCAAAACCATGGATATGCATATGTTATATATATGCTATAACATGCCCAATAAGTACACATTTTAGTACGTCTAGATAAAAGACGTCTTAAATGGATACTTAGAGAAAGACGAATGGGTGCAAAAAGTGACTATGTCTTTATGCCCATGTAATTTTATTGGTGGCGTGAATTAGTGTAATAGTTGTGGCCATTTTGCTAAATTCTGTACGAAAATTGCTTGGGTAGTAGACTGAAATTTTGTTTCAGTGTTTTCTGCTACCCTCTACATCGAAAGCAAAGTACAGTCAGCGTGATTTGGTCAAATTCTATATACTTATAAGACATATAAGCAAACTAAGTTGTAATGCGTAGGGCATTATGTCTCTTTTTACTAATATCAAATATTCGTAACTTGCTATAATCCGTTTTTTTCCATAATGTATAGATACTTGTGACCACTTATGATACATTGATCAATTTAATGCTGACTATACACTTGGAGAGTACAACTGCTTGGGTCGTTGACTTTAGAGTCAATTCCCCAATAGAAACGGACAGTAATAGGCAGTATCTCACACCAGTCGAATAGACCGCCAATAATGATCGTAGAACGTGACGTGCCACAGTGTAACAACTGGGGCCGTGCAAACAACCAATAACAAGTGGGTAAAGAAACATAGATAGAAATGTGTTTTCACTATAACACGCGAATACACAAAATCACGCAAACAAAATAAAATTAATACAATAGAAAGGAGAAGGAAAATCAATAAAATGTACATGACTATGACAGTGCAAAGAGAAAAAGAGTCTCAGCTCACTAGACTTGAGTAATGAAGTCTTACCTGAGGCTAAGGTATAGACGAGGCAGTTTTGTTTCTATATTTTATTCATTCAAAATTTCGGCTGAGGCTTCGACCACAGAAAATCTATAGAACAAGCCCCTACAAACATGCTGCTGTAGTGCTGTAGGTTTACAGTAAGAAGGCCGCCGCTCAAATTTTGTGATATTTTTTTAGGATTTTCCATAGGTGCTCTATGGACCAGTTTCTTAAACCAATCAGTAAAAAAAGCATATTCGCAAAAAAGGTTCTAAAGGCACGTGTATCTCCCATTGGAAATTCGGCGCCATAAATCTATGGAAGGAGGCACTCAAGGATAATTTGTTTACAATTCTTTAGCTCTGATTAACAAAAGAGTCCGGCTTAACGCTCGAACGCTCTTGTGTTTATACGAGAATATCTAATCGGACAAAGCGATAAATTACTGGTAACATTTTGATAATTTTCGTACACTCACCCAACATTCTGATAACCCGCCGCTGGGACGTGCCGCTCCTGTATCTCGAGCTGGCGTTGTTACACCGCTCGTTGCTCTCCACAGAGAGTTTCTTCACTGGATGCAGCACGCGTGATGTACGCAACTTAACACCAATCAACGCGTACAGCACTGAGATCACTGACATTGGCACCACAAAAAATATGAAGCTAGATATGATAAACACTTGATGCACTCCCTGACCTTTCACTGTGCAGATGCTCGTGTTTTGTCCGTTGTCCACTTCGGTTACTATACCAAACTGCATCGCTTGGGGAATCGCGGTGCACAGAGCGCATATCCATATCGCTATTATGAAGCGTACAGCTCTCGAAAGCTTCGACATTGTGTGGGACATGAAAGGGCGGCAGATTGCTATATACCTTTCCACAGTAAACGCCGTTATAGTTAGCACTGTGGCGTTTGCTGATGTTTCTGACGCTAGACCTAGCACTATGCAGTAAGCTTCACCGAGGGGGTATGTCGATGGGTTCCATATTCTATGTAGCTCGATAGGCAAGCCACAGACTAAAAGTATGAGATCAGAGATAGCGAGGCTGAATAGGTAGAAGTTAGTGGCCGTGTGCATCGACCGATTGCGAGCTATGACTACGCACGTGCTAATGTTCCCGAGGACCCCGGCGACGAATATGACGCTGTACGTGACGCTGAGGGGCACTAACAGGTCGAGGGAGTCCGGTTCTGCGTACGCGGACGTTCGCGCGGTGTCGTTAGTTCTATTCAACATTGAAGGCTCCACCAGATCAGTCTCCATACTGGCGGCTTTTGCAACGTCATCACACTACCTGTAAACAAAAGAAGAACTGGTTAGATTTTTAACTGTCTTTTTGGAGCCTTTTATATTTTCGCGGTTTTCTTGGCAGAAAATGCAGAGCCCTGTTTCCAGTTTTACGAAAAGTCTCTCATCTATACTCTGACTGAACTGTTGAGGAGAATAAATCATTCAACATCTATCTAATATCTCACATATCACCTATTGCTAAATAATGTATTTTTTGTTCCAAGGCGTAGAATAATAATATGGGCTATGCTAAAACTACCAAATCATATCCACCAACACGTGGATCGATGTGCGTGTACGTAGCAAAGTCAAAGTCAAAGTACATTTTTTTTTATCAAATAAACTTATGAAAAGTGCTTTTGAATCGACCAAACATTTTTTTACCTACTACTTATTCAGGACGTCTATATTCTAGTGAAGCGGAAATGCAACGTTTCTGGCCAAAAGATATTGTTACCTCAAATAACAAGTAGGAGTAACAAAAGACTACGTGATTGATGATTCACGACACAAATTTATGTCTCTGCTCATTTTCACTCATATTTTTTGGAAACCGGGCTTTCACCTCACCTTCCCTTGTGATTTGACTTATCTTCCTTATTTATTGGTATGAGTATTGACGTAGATAATTTGTTACATGTTAAGACTCCTATTTGAAGACCCTTCATCCGCAGTGAGTACGGTCTCGTAATTATTGACACCGAATTGTTTAATTTGTGAGATAGCGTTTCATCGCTCTCCTTTTATGTTGAATAGGAGTGTGATTAATCCCGATTATTATTAATTCAGTAACTAGTACAGAAGATCAACCAGTGACATTAGTTTTCTTACTGCAACACCAATTACATATCTTATGTCATCTCTCTCGTATGCGACGGGAACGGTGTCCATTTCCATCCACACTGAATATGCTCAATGCTCAAAAGCACCTTATAAAGCTACTTTCATATAATGCAAAAATAACCATTTATTTTATAGTGTATTCTTTTTAATTTTACATTTCAATATTACATAGCATATTAATAGCACTCTTAGTGTGCTTATTTATCGAACTTTAAAACCACCCTAGGTTACAGATAGAATTTGCAACAAATTGTTTGTGTTAATATATAAATTAATAATGATACTATAAGGTAAGGGCGTTTGCTACAAAATTATACAAAAAAAAAATCAACGGTCTCGAGAGGTGATATTTTTTGTCCGAAGAGGCTTCTTATCGGAGCAAAAAATATTACCTTTCGGTTATACGCTGTATTTGTGAAGTTTATAAAAAGGGTCCAAAACGACAAACATGAAATCAAATTAATGTGTAAAATAAACGCGTGTTGATAAACCGTAAAACTGGTTTTATTTCAAGTTTGTAAAGTAAATTTTCAACAACACCTAAATGTTTTATTAAATTTATTTATTTTAAGAATAGTCTAAACATTCTATACACATATTCTTCTAAAATTAGATTCTGACATTCGTAAACAAACTACGAGTAGCGGTCAAAAACGCCACATTAATAACACATTTGTCAGGTTAAAAAAGACTTTAATTTGATATAACAATTAACAATTGTTTTATGATTATGGGGGATATTTTTTGCAACACCGTGAGTTGTGTTTCGCATTGTTTATCTCTTTCGGCAAACCACTAATTATGTAGGTACGTTTTATTTTTTCTTTGTAAATTTGCTTTGACGCCCAATCATTAGTCGTTTTCCTTTTGTACGACGACTCCTATTCGACCTTATCGACAATGGAAATTTTGCAGTTATGTGACCAGTTTTCCAATGTAAGTTAACATTTTGTACAATAACGAATTACTTGTAACAATTAAACATCCATTGAAAGTTAAAACAACATACTAACTTTAAATAAATTATAGGTACATAATTAGTTAATTTATTTTATTTATTTTGATCGGAAGTTCTAATTGCATGCGGAGCATTTGTTTCAAATAATTTAGTAAGAATAAGTTAATTGTGTATGATGATTGTAAGCAAAAAATTAATAAAGTTTTAAAAATGTAAAAACCAGAACATCTTTTAACTATCATCATCATCATCATCATCAGCTCATTTTATGTCCCCACTGCTGGGGCACGAGCCTTCCTTATGGATGGATAGGGAGAACGGGCCATAAACCACCACGCGGGCCCAGTGCGGATTGGTGGTTGTTAACGACTGCTAATGCAGCCGGGACCAACGGCTTTACGTGCCTTCCGAAGCACGGAGGAGCTCGAGATGTTAAATGTTTTGTCACCCATCCAATGACCGGCCTTTGCTAAAGTTGCTTAACCTCAGCACTCGCGGACCGGGCGCGTTAATCACTGCGCCATCGAGCTCCTCAACCATCTCTATGGTTTAATAGTTACTTAATGGTTTAAGACCTAGACCTGGTCCTAATTCTCAGGGTATGCACACACTGCACATCAACCTACCAAAATCTGTCAAATTTCCTCAATATACTTTGAACTTTATGTTAAAGGCATATGGTTGAAAATGTATTAAAGAAATTTGACAGTTCCGTCATTCGAGCGTTTTGTATATTTTTCATTGTGTATGTGTCAAGTCTGTCACCATAACAAATTGCACTACCAGTTCATCTTGCGAAGATCAGGGTTCGGGATAGCTCCCGTTGTGATTGTGGGTTAGATGAAGGCTCAACTGACCGCATATTTTTTAACTCTCCAAAATTTTACTCCTCCCTCTACGATCTGTTACCTCAAAATATTCCCCGTCCCACTAATTTTAAATGCATTTTAAGAACGGTAAATTCTCCACCTATTTAAAAAAAATAATATCATATTAATTAATTAATAATTATTATTATTTATTAATTATTATTATATAAGAAGAATCTGCAATCAACACTATTATTTAAAAAAAGAAAAACCCAACAATATTTGCGTAAAATTATATGTAAATAATCATAAACACTATTATTTGATCTTTTAATCTGTGATACTGTTTGCTCAGCAGCTAGCTGTGATCACCATTTCCTCGTCAGTTGAGAATTACGGGTAAAGTGCGCTGCCTTCTACCTTATTATCACTAGGAGTAACATCACGAAAAAAATGATCGCAGAATAGTAAACGCCAATTATCATAAAAAAGATATCATTTTCTCACCGCAAAGGTTCGAGGAAGGTGAAAAATATCATCTTAGAATTTATAACCTTTTAATGTGACACGATAAGTCACAAGCCTCTTATCGTAAAAAATATTCCGAGTCGCGACTTGGTTTCGGGAACTCCATGAAACGTTTTTTTATTGGCACGTCATTGCGGCCAAGGAACGGGAAAGGTTTTGGAACGTGTCAATTATGGGACAGTTTTATAGTTACCGACGCTTACCAGCGACTTTGTCCGGACCAGTGACTTTGTCCGTTCGTCACAACATGATTTTACCTAATCAATAACAATTACGCAACGACTTTTAGAAGTATGTAGAATTTGAAGAAACAGGTTTATTATAAAATTTAAATACAAAAAATTGGTCGTTGTTCTCCAAATCTTCCTTACAAAAGATTGTGTGAGTGTCGAAGGTGGCGACAGAATGTTTTAATAGCCGCGTGCCCAACATTTTTGGGTACCTAATTAATGATTTTTAACTTACTTTTACAGTTCCTGATTACTTTGTTGGTGTCTATATAGGATTTATTAAATATTTTTGGGTCAATTTTATAACATTACTTGCACGTCCTTATACGATTCTGTTCAGAGTTTTTTGTAAAACGTATCCTGTCTTCTTCTGTAGTTCTGTAGTTGAGCTACTGGTTCGTCTTTATAATGCAAATTTTACTTTATTTATAAATTTGTTATCAGGCCACGCATCACCACAGCCAATTGCAGACTAACATTACTAAAAAACACAATTCTAATTAACACAATTTTAGCAAAAAACTTTCTGAAATAGCGACATGTTAGGACGATTACATTCAAGATTTTATATTATATGAATCAGAATAACCAACATGACCACCACTTTAGGAACTGGATCAAATTGATCGTACTTCAAAAGACCTTTTTTACCTGAAACTCTTTGCATTTAAAGTTTGTGCAAATAAAAGAAGCAATATATTTTAGTTTGGCTCCGTATTCTAATAAATTGCCTGTACCCGAGTTGCGTGGATCAGGTACTCAGGTCAATGTTTTACGTATTCAAATACAAACAGTCTTACCTTAGTCATGACTTTTTTTACTGAACCAGCAGAAACTCCGGAACAATAATACCACTTACGTACTAGAAATGGAATGGAAATGGAAACATTAAATAAAATGTACGTACATCTGAAGCGACCCAGTGGAACGTATTGTGGGTCTCTTCTCCTCTTCCCTCGTCCAGCCACGAAAAGCTTGACGGGGGAAGTAGATGCAACTAAAAAACCAAGTACCATCTCTTCGCTGCCACGAATCCACGTACGGCGAGAATCGAGTTCTGTCTAATTGTTCAGTCACATGGTTCTGTTAGGTCCTTGGGTGCGGTGGCGTGTTTAGGGTTTCAAAAGGCAAGCTCGAGGTGCTTTTGTAGATGACCAGTGCAGTGGCCGATGACTCCATCACGGTTGTCTTCTTGCATTAGGAAGCAAAGAGATCTAGTGTATTCAGCCTACACTCTTTCGTACCTCCTTTCTATTGTGACTCGAGTACATGAGTTGATGTTACTGTTGATTGAGCGTTTTTGTAAGACAAGCCTTTTGGGCTTATAGAAGGTACCGCCACTGCCTAAGTGATATTTCGCTTTTACATATTTATACATTGCTGTTATTTGACTATATTGACAGTTACATCAACCATTGGACATTTAAGTACACACACGCCTGCACAGCAAACTACCACAAGCTATCAAATTTCCTCAAAAGATTTTGAACTTCATGTCTTAGGCATACAGTTGAACATTTATTGAAGAAATCTGACAGTTTTGAATAGTCGGATGTGCAGGAGTCTGTACATTCCTATTTTCCAGCTTGAATAAGAGGACAAAGAAAACAGCTGAATAGCAGTGTCCGTTGCATAATCGGACAGTTTTCGAACGCTCCCAGCAGCCTGCACGTTGATTTAAGCCTTTGAAGATTAATGACTGTGTAACCGTGCATACGGCTGAAGTATTTTTTATCCGAATGATTTGGCAAACGAACATACAGTCCGCTTGATGGTAAACTGCCACCGTAGCTTTACAAGTACTTACACTCTTACAAATAAACTGTTTATAAGCTTTGGATGGTTATTGAGTGTTTGGTTTATGTCACTCAAATATAATATTGAATCCAATGTACATAATCTAAGATTCAATCGTATTAAGAGAGACAAAACGAAGGCAAATGGAAGAAATGAATGTAAAGAGATGTTAGGAGTATAGAATAGAATTGGACTGTATGAAAGGAAAAAGCAAAGCGACGTCAGAAATAACGTAAAAGAAACATACCGAAAAACAACTCAACGACGACAAGGCGCGAAGAGAAAAACAAAAGAATGTCGATAGTTCGAAGATTTCTAGTTTCGATATTTTCGATTTTGATATTAGTTTCTAATAAGAGTTTTACTAAAAAGTATTTACTCCGTAGTTAATATCTCGCTTTGCTGACTGAGAGACCTTATCGTGCCTCAATGCGTAGATATTTTAGTGAAATCATTGAAATCAACGATTCAAACCCTAGCTACTCTTACTCTATAAGCCAAAGCAGCCCTTATTCTGTACTGTGCAGTATATTTTCTGTTCTTACATCTATTTCTTCAATCTATAGAAAAGCTTATAGTTCTTCCTACCAAACGTTCATTCAATAAATGACTGAAATTTCAAAGGTGTACGACAAAATATATCTTGGTCAGTTGTTTGTTCGATCAGTAATAGAAAGGCCAAATGTTTTGACGACCTTATGTTAAACGGTGAAATGAATTTAGATATCCCGTGGTAAACTCCTGAAAGCGATACATATTCTGCATCCGCAAGGATGGTAGCGATACTACGCTTCGTGTTCTTTCAGCATATAGCTACTTCTGACATAAGAATACGAATCCAGAATGTGACTTTCTGTCATAATCTCCAGCGTATTTTTATTACTTGTTTTAAGTATCATAATAGAACATTTTCCTTTTAATATTATATTAAACGTGCTGTCGCAGTATTTTCCATAAAATTCAATATGTGTTTTTTCCACGTGTTGACCGGCGGATACCAAAAATTTTATGTGTAAAAAATCCTTCCACAATATACACGTGCTGTTGAAGTCGATTTCAAAAAAGTTAGATACAAACGAAAACAATTATTACGAGTTCGCTTCAAAACTATGATTAGGGTACTTTTACTTCATCATCATCATCATCAGCCCATTTTATGTGCCCACTGCTGGGGCACGAGCCTTCCCTATGGATGGATAGGGAGAACGGGCCATAAACCACCACGCGGGCCCATTGCGGATTGGTGGTTGTTAACGACTGCTAATGAAGCCGGGACCAACGGCTTTACGTGCCTTCCGAAGCACGGAGGAGCTCGAGATGAAACATTTTTGGTCACCCATCCGATGACCGGCTTTTGCGAGAGTTGCTTAACCTCAGCACTTGCGGACCGGGCGCGTTAACCACTGCGCCATCGAGCTCCTCACTTTTACTTATCATTAAGCATTTCAACACAGAAAAAAATATTATTTATTCCTTTTTTTTTACTTACAATGATTTGTATTAAACTGAAAACAACATTTCAGCAAAATCTATGCGAAAGGTCGTGGGTTCGAAGCCCAAATATGGCAAGTCTCGTGCGAGTGTTATTTTCAGTTTTGACGCGGATTTTTTAAATAATACACATTTTGTACATACGAGTACCCTACCTATCTGTTACCGAGCTTGAAAAAATCTGTAACAGCAAGCAGCGCCAGGAACCCTTCTGATCTACTTAAGTCAACTAACCATGTATACAAATTTAAATTGTTATTAATAGAAGTATAGTCATAACTGTCCCACTGCTGGGCAAAGGCCGTCATCATTGAAATCAAGTCATCACTACAATTGATGGATAATGGCTTAATCACCACGCCTGCCAAATGCGGGTTGGTGATAACAAATCGGGGCTATGTATCGAAAAATCCAAAACACACTTTACCCGACCTGGGAATTGAACCCTGGACACTCTGTTACCGAGGCGTTTTATCGTTATTAATAAGAGAACTTAATTATAGTTCCCTCCTCGAAAAGTAATTAGTTTTATGAGCTCAAATCGAGAGCAACACAACTACGGCCGTCAAATAAAAAAACTTTGATATCAATCACAGTTTAATGGCAGAATAACTAAGGAATCGGTCAATTATTTTAACATTTTTATACATTTTGGCAATGCTCCAGTTCTAACCACAAACTAAACTTAAAATGGGAAGCTACTTCAAACGAAGTCGATGAAAAACACTGACTCATATTTTTGAAACGTACGAAATTGCTAACAATTGCCGATGCGAGGTCAACCGATATTTGCTATCTTAACGCGAATCGAAATAATAATAATGAATATACCGCCTTTTTCAATCAAATATTTTTGTTGTTTTTAGGGTTTTGTAGCCAAATGGCAAAAAACCGCCTCTGTGGTCTAGTGGTTAAGACCACCGGTTTAGACCCAGAGGTCCCGGGTTCGTTTCCCAGCGGGGGTACACCTTTGTGTACTCGGTTTGGTTGGTGGTAGGACTTGTTTGTCCGCCTGGCTAGCTACCACCATCTTATCTAAATATGTCGCCATAACAACAATGTTTGTAGCATTGTTGTTTTCCGGCAGCTAGAGACAAGATAGCCAGTGCCTCACTAGTTGAGGATACCGGGTGAAGTGCGCTTCCACCAAATGGCCTTATCATCACTTAACATCAGGTGAGATCAAGGCACTGTGCTTACCCGTAAATATAAAAAAAAAAAAACGGAACCCTTATGGATTCGTCACGTATGTCTGTCTGTCCGTCCGTATATCACAGCCATTTTTTGGGGGTTTCCCATACTTAAAACTGAAACTCAAAAATCAAACCCATACGCGTGGTGTATCTATGGATAGGTCTTCAAAAATGATATTAAGGTTTCTAAGATCATTTTTTTCTTAACTGAATAGTTTACTTGAGAGACACTTCCAAAGTGGTAAAATGTGTCCCCCCCCCTGTAACTTCTAAAATAA
Organism: Eudonia mercurella; assembly: GCA_963082485.1. Taxonomy (NCBI): domain Eukaryota; kingdom Metazoa; phylum Arthropoda; class Insecta; order Lepidoptera; family Crambidae; genus Eudonia; species Eudonia mercurella. Next base: position 6,179,453 of record OY720032.1, read on the forward strand.
GAGAATGATAAAACTAATAACAATATATATGATGTACATTACCATGCAAACTTCCACCGAAAAATAGTTTGAACGAGATCTAGTAAGTAGTTTTTTTAATACGTCATAAAGTACGGAACCCTTCTTGCGCGAGTCCGACTTGCACTTGGCCGGTTTTCCACTAATAAGAAGCGGTTAGCCTACATTCTTACATAATTGTAAATGACTATAAGACGGAAGGTAGAGGAGCACTTCATCCGAAATCCTCAAAAACTGAGAAACTGGATATCTTATATTTGACGGTTGGACCCATCAATTGTTGTATGGTGCGACGTAGATATTATAGTGAGAGTTATCCAAACGGAGTTAAATCAAGTCCAATATAAACAAACCGAATTATGGACTTGGTAGACAACGTTTTTGAAATCGTTATTTTAACTAAATACATACTATACGAGCGTATTCATTTTGTATGTTTGTAATAGGTATAATTTTGTTTAAATATTGTCTACAACTTACTAAATCGCTGGTTTTTTTTTCAAATATAAAAAGTATTATAAGAATAGGATTATTGGCTTTATAAATATTAAAATTGGCATGAAAAAATGTATTAAAGCTCTTAACAGTCGTCGCATTTTATTTAATTTAGTAATTTTGCATCAAAAATTAACATAACTTAACTAAAAATTAACGCACGCCACACACTTTAAAGGGATTTAATCCACAAAATGGGCAACGCAATTTAAAATAACCTTTAAGACTTGGCTTTCTTTTATACAATCGTATTCTTTCATTTTAGTGATATTCACTTTAATGATAATTAATTTTTATTTTATTTTATTTTGCCACATAAATTTCGCTTATGATAAAAATATTATACATCGTCTGTGAAATAAAAGCTGGTGTTTATTTTTATAAATAACAAAATAAGACATAAAAAATAAGTTAAACAAGGGTAGAACACCCTTATACTCTAAACCTACTGAATTACAAAAAAGAAAGCCATGGAATATAAAAAATAAACGTTGACAACACAATCAAACGATTAGGAAGCTTAAAAGGTTACCAAAGAACCCCCAGAGGATAATTTTGTCACAAATAAATCCTTTGGGAGCTGGTTTAAGAGATAAAACAGAATCAGGTCTATAAATTTTACAGCCATATCCGTGAATGTAGCGGTTCGACCTCGCTACGCTGAGATAACAGTATTTATTCCTATTCAGGAATAACAGTATTACGCAGTATTACTAAGGCGACTCCTAGACGCTCAGTAAATACTGTGATCCATTAATAAGATAAATACTGATAAATTTAATTTCATTATTAGAGTGAACAAGATAGCCTACACATTCAGTATTTATCACGTCAGTATTGCAAAGTTTTTTGTACAGCTCACACGTGTGAAATGGATGCGTCAAAAACCAAAGCTTATTATCTTAGCGATTGGTTTAAAAAGGCGAATAAAAAGGAACAACTCAGGCAGACCACAGTATTTTATTGATAGTGTAGTCTAGTGTATTGAAAGATGTCAGTATTAATCACAATCTGTCAATATGGAATTAAGAAATCTAGATATCCGGTATAAGTACTAACATTCGTCAATACACTAGATTACACGATCAGTATATATCACAAAACTAAATAAATACTGATGGATCACAGTATTAACTGAGCGTCTAGGGTTTGCCTTAAATATGTTAAAATCTGTGGTAAAAATCAAATTAGTGCAGTTTACTCTACTTTACTTTCTTTTATACAATAAACTAGCGGCCCGCTCGCGACTTCGTCCGCTTGAGTACCGGGTCCAATTATAGAATTGGAATGCATACGTATAATACAAACATAGGCATGTATTATACATATAAACCTTTCTTTTGAATCACCCTATCTATTAAAAAAACCGTATCAAAATCCGTTGCGTGGTTTTAAAGATCTAAGCATACATACATAGGGACAGACCGACAGCGGGAAGTGACTTTGTTTTATACTATGTAGTGATCTTTAATAAATATTATTGAAAATATTGTTGCTACCAAATCATAATTCAGAAAAAAAGTTTTCCTCGGGCTGACCTCATACTGATATACCGACACTTTCCTTGATATTTGTGAAAATATTAAGATTAGATATCGATGAAGTAGTAGCTGACGTTGAAAATGGTTTTCTTGGCTTACGAAGTAAGTAGTAGTGTAATGTTGATAAATATGTAGGGGATCGCCACGATAGCCTAATTGGTAGCGTACCTGACCACTATGTTAGAAGAGTTCGAGCCCGGCTTGTGGAAAAAAATCAACACCTTTTTTTCAAATTTACTCGGTAAGTATTTCATGTATTTTTTTGGTGACTGTGGCTTAAGCATTGCCTTTATATGAGCCAATTTTTACTATAAATTGTTAAGGTATCTATCAATTTATTAGGTGGTTTTAGCAGAATACAAATGTTTGTTGTATCCCACCATTTCATTATTCGAAACAGCAAATTCCAGTTACTTTAGAAGCAAACAAAACTTTTGTAGTTCCTTCCAATTTGAAGCGGCTTTTTGCTTTTATTTTCCTAGACTCTTCCTAGTTTTTAGTAAGACAGACGAGCCCGAAATCAATCCCACAACTATTCTACAATCCCGATTGAGAGATTGCTTTATTGGTTCGTTGAATGAGGTGCCTCCAATTCCGATTGAAAGTAAAAATGAATGTCAAGGGAATCTACACCTTAACCAATCGGGCTAGAATTCTTACAAACACAACAACCAGAAATCGGTATACGTTTCGGTACACACTTCTGTCTGCCTCTAGGGATTCTTTATCAATTTGGTGGCACTTATGTGGAATGCTTGGCCACATAGCGTTGTGAAAGCTATTAAACGTCAGTACTAAACGTTTACTCCTTTAAACTAGTCAAAGGCAAAGTAAATATTTCTCTATTCAAAGAGCCTGCATACATTACTATATACCTTACAAAATAAAAAGATTTGTTGTTTTTATTATTTAAACAGGTGTTCTTCCAAGAAATGACTCTTTCCTGTAATGTCAGCAAATGGTTTCCTATGATGTCACTGGCCTAGAATGATCGTTTCCTATTATGTCCGTATGGAAAATTTTCGAAACATCATAATTGATCGATCATAATTGATGTCTAATTCCTACGATGTATGTTTCCTATAATGCCCAATATTTTTGTTCTATAAACCCGTTTCCTACAATGTCTGCTAACTTTTTTTACGTTAATTTAGAAGTTTAATTTTTTCACAGCTTCAAGGGACTGTGGACCTGAGTATATAGTTTTAATTTCCACGCGTTCCCGAGATAAAGGGTCTTGACAGACAGACAGACAGATGGACGGACAGACGGACGGACAACAAAGTGATCCTATAAAGGGTTCCGCTTTTTCCTTTTCAGGTACGGTACCCTAAAAATCGACCAGTCCGAAGGTTCACATTGAATATATTTATACAAACATAAAAAAACACACTTTAAGAAGTAGATATTATCGGAATCTGATACTGTTGGAAGAAGGATATTTTAAGAAGCAGATATTTTAGGAAACAGTATGAGAAGTAGACATTATATAAAGCGACAATGTGGGAAGAAGGCCATTTTGAGAAGCAGAAATTTTAGGAAACAGACACTTTCAGAAGTAGACATCATAGGAAACTGACAATGTGGGAAGAAGGCCATTTTAAGAAGCAGACATTTTAGGAAACGGCCTGAACGAGCCTGTGCCGTTAAGACATTATATATTCCATCGTCAACATCATCATCAGCCCACTTCCGCCCACTGCAAGGCCTCTACTCTCGAACGCTACTCTTCCCGATTCTGCGCCATCCTCATCCTATTACAATTCTATAAAACATATATTAAAACAGACAGTCAAGCTCTTGATCAATAATAATGATCACCGGAATATACAACAACAAATCCATCCAAAAATTTAAAAATTTAATTGTTTATTTTTGTAATCTTCATAACAAGAAACGTAAACATTTCATCAAATGTTTCAACGATCTTCTGGCAAACTCCTTTGTGGCAAAAGCTCGGGTGCTGATGTTTTTGTTGATCCTTTGACCGTCTTCCTAAATCGGATTAATATTGACTTTGTAAAATTTAAATAATATTTATGGTCTTAAAAATTGTAGCATCTGTCAAATAACAATATTTTGACATGGACCGAATAATAAAAATAAAACATTTCACTCAAAATGGTGTATCTTATTCAAAGAGAAACATACGAGAAAATGTACCCGAAACAAATTTAAAGTACTCGTATTTTTATCCAAAGGTTGTCTAAAGCCAGAGTATTCCATGCTATTCTACTATAAAAAATCAACCAGCCTCAGGACGCTGAGAGGGACTAGATTCCCACTCGAGCTTCCTGAGGCTGCGGGATTATTTCTATTAAAATTTTATCTTGTAACTATATAAAGCATTGTAAATGTAAAATTCAAAAATAATAAAAATACGTCATGCTATACTCACAAGTACAATATATACTCAAACAGGCCTCCAGATAAATATGACCATGAAAATTTAGTACAAGGAGGACGCTGCTTATTTCATTTTGCAATGTCTTTCTGTTTAATTTTATGACTATGGTTATTTATAGAAGTAAGCCAAATATTGGTTTGGCCGAATACGAATATTCGACCGAATGTTCGGTTTACAATAAAACGAACCGAATATTCGACCGAATAATTCGGTTCATTTACGCGCGCTTTGCTTAACCAAATAGGTAGGTCAAAGTAAGATAATTGCCTTTGTTTATTATGAAAGTCATTATAATAATAATTGAAGTGAAGAATATTCGGCGCATCTCTAGTTATTTATGTAGTGTTACGCAAATTTTGTTGCGAACAAATCACAATTTGAAAAAAGCGTTGAAAAAATTTACACGAGCGGTACTCGAACCCGCACCCCATGACATACCGTGTCAGGTGCACTACCTTTATGCTATCGTGGTTCTGTCCAACCCGCCAAATTTTACTACTTTTACTTTGTAAGCCTAAGGAGCCTTATTCAATGTCAACAACTACCTAATCAACATCCGATTCTATAATTTTTACTTAATTTTTACTTATTTTTTTATTTTAATTTTTATTAGGCAAGCTATGATTATGGTATGCCATGGGGTGCGGGTTCGGATCCCACTCTTGGGATTTTTAACACTTTTTTAAATTGTCTCATTTCATATATAAATTTCTGTAATTTTTTCAGGACATGAGTTTTTCTGAATTACTTTTTGAAACAAAACAGTACATTCTAGCTACTAAAGCGACAATGCGTTCCAACGTCGTTTTAATCCTACCTTTATTTTACCTTTGCGTATTTTATAAATAACGCACAACCGGAATTTATTTACACGCGAAAAAAATAGAATTAGGGTTTTTATGGGCCTATAAATCGTCAAAATGAGTTCCGAGAAGCCAACCTGTGAAACTGCATTGCGACTCAGTTTAACAAAATATGTCTTCTGAAATTGTTTTCGTATGGAATGTTACGCGGTTTATTGGTACCTTTGTGTCAAAAAAAAATTCTAAAATAGGTTGAAAATAGGAAGCTAAAATAGGACTAAAACAGGTTTTTCACTATTTTTTATAAATATTTTATAAAATTTAATTCAGCTTCAGTGCAGCAATAAACAATTAAAAATGTAAAGTAGAATTTACTATAGCGCTGTGTTATCAAATTTGTGGTATTTCGTCTGCAAAGATGAATCTGCATAGCCATCGGTTGCATTAACCTTTGGATAGATGGCACTGTGCCGCATAAGCACTCAAAAATTAAAAAGCAGTGACGAAATTCAGCGCTTACTGCACGGTCAGTACAGCCGCCCGGATTGCGGAAGACCCAGGTTCGATCCTGGCTGTGTTGGGTGGGCGTTTAAATTTTTGTTTTTCCACTGTTTTTTATTAATATTTTATAAATATTTATTTCAGCTTCAGTGCAGCAATTAGCACTTAAAAATAAAAAGTAGAATTCTAAAATACTTATTTTAGTTAACAGCAATAAACTTGGAGCAATTCCTTTGATTTCAGACCGATCAACTATTCAAGTCAATGCCGGAGTCGAGCTTTCTCTTACATGAACTGGGTGCCTAGTGCGAGTTTTGTTTACTATCCGTATTCATTCGATTACGTTAACGAAAACGAAAATTAGTATGAATTTGAAGCAACGCCTCCTGGCGGCCAACGAGAAGAGTTAACATTTTGCCATAGCGAATGAAACTCGCACTTGGCACCCTGAAATACAGTCATCATCAATTTGATTGAAGCATACTAGATATCATTCATTTATAAACTTGTAAGGCCCTTTTTAGTTGAATTAAGATTCGATATTCACATTTGAGGAAAATCTCTTTTTTTGTTTGATACAAAAATGTAGTCAGTGTTAGTCGAAAATCATATCTAATAAAACACCGTAAGGTTTACTTTTCTTAAACGACCGAATACCTATGGGAGCTTATAACTTTTGAGGTCTTCTTTGGCCGAGTAGCGAAGAACGCGACCCTGTATCGGATTGTTTTGGGGACGGCGAGAAACTTAAACGGTTCCCCAGACCGTGTGATCGAAACACCGTCAGAGGTTTTCTTAGAGGGAATGGCATCACGCACTAGTGCGTGTTCCCGTTTCCTACTAGATTCTCCGAGGGTTTCAGATCGGATCGGGTTGGCAAGTCAAAGATAATGGAATGATTAAGCCAATCAATTGTAAATGTACGGATGAAATACAACTTATTAAAACAACATCTTATTCAACTTGACTTGTTGATGTAATCAAAATACGTATTCTTATTCAATGGACATCCATAGATAGTCAATCTCTAATTGAAAAACGAACGATTCTGTTCATGACGCTGGTTTATTTCAGCCCTGTTTGAGTGCCAAGAAGTGCCCGCGAGCCGAACGTCTCTCCAATTCGATTAGGCTGTAAAGGCCGAATGCAAATATCCTTACAAAGGTTTCGTAATGAATTTAAAAAAAAGCTTTTCATTCTTGTTTTACACTTACTGGTATAGCAATACGGTCGTGTTTCGTACCGTGTTTATTGTTTAGATTGTTTCAATAAATCTTATTAAATTAGGTATTATTAAAAAAATATTTTTGTTTATTCATACATTTTCCTTTTCAATCACTACTTCTACAGAAAATTTTAAATTTTTTTTTAAGTAGATATGAGTATTGTATTATTACAACGATGAGTAAGAGTATGTGCTTCACCGATGCAGATAAAAAATAAGATGTCAATATGACAAGAGATTGCAAATGATCTATTCTATGTATACTTCCAGGGGTCCAGACATATTTTGCATGTTCCTTCTAAGAAGATAACAGGAAATAATTTACCTAGCAGTGATTTTGTGAGGACAAAATATTTAAAGTCAAGTTGGTTAGAAGTACAACTCTAAATATATTTTTTTGTAAATCGCATATCCATCACTGGACTCGATCAACAAATAATAACATAATTATTTAGAAGCGTAATGTTCAAGAAACAATTATGATAAAATATAAACAATTATTTAGCCTACAAAATGACAGCTAAGCTAAGCTCTACGCCCAAATTGACTTAAAAAAGATATTTTAAGAAGGCAATTGCACATCACAGAATTTTGTTAAATGTTGACAATAATTAACTACAAGTGCAACTCCTACAATTCCTCAAGTCATCAAACTTATTCAATAAGATGACCGAGATAACAATTTTATTTAAGCTGCGTAAGTGCAACATTCAATTGTCAAATAATTATTTTATTTTGTCCTCATGAAACACATGAAATCGAATCTATGCTTTCTGGGTAATAGAAAAGGGACGGGTCACCTGTACGTACCCTTCAAAGGGTTTGAAACTTCAGGCAAAAATAATTAATTTTAAATTAAAGCCAGTCACGTATAACGACTTCCGTACACGTTTTATTTCGATGTTTAGCTGTGTAACATAAAAATAAGATTATCAAATATTTAAAAAATACAGTGAAAAAATTAAATGCCTTCCCGACCCAGCCAAGAATCGAACCTGAGACTTCCGCAATCGGGCGGCTGCACTGGCCATTATGCTACTTGAAATGCAGACGTAAGCACTGAATTTTTTCACTGCTTTTTAGCGGTAGTACCTAGTGCCTGTCTATCCAACGCTTATTGCAACCGATTGGCTATGCAGAATCATCTTTACAGATCATCATCACAAATTTGATAAAACTACGCTATAGCGTTACTATAGTAAATTTTGAGCAATAGATTAAAGCAGTGTAAGTGCATCTTCCATGTTCTATGTAATAATCCCACATAGGCAACATCACGACTAGTAGTAGTAAATAGCTTATATACTGTCACAATGCTTGGGAAAGGCCTCCATTATTGAAATCAATTTATCTCTACAATTGATGGTTGGAGCACCACGCTCGCCAAATAAGTGTTGATGGTCAAATCTCGGGCTATGCATCGAAAAATCTGAAACACACATTACCCGACATGGGAAAACTAAAAAGACCGCTTGTTTGGCTTATTCGGCCATCGATGATAACTATGACTATAGAGTTTAAACCAGGCAGGGGGACGAATTTTGAATCTCAACAGTGATTTCGAGACTAAAGAGAAAATAAGTTACCATTGATCTTGAATAAGAAATGAGCTCTTATAATTGATATCAAAGCGTGAGAATTAGTCACATAGTGGTTCAAAAACCGAACAAGACCGAAAAAAAAGAACAGGGAGGTCCCAGTTCTTTTTTGACGGTTAGCCGAAATAAAAACATCTAGCATTCATAGATCGATGCAAAATACCACTTGGTACGATCATGTAAATGCCTGTATAAAACCCTCAACTCGTCGAGAATGTACAATTGTACACAATACACAGGGCTCCAGATAGCTTTATAGATCTTGGCTTGGTCATACGGGTGTATACACGTACTCCAGAATTCCAGGTGTTTGCGTACAACGGAATTACATGACCTTCTCTTTCGCATCTGTTCTACAAAAGCTGCTCCTGCTTTTTGTCTCGATTTTGCTATTTAGAAACGTCTACTATCATGTCTCAGCGACCGGATTATGACATTTTACCATACCCCAAATGTCAAATCAAACCTCTGGAATCCGATGGTGGATGCTATCAAATAGCAGTAGCAAGACCCAGTGAGGCACTGCCTGGTTTATAGCCCGGCAGGTCTAGAGCAGAAGTGTAGAAGTGAGCAAAAGCTGAGCTGAAGTGAAGTAAAATTTTCGCCCTAGTCGTCCCCACTTTACTGATCTGCAAGTTGCTTTTGAGTGTCATGGGTCTTATCGATCCTTGTATTACAACACAAGCCCGCTTTCAACCCATGCTGATCCTAACCGGTTATTGATGTGTGGAAGCCTTACAGTGTCCAAATACTTTCGTCCGTCCATACAAGTTGCTTAAAGTCACTCTGTACTGATTCCGTTCCAGGGTAAATATAATTATGGTGATAAAACAGATTTTACTTAAGGCACAGAATAACTAACAGTATACTGTTTTTGTCTAAATTTAAACGCTTCAAAAGCTTTCAAATTGTTAAAACACTTAAAACTAAATAACTGTCTTTCAAAATGTTAGCTCTGTGGTTTAGCTCTTTATAATGAGTGCTTCAGCAACTTTGACATTCCTCGGATTTTTGCAACGACGCCGGCATGATCCAATAAAAAGCCCGTTTGGGTTTCGGATACGCATTACAGCCCGATAAAACCGAGTTCCGTAGGAAGGGAGAAGAAGACCTATTCAATCTTATTCTTAAAAGGATAATACTCTAGAGACATCTTAGCGGTAAAGTGGAGGGCAATTTATTATTATTTTCTAAAATTTTATCAAAGTGCTCCAATTAAGTTCTATGCTTGCTTTTAATACTAATGTTTGATTTATATTTATTTATGTTATTTATTAATGTTGAAAAACCTGCATCCTTCTGACATTTCGGGTCAGGTGCTCTTCCAATTTTTTTTTTATAATTATATGTCATAATGGTAAATTGTTACTCGTACTGCTAGTATTACTTGTCCGAGTATTAGTAAATAAACAAGATTACTTTCTTTAACAAAATGGAAAATACGAGTAATACGTACATTCGGCATCGATGGCGCAATGGTTATCGCACCCGTTCCCCAGTTGCTAAGTTTAAACAACTTTCGCAGTGGCCGGTCATCGGATTGGTGACCAAACATTTATAATCTGGAGCTCATTCATGCTTCGGAAGGCACGTAAAGCCGTTGGTCCCAGCTGCATTAGCAGTCGTTAACCAACCTGCACTGAGCCCGCGTGGTGGTTTATGGCCCGTTCTCCCTATCCATCCATAGGGAAAGCTCGTGCTCCAACAGTGGGGGCATAAAATGAAATGATGGAAAATAAAATGATGGTGGATTCGTCATCAAATTCATTTATGCAACATAACAGGTCAAAATGTCTTGGCCATAAGAAGAATTAATATTACTGTGATGTAATTGGAATATATTTATGACTAGCACTGTAAATATTAAGACATAACTTACACTGAATATTTATTACGATACTTCAATTAATTTGATGCTGACTGTCCATATTAAAGAGCACACAAAACAAATTTCGAAAGTACTTAAGGCGAAGGGTAACCAATTGATAATTTGACAATTACTAACGGACCGGATCTTTTTTTAAACATTGCGTACCGTCCGACAACAGGAAAGCATCCATAGTATTTATTTAATAATTGTGCACTACTTTTTGTTGCGTGGTTTATTCACAAAACGAGCTATCGCATTTATTCACAAACAATGGCCATTGTTGGTGTTAGCGAATGAATACAAAAACAAACCTAAAAGTAGTGCACAATTATTAAATAATAGATGTTTGCCTAGTGTCGGAAGGTCCGCAATGTTTGAAAAAAAATCCAGTTTAGCAGTTATCAAATTAAATCCATTAGCGGTGCTAGTGTGCCTTACCCTTCGCCTTAACTAAAACTATCTAAGCTTTCAATACGGTTATGTTTGCCTAAGACAAACCGTTTTGGGCATGGTTGGATACAACAAAGGACTATTTTGAATCAGCATCTTGTATGTGGGCTAACTGGGGATGATGAGTGAATGCCGGATGGGTCGCGGCGTTTCCGATATTGTTCGAATTCCTGTCGGCTAATACGCTTTTGACAATACTAGTGGTCGAAATTCGAACGTAATTTTCCTCCGATTCCATTTTTGAAACAATATTTTATTAAGGCTGCATGGATTGTATCATCAAAAAGAATAAAAAATTAAAAAGGTAGAATGTGAGTTTGGATTGGCATTGACAGATTTCTTCCATTTTTCAAATTTTGAAAAATGTATGAAACAATGTTTATATAATTTAATGTATTTTTTATGCATAATTAAAAAAAAATTGCATTCTGCACTTCTCTATATAAACTATAAATGTGCGAAATCTCACACTCCTCCGTTCGCGCAATTTTCGTAAAAAGGGGTAAGTACAAAGTTTTTGCTTTACGTATTAATATAAAGATGCTTCACGTATTAATATTAGGTCCTTACCCATGAAATTGATGTTTTGTATGTAATTTTTTTTATAATTATATTTTTCATACTAACGTTTTTTTACTTTTCATATCATCTATTTATTTTAACACCATAAAAATTGTAGAGTAGTGTGTTTGTTTCACTAGCTAAATATATTTATATTATAATTATAATTATATTTATATTGTCTGCTATAGCAGACATTAAAAAGAAAAAAAATCAAGTCCCTTTAAAGCTGCAATGAAACAAAAGTTCATTCCCGCGACCAAAAAAAAAGTCAATAAAAAAATTGTGGGCGATATTGACACAAAATAAATAATCATTGTTATTTATTACTTAAGCCTAAGTAACATAGTCCTAATTAAAGGTGTATAATAATATTAACTACCGGTATTGACTTTTAGAAGTAATACACCTATTAATTAGTGAGAAAAAACGTCAGAGTTAAAATGAGGTAAAGTTTCAGCAGTATTTTTAGAGACTATAAGCTAATATAGCAAATACGTGCTTTTGTATGTCGCATAACTCAATACTTTTGCAATTTTGCACCAGCCATCAGACTAGACTATTCAACTGGATTCACTTAATATCGCAAGAAAATTTGGTTAACAAACTTAATTTGACATATATTTACTTTAAGCCGCAGACAGCCTTGAGATTGATGGTTAAATGGACGGTAGATTGAAATACAAACACATGCAAAAAAAAGACAGGAACCGGTTGAAGATACTTTCGTGCATCCCGATTGGTATATGGCTAAGAAGAGACGCGGGTACAACTTGAATTCGGGCGCTCAAGAGCTCTCTCTTGAGCGCCCGAATTCAAGTTGTACCTTTCGCTCTTGCCACTGCTTCGCAAGCAGAGGCTTGAGAGGCAGTGGCAAGCGAAAGGAGGTCTTATACGCAACAGCGGATTCTTGGTAACGATTAATTTGAAGAAGAAGAAGTTACCAAATATGTTGTGATTGATAATGGTTTTGCATTACAAAAAGGTTTCCTATTTAATTATACAAAAACAATCGACTCTCTTTACAGCTTCCACGATGACATCTACGTAGACCCCCGATGCCCCGCCATCTACTGTGAGCATTCCAGATTGCCCCTCATTAACACTGTCTACGCATTATCCGCGTAATTGGGGTCGTGCGCATCATCTTGCTGCCACCCTGAAATTACTGGGCGCAGGTTACGTCATAAAAGTTAATAGCGCAAGGGTTTCGAGTCGAGGTCGGGCACGGAATGGTCTTCATTTGTTTAAAAAGTTATTATACAATGTCGAAAACGCCAGCCGGGGCGCATGCGTCCGTACAGTGACACATCATTTATTACGTACGCAAGTTATTAGACTACCCTGTTTTAAGAGCGTGCGATGTGAGCTATGTCATCGCTGAAACATCCCGAAAATTCACGGGTCCATAAGTCACAGAACAAAACGTATGCTAATAGGCTGTCACAATGTAATCGATCGGTGTTGCTTGCATAGTGTTGTAAAGGCACACACATGCACACATCAAAAATGTCTAGGGGTCAAGTACATTTTTAGCTATAATAATTTTTCTAATAATATTTACTTATTATATAGGTACTATATTTATTTTTATGTTTTAGTAAACCATTTTATCCCTACTACTAGGTATGTTGAAAAAATTAAGAAAAATGCAATTTTAACAAATTGGGGAAAATTTACTTACTTTAAGGTCGTCACTTAATTGGCAAAAAACGCAAGAACAAGGTTGATTTTTTTAAATTTTATTGTAAAAATAAAAATAAAAATATCTGTTTTTCTACCATTCACATGAATCACACAAGCACAGCGATTTGGCATGCTTAAAATCAGTTCATCCAAATCACTTTGATGAATAGCCGCCCACGTTCTTTCTAACAAGCCAAAAAGTTGTTGTGGGGTGTGCACGACATCCATATTCGGCAGAGCTCTTCATTGGAGCATGTCCCATGCATACTCAATTGGGTTGAGGTGATTGTGCAGGCCACGGCAGGACGTTGATATGAGAATCGGCAAGAGTGCGTGTTACGACTCTAGCCGTGTGTGGACGTGCATTGTCATGCATTAGTCGAAACGAAGCACCCAATCGGCCTCGCAAGGGGATGATCACATCTGAAACAATCCTCTCTGTGTAGATTTGGGCATTGAGGTTGCCCCTGATCCAAATGAGATCGGTTCTTCCACCGATCCAAATACCGGTCCAAACCATCCTGACAAAATCTCAAGCGTTCTTGACGTCCAGAGGTCCTCCAAACTCGAGTGCGTCTTGTATCCGGCCTCATACCTTCTTCCTCACAATTTCGGTGTTCGCGAGCCCTTTGTAAACGGGCCCTACGATTGTGGCGTGCTATGGCTGGAACCCTTAGCGGCCTTCGGGAACGCAGACGCACTTTGCGTAAATGATTCCGGATGGTTTGGTCACTTATCAGCAAGCCTGAAGCGCTGTGGAGCCTTGTGGCCAACATCATAGTGGTCATGGTATGATTCCGTCGAGCAGTAATTTGGATGTACCGGTCTTGTCTTCGAGTGTTGATACGAGATCTTCCTTCATGTCGCTTGGTCACGCTGCCCGTGATACGATAGCGTGTCCAGAAGCGGCCTATGACACTCTGTGTAGTGCCAATGGCGGCAGCCACAGTACGTTGCCTGGAACCAGCTTCCAACATTCCAACGGCTCTCAACATCTCTTCCCTTGTCAAATGACGCCGTTGCTCCATATCGTAACAATTTTTTTCACTTCCAGTGCAGAAATTGTACTGCTTTTGTAAAATTGCCATTATGCTCTTTTATAGGAATACAGATTGACAGTTAAATTTCCATATTTAAACAATGTAAAAAAATATTTTCATTCATATCGTGAAATTCATTAAAATTAATCAAAAACGATCCAAATAAGTTAAAATGTTAATTCTATAACGCAACTATACTTTAAAATGTACTTGATCCCTAGACATTTTTGATGTGTGTATTACAATTCGTTGAAAGCTTACCTTCAGACAGAGTAAAGTATTCGTGGCAAGCTACGAAAAAATAAATGTGTATCAGAGTGCCAAATACATTTCATGCAAGTAATCAAGCATATACGTGTATGCATGCGAGTACTGCCCCCTGCTGGGCAAATGTCTGCATCATTGAAATCAAGGTATGCAATAAAAATCTCAAATGAATCTCGACACTGCATAGTTCACCTATTTAAAAACCATAGATTTCGTAAAACGTGATCCTATGAGATTGCTTAAAGTCTCCACACTCTCAAACTCCAATATGTACCGTATAAAGTTTATTTATTCATCGAAGTTTAATATATTTGACCACACACAACATTTCAATTTGTAACGGACTTTGTACACGGTTTGAAAGTTTCTTTCCTTTGTAAGATTAATCACGTTTGACCACACTACGTCCCTAATATGCTATGCTTTTAAGACTCCTATTATTGCTGACATGGTTGAATTCATTTTATCTATATGCTGACGATTTAAAAATTGTTAGACATGTAGAGGATAAATCGGATTGCATACTTCTGCAGGATGATCTAAATAGGTTTGTCGACTGGTGCGACCGAAATCGCATGTCGTTAAATATAAACAAATGTAATTTCATTCACTTTACTCGAAAAAAACATGTATTCCTTACACTTACCAAATCAAAAATCGGAATTTGTGCAATGTTAATGAGATTCGTGATCTGGGTGTTCATTTTGATTGAAGTTAAATTTTAACAGGCGTTCAGGATATAACGGTCAAAAAAGGTTTTAAAACTCTTGGATTTGTAATAAGAAACAAAAACGTTTATAGATGTTTTTTAAATCCTCATTTATAATGCTTTGATACGATCGTCTTTGGAATATTGTAGTGTTATTTCGACTCCTCGTTATGACATTTATATATTTTTTATATATTTATATATATATTTATATATTTATATATTTTTATATGTTATAGAATCGAAAGCACAATATGGCCAAAAAACTTCCTTCTTACAGAGAACGTTTGTCTTAGTTCAATTTACTCAACTTACAACTACTACCTAGATCAATTATCTTTTCATAAGTGGTGCCATGGATTTTCCATTTCTCCTCAAACAAATCAGCTTTAATGCTCCCATGAAGCTTGCTAGGAGCTCACGATTTAAAAATAAATAAACTTTACTGTACACCAAAAATAAACATTTGACAAAAAAACTACATAAAAATCGTGTTACATTTTATACTGGCCTTTTTGTAGGTACCTATTGGGTAAAAAATCTGAGATAAGATATTAATTCTAAATTTGTAACTTTCAAAAGGGTTAAAAGGGTTAAAATGTTAAACCTGAAGTAGTTGTTTTAGCCTTAGTTAGTTTATGTTTACATATAATTTAAGCCCAATAATTAAAAAATATTACAATAGTTTTTTTATATATAAAAACACTAGCTGTGCCCCGTGGTTTTAGTCGCGTTAATTAGCGAACAATCTATTAAAAACTATTTTAAGAACATCACGTTATGATCACCTCTCAAAAAAAATATTTTTCCGTTTTTGCAACATTTTTCATTGCTACTCCACTCCTATTAGTCATAGCGTGATGTAATATATAGCCTATAATTTTCCTCAAGAAACGAACTATTCAACACAAAAATATTTCTTCAATTCGAACCAGTAGTTCTTGAGATTAGCGCGTTCAACCAAACAAACAAACAAAAACAAACTCTTCAGCTTTATAATATTAGTATAGATTGTTGTATAACTTGCCTACTGTCTATGACGATTAGTATAGGTTACGTTTATTTATCTCACTTTAACTTAACGGTACAAGCCTGCTGTAAACTTCGTTGAACATAGCTATAGTTTATTTCACTCTGTACTTGTTAAAGTGTAATGGTGTTGAGACGGAGACCCGAAATGAAACAATGTCTTGCGTTTAATGAATAATCTTTATCCTCTAGTGTATCATCTTAAATACTAATTAACATCACATTTATACGTGACTAGAGGAAGGACGCCTTGTCAATCAGGAAGACCTTAATTATCACGTACTATTGAGTACGTGCTGATAGTGTAATTCACTATATCACACCTCCCCTGAAAAGACTAGGCATCCCTTCCCTGAAAAGTAAACTCTTAATTTCTAAATATCTTAGTCCTATTCTTATGAACTATATATTCTGTATTATTCTTTAATATTTTTACATTAGTACCTAGCTCTTCTAAAACTTCAAATGGACCTAAATACAAGTCATTCAATTTATTATAATTTTCATTCTTATACAAGAGTAGATCACCTTTTTTGTAGTGTACTTCCTTACAATCTAAATCATAATTAGTTTTTCTACTTTGTTTTGATATTAATAAGTTGTTCCTGGCATCATTATGAGCTTTTTGCAATCTAAATTTTAACTCCGATGGATAATTGTCGTATACATATAAGGGATCAACTTTACTAACTAAACCTCCGTCCTGTCACGGTCGCCATGTAATGGTGTTGAGACGGAGACCCGAAATGAAACAATGTCTTGCGTTTAATGAATAATCTTTATCCTCTAGTGTATCATCTTAAATACTAATTAACATCACATTTATACGTGACTAGAGGAAGGACGCCTTGTCAATCAGGAAGACCTTAATTATCACGTACTATTGAGTACGTGCTGATAGTGTAATTCACTATATCACAAAAGCTTGTTTCACTTTGTACTTGTCAAGATTTGTTTTTCTCCGTACTTGATAACTTTAGTTTTAGTTGCTTGATAACTGGCTTTCTATTAATTTCGTTAATACTTGTTAAATTATGTCACTATTTACAAGTTGAAATATAACAAATATTATTATTACTTTGATTACATTGAAGACAAAACAGCATGGGTTTAAAATGCTCCAATCACTCCAACAGGTATTTCTAATTTAAAATATTGTTAAGTAATTTTAAACTTGTATAACTTGGTAACGGCATATAATTTTGTAAATGTCGTTACTTATAAAGCTGTGGAGTTTCTTGCGCCCATTCTTCTCCACAGCTAAAAAAAGACGTCCAGAATGGGTAGTAAGTAAAAAATTTATGGACGATTCAAAAGCACTTTTCTAAAGTTTATTTGAATAAAAAATATTTGTCTTTGACTTTGACTTTGACTTTGACTAATGTTTTAAACACAAACTGGTTTGGAAAAATCGGACCAACACGTTCTGATGTACCGGGTCAGGCGCACAAGTCGCACTACCAATTTAGGCTTTCGTGGCGATTTCCGACCCTAGTTTATCAACACTGTCTACTAGGGGTGGAAAAGCTCAAATCCCGCTAGAAAAAAAACGCTTTGACTAATTTTGAAATGTCTAGAAAAAAAACATATTTTTTTCTCACGAGAATCAGACCTACATTTTGCTTTGTCTAAATTAAAATATGTTTATAACAAAATCAAATAAATGATCGCTTTTTCCAAATTAAAATATGTTTATAACAAAATTTAATTAAAAAATTTTTTATCAAAAAATATAATTTAAAAGTGGCTGTAATTATGCTACCGAACGAAATGAGAAAGTTACGCATCACAGTGGAGTTGTTGCTTTAATTCCGCAGCTTACGTTAGCTCTTTTGTTTAGTGAATTATTCTTGACACAGTATTGCTGTCCAACTTTGTTAATTACTGTTTTACTTATTTTCTTGTGCACTGGAAACTTGGGGTATTAGATTAAGTTTTAATTAAATAATTAAATGAATTACGTTTGACAACAGTACGTAATATAAATGTTGTTGTATATAGGCTTAATTGAAGAGTTCGATGTCGCAGCGGATCGCCTTCGGGTTGCGATATTACAAGTTTAGCAACTTTGGCAAATGCCACACTTTTATAATTTATTTTATTTCTTACCCGTAAGCACTTGGCTTTTATACCACCTTATGTTAAGTGAAGATAAGGTCGAAAATGGAAGCGCACTTCACCCGGAATCCTCAACACTGAGGACTAGCTATCTCATCCCTAACTGTCGGAACACAACAGTGCTACTAACATTGATGTTATTGTAAGACATTTCTGTTTGTGACTGGCTATAGCCACTACAGGACGGCCGTTGTGCTTCGATGTGGACTGTATTAAAACTCGGTTCTTAATTATTGCTTCTTTATTCTTCAAGCTGGGGTCCGGAGAGCTTACAAAATTCTGCTCTGACCGGCCGTGACTTATACACATATTAGGTCGGGAACTAGCGACGTTGTGGTACAGCTGCCGGCCCAGGTGGGTAGTTTTACATTTTACCTTAACCAACTACCCACATGAACCGTCGTATTTTATGCAGCTGTCCCTTTCGCTCGGACCTCTCTTTTCTTTATGCATTAACATGTACCCTACGGTATCTTTTGTAATCTAGATACCCTACATATTTATAGTTTTCTATTCACATCATCATCATCATCATCATCATCAGCTCATTTGATTATTATAATTAACTTTACCTGGCCCTTTTCACTTTAGAAAACCCATAAACCTTTACCTTTTTACCAATAAAAAGCACAAAAGAATAATCATTTATTATCAATAACATATAAAACTTAATTTACGCAAAAATGTTAAACTATATTACATCTATGCCGTTTAACTTGCTAACTAATCTTATACAAATATACAATCGAGACTTCTGTCCGTAACAATTTCATTACAAACATGTACCCCGGCTGGGAATCTATCCCTGGGTCTAAGATCGGTCGGCTTTACCGTTATTATTATCATTATGACGGCCCGGACAGATCCCGCTTGTTGTCGTAAGATGGGCAATCAGTAAAACCTACTAAGCTGCATTAGCCTATGCTCAGCTGAGGGTAGATACGGGCTGAATATGATAATGAAGCCGCATTGGGTTTAAGTTGAGTTAAGCAGGATAATTCATCACCACCTGCTCATTTTATGTCCCCACTGTTGGGGCACGAGCTTTCCCTATAGTTGGATAGGAAGAACCCATCAGATGACCGGCCTTTGCGAAAGTTGCTTAACCTCAGCACTCGCAGACCGGGCGCGTTAACCACTGCGCCATCGAGCTCCTTCTATTCACATTAAAACTTAATTAACTATTTTAAATAACTTTACCTGGCCCTTTAGAAAACCCATAAACCTTTACCTTTTTACCAATAAAAAGCACATAAAGCACATAAAGTGTGTTTACCACGCGGGCCCAGTGCGGATTGGTGGTTGTTGACGACACGATAGCTAATGCAGCCAGGACCCTGTACGTGCTTTCTGCAGCACGGAGGAGCTCGAGATGATAAAATGTTTGGTCACCGATGACCGGCCTATGCGAAAGTTACTTAATCTTAGCAATAGCAGACCGGGCGCGTTAAACAACGCGCCTTCGAACTCCTCGATGAGCAAGACACTTGGTCAGAAGGAGAGACATCAGGTGGACAAAAACGCTGACTGAGTGGTGGTGGCCCAGAGACGGATATATTAAAAGGGGACGTCTACTGGCGGGATGGGTCGACAACATAGCCAGGACCGTGGGTTGCACGTGGCCCAGACTAGCACGGTATAGAGGCGAATGACATAAACGTAGAGAAACCTTTGCATGCCAACGGAGTCACTGAATCTTTGAATCTCTCAATAATGATAATGTTCATGTGGGAAGATTTTTGAACAAACTTTTTAAGCTGAAGACTAATCCTTAGCTTTTAGGATTATATTGGAAAACTTTATTAAATTGAAAAGGGAATAAACCGCCTCTTTAAGGCCAACCTTACGTTACATTTTTATACAAACCAAGTTGGAAATGAAATAGACTAAAATTGGAAAAGTATACGTGTTATAAGCAGGGTTCGGGATAGGTAGGATGAGAATGCCTTAAGTTGGTGAGACGGTATGATAAGGAGTTGTTAATACCCCCCAAATATATTTATTGGTGTTGAATCCTGTATTGCCGCGGGAGCTGTGGTATTATGTAGTCTTCGTTACTGGATTAGGTGAGGCAACTTTAGATAAATAATCTTTACGTTTATAGTAATTATACATTCCCATATTTAAAATGTATCTATTCACCAAATATGTGTAGTAATTAAATTAACTATTATCTCTGATAGTGCATCAGGTAGCGTTCATAAATTCCATCACGTACAAAGATCAAAGTTAAAGTAGAAAAAGGTACGGCGACTGCTCTGAAGATTCCTCCATAGGGGTACGCGTGCTGCTCTCTGGAGTCACCGTTGTACTGTTTCGAACATTCCATAGCGCACAAAGAAATTTGGGTGACTCGTTTCTTTGTCGCACTTCCAAAAGATGGAATAGTCTACCAGCACACGTTTTCCCTCCTTCCTATGATATGGGGTCTTTTAAACGAGGCGTGAAGAGACACCTTGGTGGCCGGCAGAGTGAGGGTGACTGATGCTGCGTTGTTTTCGCGCTGCACCAGTTGTCCTTGCGTCTGGACTCAGTACCCACATCAGGTGGAGAGGAGTCATTTGCCGAACTAGGTATATTTTTTTCTTTATGGTTAATTTGACATAATACTTCTATAAAATAAATAATTTAAGATTACGCCCTTACCATTTTAACCACATACTAAAAAAAAAATTATCTACATGTTTTATGTGCTTATACGTAATTACAATTAGCCTTTTTATAAGGTCGAAAGGGCAAACGCACTTTACCCAGAATAAGTTTACCTAACATTTATTCAAAACTAAATAATTTTCTCTACTGTACGGTTCAACAAAGAAACACAAGACTAAACTAAAAATATAGCCATACACAACTTTATTAAAATAATAAGTCAGACCCGTCAGAAAAGAAAGAAGTATCCATGGAAAGTAATGAAACAAGTTATTGTTTGCTTTGCCGTACACTGAAATTGTGCGGCGTTGTTGTGTCACGAAAACACAATTTCTTTTTATATGAAAATAGAAACCATTCGCATGAATACTATTCGAATTCATATTTAAGACCGACATACAGTCGTATGCGTCTTAGAATTCTATAAGGAAAAGGCAATTGGCGTGTTGACGGGAACAACAACAGATGATACCTTGACATAGACAGGGTGAGTTTTGTTTAATATCCGTTAGAAAACAAAAATTTGTATTGCAAAATTGTAACTCTTCTCGTATGTTGCCAGGAGGCGCTGTTTCAATGCTATACTAATTTTGTCAAATGAAACTCACATTAGGCAACCAGGGCGCTTGCTAAGTGAGATCACGTTTACGAAAGCGAGATATAATAAGACAACGAAACAAATACAGTACAAATATTTTCCTCTGTAATCATCGCATTTCCGAATGCAATCGAATGTTTTTTTCTTCTCTTTTTGTTGATGGCTTCGTGCGATTAGCACATTTAGCCAGTGTCAAAGTAATTTTGCTAACAAAACTACAAAAATACATAAATAAATAATATTTCTTTTCTATATGATGATGATGAATGATACTCATGCACACTCACGAACACTTAACGGTTAATAATCCACCATTATTTCACAACTATATTCAATATAACACAAATTTTCAATAATAAAACAAAACCACAGACATGACTCTTCACTTTCCCGCCAAGAAGTCCCAATCGAATGATAATTTCCATGTTCAATAACATGTTTTTTTAAATTTTTATTCAGAACAACGTACTTTATACTTGCAGTTGTTTTGTTTTGATTTCTGTGTGAACTATATAGAGCTGTAAAACGATAAATCTTAAATCAAGGTACCTACGTATTACACAAGTCTTTCCCCGATTCAAAAATAAATTAATAATAAGTAAAAGGAGTAGTTGCAACTCTATAATACTCTAAAACTGGTAGAAATCCGACACAGCCTTTCGACTTTGTTTGCGCAGGAAGAAGAAACAGATGATAAGAAATTAGATGCACTTTATCTACTCGTGTTTTTTCTTTTTTTACGTGGTAAAATGGTGAATAAGGCTCGCACTAAATGTCAAACAGATATTTTAAACATTTACCAATTTGTCATTTGATCAAAACACAAACTTTTGTAATCTAACAAGTGGTTAATTAAAATTTATTGGATAATGAAGTGATGTTAGAGTTCACTATTCCAACACTATTTCTTTAAAAGAATATCGTTTCGACAGGAGCTATAGTTTCTCTATTGACGAACCACTCGTCTACCCTATTTGAAGCGTGCTCACAACATGTTCGAGTAAGTAACGATTGCACGTCGTGAAAGCGTCTCATGCTACCTATGTTCAGGGTGCCAAGTGTGAATTTTGTTTACTATTCGTATTCGTTCGATTACGTTTACGAAAACGCAAATTAGTATGGCATTGAAGCAGCGCCTCCTGGCGACATACCTACGAAAATAATTAAAATTTTGTACAACAAATTCTCGTTTTCGTTAACGTGATCGAATGTCAATACCCCGCCCGATCCTCTAAATGTCACTACACATTTACAGAATACACCCAACATGCACACTAGCTTAGGTCCAAGACACCGTACTCGTAGAACAAGGGTACGAAGAACCGGTTCACACGCGCTCTATACCAGGTACAGACATGTACCTGGGCGCTTCTCTCCTCCTCCACGGCCCGGTTTACCCGAGCCGAGGTCCGAGCCTTTAGAGGCGCCCTCGGGTGGTTCCGCCCCCCGATCCGATCCGAACCCTTCGGAGAATCTAGTAGGGCACGGGGACGCGCACTAGTGCGCGATGCCGTTCCCTCTAGAAAACCTCCAAAGGTGATTCGTTTCACACGGCTTGAGGGACCCTTTACGTTCCTCGCCGCCCCCAAAAAAGCCCGGTGAAGCTGAAAATGCCGTCTGAGGCAATCAGCAAACTCTCTTAAAAAAAAAAAAAAAAAAGAATGTCAATACCTAATAACTCACACAAGGCCCTCCGTTCATTTTATAGGTTTGAGAAGTCCCGACATTTTCATTTGACAACGTACGTACTTTTCGTACCTACGTTGTCTCGCTCTAAGTCTCCGGGAAGCATGAGCACGTCAATTAATTACAGCGCAATAAAATTCCGATACAATGTTGATGTCTCGTTTCAAGTCTAGCTGAAAATCCTGGGACTCGAGACCATAAAATTTGAAAAAGTTTCTGGGCTTTGAGAATTGACACGTGGCAGGACCCAATCTCCAGCTGACTGTTTATTATGTATGAGTATATATACAACGTGTTAATAAAATCGCGCAAAAAATGCAATTAGTTTGTTCATAATCGAGGACTTCGCGGGCGTCTCCGACAGGTTCCGGACATGGGTTGGACTCGTGGTGGCGCGTGGTTAGCTGTAGAAGTGGGAATGTTCGTCTGCCTGGTTGATGTGGCCAGGCTTCACACACAGGCGTGCACAGCGAGCAGGTCCAAGTAGCGGTCTCGAGGGGCCCGAGGCGAAAGGACTTGCGGGGCACGTGAGTTGCCCATAGTTGGTTGTCATGCTCGGTGGTTTTCACTGAGCAGAGCTCCAACATCTCCGGCACTAGTCTGGATAACTAGTAGAGGTGCCCGCTAGATGCAATACCTCCGGTTGAGCCAGCCGCGTAGGATGTTGAAATCGGCAAGGTGCCTGGATAGGTACTGAGAAGTGAGTGGGCTTACAACTCCGCCACCAAAGAGGATAATTGGTAGTCAACTTAGAGTTGACGACCCGAGCAGAGGAATCTGCGAGTTGTGCTCTAGTGCAACGAGAAGTGAGCGAGCTTACAGCTCCGGTAACCTATCTGGATAATAGGTAGTGGACTATACGTGTCCACGGGGCGACTAGCTTGAGACACTAGTCTTAAAAGTACCGGATGAAGAATGCGCCTCGGTGCGTCCTGATCTGGCGTTATGACCTGACGTAGATGGTCCCTTGTGCTTGCATAAGGATGTCTGACACCTACTTTGTGACCTGATGGTTGGTAGGGGGTGTCAGTATAAACTTTAGAGTGGTGTTGAGTGGGTTGTTCATAATCGAGAGTCTACTCTTGATAGTGGAATTGATTCTAATCAATTCCACTAACAAATATGACTCAGATTTTATAAAAAAAGTAAATTTTTACTACGCCGCTTTTTTAATTTACTTAAATCTGTCGCTTTTTCAGTTAAGTCAACGATGGCGCCAAGCGGCAACGTTGCACTCACAGTTTAAATGCAATCGCGAAATTAGATCGCACGTAATTACCATAGAGTTTCTAGTTTGCAAGAAATGCAAGAAAACAAAAAAATGCAAATTGATTCTAAAATAACCCGCGAAAATTAATTTTTACTTTTATTTTTAAGTGTTAATTGCTACACTTAAGCTGAATTAAAATATTTATATAAATTTTATATATATACAGTAAAAAATTAAACGCCTACCTGACCCAGCCAGGAATCGAACCTGGGTCTACCGGGAAGGCTGACGTAAGCGCTGAATTTTGTCACTGCTTTTTGATTTTTTGAAATGTTTAGAGCGACATTAGTGCCATCTATCCAAAGGTATTTGCAACCGATGGACATGCAGATTCATCTTTGCAGATGAATACCACAAATTGATAACACAACGCTATAGTATATTTTTACTTTTATTTTTAAGTGTTAATTGCTACACTTAAGCTGAAATAAAATATTTATATAAAATACAGTAAAAAAATTAGCAGCGTAATGTAGGTAGCATAATGGTCAGTGCAGCCGCCCGGATTGCGGAAGACCCAGGTTCGATTCCTGGCTGGGTCGGGTGGGCGTTTAATTTTTTCACTGTATTTTATATAAATATTTGAATTCGCGAAAATTAAATTAAATATTTTTTATATTTCTCTAACTACTACAATAAATTGGGATGTTTGAGGTTTTGCGCTATTCAATTAACAGGTTGTAAATAAAAAGAGAAGTCCTGACTAACTGAAGGACAATCAACATCGCACAACACAAACTGCCAGACCTAAAACGCTGAAATTTTGCAAGCAGTTAGTTCCCTTTAATAACGTAGAGGCAAGAAATAAGACGAGATTTTCTGAAATTCCCTGAAATGATACGGGACGAAGTCGCGAGCAGTTGCTTTATAATAGTTATATGGGATGAAATTATATCTGTTTTTATAAGGGGCAATATTTGCAACTACTTTACCGATTCTACAATTCCTTCACTAATAAATAGTATATTACATTTCTGAGTAATATTTGAACATACTTTCTTTGTCATATATTTTTTTAATTTTTACTTCTATATTTTAATGTATTTATTTATATACACGACAAAAAGAAACATTACTTTACATAACTTAAAAAAAAACAGAAAAATTATTAGAAAATTTTAAAATAAAGACCTATAAATTAAAGATGTCCTCCAACTGTGGGCTCATATTTTAATACTATATTTGTTCATTATTTCAATTTTTTATTTGAAACTGAATAAAATATTTTGATTTAAGTTGATTTGATTTACACAACCTACTCTTAATCAAGGGTATTTTCCAATTCTTTCTGCAATTTTGATGATATTATAAATCTAAGTGGTTTCTAAGTGCTATTTTGGTATTACTTGTGTTAATTGATTGATATGTAAAATGTTAAAATAAAAAAATCAAAAATCTACCTTTTTGCGCATTGCCGATTTTAATGTCCTATATGCCCTATAATTGTACTGAAAAACCCTTCAAACAGCAACTCAGCAATGTAAGACTTAGCGACAGAAATTGGTAAAGGAATAGTAAATATCTAAAGCAAAGATTGTGATGATCAGAAAAGATTTAGATATAGAAATAAAAAAACGCACAAACACAAATGTTAACACCCTCGTCGGAATATTGAAGTGGAATTTGGAGCAGACGAACAGTGTCAAAGGATATCTCTTGAGCTCGCCTTAACTTCAATGGAATCTATAATAATCGCATAGAACCGTAAATCGTCTAGGCGGCTATTCGGCTAAGTCAGTGGTGCCTACATTTTGTATGTAAAAACTCCAATCGTCACAAAGGACATCATTCACCCACCGTCCATTACATTTTTGGGCTACATACATTTTTGGGCTAATTCTGAAAGTGCCGGCCAATCAAAAACATTATGATATTTCATTAACTTATATTATTCTATTCATTTGTTACTATGGAACACAACCTGTTGGATCATTTTTTGTATTGTTAAATGAGGTTCAAGATATTATTTTTACGTAGTAGGTATATAAAAATATAAAGGCACTGGGTCGTCATTGAGATTATCCATTTTTCTTTATAAGCGTGGACGGGCAGGAAGATGATATATTCCAATAAAATAACGGCTTAGATAATCACTTCACTTATAATTAACACAATCACAATTATCCGTTAAATGAAATTAGTAAAGATGGCTACGATTAAACCCGATTTAAGTGAACGTCCACCAAGCACGTGAACTGAAACTGAATTGACACTATCAAAAGATGGCCGCCTATTCAGTGCTTGGTGTTCGTTCATTCGGTCTATGGTCTGGGCAATCAATCATGGGTGCAGCTCTGCCGTGCTTACGAAAAACGCATCATCTTGGTTTTTGGAGCAAAATGAGGTAAATATATATCTGACATCAGGAGAACGAATTCAAAAACTTTCCCAAAGTAACAATTCTTGAATAAATCAGCAACACAGTTTTTCAGATTTTATAAACGCATTAACTAAAGATAATGCAAACATTTATCTTGCAATTAAAGATTTGCTAATTATAAATGCACTATGTTTAAGTTAGTGCGTTTTTCGCTAGTAATCTCATAATTCGTTATCGGCGAAATGCATAGATTAACAGGAATAACTGGAGATAATGTGTTTATAATTAGAATAACATAGCATATTCTGTACTGCCATACATGTTAAATCGCACTAAATATACGAGATGGTGCGTTTATGCTAAGTGACGTCACCAGGCTTCTAGGACAGGGGTGGGGAAGGGTACCGGGAATAGTAATATTGTCCGCTAGATATGCGCTAATCATGTCTCGGAATAGATTACACATGGAACGATTAATTTACATAACGGAACTAGTTACATCAAGTAAGCGACCGCCGCGCCGCCGCGCGGCCTATTTACAAACTTTAACTGTATTGTAAACATTTTCGTAACTTAATTTTAAATAGCTACCGTTAATTAAATAAATGAAAATAAAATATAAAATTAAACAAATAAATAACATTCGCATCGCTAACATGTTGGATAGGTAGTTTTTTGTTTAATTACCTGATAAAAATATGTTATAATTGTGTTATTTTTCTTTTATAAATGATTACATTGTTTATAGAACAAATGCGTTAAATAAATATTTTACTTCATAAAATGTTTTTTTACTGAGGTACAATTAGGTACTCATATTGGCACTTAGTTTAAGAATAATTAGGTTAAGAATACGACATAACATTTCGTTAGGTCTGCAATACGCCGATTAGTAGTATCTTTGGATCGGGAAACCGTCACTTTATCGCAATTAATTTGATCGAATTTCATTTCCCATAACACTATTCAACGATGTTTTTATTCATTAATGAACAATTCCGCGAATCTCATTACATCGCATATTTATTTTCTCGAATAGTTTTTATCACTAAACTCACTTCATCGTATTTTTTTTTCGTTTTTTTTTATTTCATCGATATATTGTTAGATCGATATTTCGTTTCTTATAATTTTGTTTCCACGTAAGTTTCAGTTCGCAAAATAGTCGGTTACATCAAATTTCACTTCACTTAAGTCATTGTACATCGAAAATACAAAATACTAACAAAGTTCACATATTTAAACGGGATTTAATGCAAAACAACTTAGGAAAGGCATTTCTTTCATTCAGGCATACCTTTTAAACCCGACGTTTATCATTTTCCTCGTCCTCTACTTTACGGGATACAATACTTATCATCATTAATGTGAGTAATTAATATTGTTTAAAAAAGTTAACACGTTGTGATTTCTGTAATATTGCGCTACTAAAGTCAAATCATTGACAGAAACGAATCGCTGCAAAACCGACTCCACGTAGTCTTGTCTGCCCTACGCTAGAGTGCAATTTAAAAGCGCGTAGGCGCGGAGGGGCGAGGCGGCCCGCGAGCTGAGGAGCAGGTGGACGCAACGCTCGCCGCGGCTGAGGCTGGCCGGCGCAGCCGGCCAGCAAGCCGAAGCGGCGGTGAGCGTTACATCCATCTGCGACGATAAGGTCGCGTGGGACCGCCGGAGCCCCGCAGCGCCGGAGCCGTGACAGAAACAATGCCTGCTGCATGCTGCATGTTTACTTGCATGATGTATGCTTGCATGCTGCATGCCTGCTGCATGCTGCATGTTTCCTTGCATGCTGTATGCTTGGCTTGCTTGCATGCTGCATGCTGTATGCTTGCTTGCATGCTGCATGCTGTATGCTTGCTTGCATGCTGCATGCTTGCGTGCATGTTATCTTGTAATACTTGGCACGCCTTTTTACCGGTACTCGCTTCTTTCTTGATTGAATCACTATAAAATATTAATATAGAACTAACCGCAACACAATTTATCGTCAACAGGCGAATGCATCGTTCGATGAAACGTTACTGCGATAAAAACTTGTTAAGTGAAAAAGTATTATGGGTTCCGATACATATTGTAATATGTTTTTACGAATAGTTTCATCGATAACTTAATACTTTTATGAAATGTAAGTTCGATATACCGTTATTCTGGTAATTAAAACAACCTTAAAAGATTTTTTTTAAGAAACGTTTTTCGATGATATGAAACAGCGATGATTAACAATTTGATGAATTGAAAAAAAAGTATATTAAAAATCGTGGAATAGTTTTCGGTAAAATGAAATTCGATATAAAAAAAATCTGTATTCTAATAGACACCCCTTCGGATCATATTTAATAAAGTAGAGAATGACCCTAGAGATATGATTTCATAGTAACGAATGATTACAAGGGTACGTAATATTAACGGAATATAATCTTATAGCAATGGTGTCTGTTAGTTTTATTATTTAAGATTGAAAAACCAGATTTCTTAAAAACAAATGATTAAAATAGTGATAATAACGGAATATATTCATATATAAGTGTCGTTTTGTTTGATATTATTTATATTTTTGATTGAAAAATCATAAAAATAAAATCATATTTTTAAATATTTTAACTACAAATTTAGTAACATAGTAAGAAATGCTTGTAAAAATATAACCTAACGAAATATTACATTATTTTTGTCTAGCTGGCACTTTCATATTTAGCCCAATAAGAATGATGTCCTTTAGCTAAAACTTTGTGTTGTTATTTTCTATTCAGATCAAAAATACAAAATACATAAATATTTTTATTTCATTACTAGAGTAAATACCTTAGACTACTAGAGTAGATACCTTTACAGATTTTTGGGGACTTTTTTTAGATATACCTACGTATATATCTGTAACAAAAGACCCCGCTCTTCCATAGCCATAAACATTTCCAGTTTTTTTTTTATTAACAAATTTTATATAATTTACATGAGTGGTGTGTGAGGATGTGTGTGCGCGCATATATAATTTTACAAAATAAAATAGAATGATAACAGAATATATTAAATACAGATAGTGTTATTATTATAGTATATTAAAATATAATATGAAAGTATTATAATATTATAGATAACTAGCTGACCCGGCAAACGTCGTTTTGCCATAAAAAATAAAAAAAAAATTTAGGGGTGGACTACCCCTAACATTTAAGGGGATGAAAAATAGATGTTGGCCGATTCTCATAGATACCGGATGACCCGGCAAACGTTGTTTTGCCATAAAAAATTAAAAAAAAAATTAGGGATGGACTACCCCTAACATTTAGGGGGATGAAAAATAGATGTTGGCCGATTCTCATAGATACCGGATGACCCGGCAAACGTTGTTTTGCCATAAAAAATTAAAAAAAAATTTAGGGGTGGACTACCCCTAACATTTAGGGGGATGAAAAATAGATGTTGGCCGATTCACATAGATACCGGATAAGCACAAAAAATTTCATCAAAATCGGTCAAGCCGTTTCGGAGGAGTATGGCAACGAAAACTGTGACGCGAGAATTTTATATATTAGATTATATATATTAAGTACACTAAAAATTTAATGTTTAATATGTATACGATTTATTTTAAAAGATCTTCCGTCTCACTATAGTTTAGAGTTTTTATCCATTTAATTAATATATTTTTAGTATTATGATCAAAAATGAAATCTCAAATTAAAACTAAATTGCTTTAAATTGATGGCAATACAAATGTATTGTATATGGTAAGATTACACACAAAAAATAAGACATTATTGAACTGCCACGAAATTCAAAATATAATTATGCTTAAAATTATTTTCTGTTTGGATTATAGTGGAAGTACAAAATGTATTACATGTTTGTTAAACAATTATTGAACATCTATATGTACATCTTAAGTATTCCTTAACTTCGTCGTTCGTCTACTTTTTGTAGAAAAATAAAACTAAGTATATATAGATTTTTTTATTTATAATTATGTACACAAAACAAATTACAGTCATAGTTACTAAGAAATATTATGGCACCCGATAAACAACAGGGCTACTATTTTTAACCTTGTGTAAACAAAAAATTTAGTAGTTTATTTTAACAATTGGTGGGATAAGAATCAAAGTTTGCATTTAGTTAATTAAATAAATTTAAAACGATATACTTAATTATTATTTAAAATATAAATTCTCAAAAATCATCAAAATTAAATAGTTGATATTAAACTCTATTATTGACCGTGCAGATGTCTAAAAAACTCCATAGCCTTGCACTTGCAAGTACGTACGTCCATCATAAACGCCACTCCAATAATTCACGAAAAAGATTCCTTTCCGATATTAAACGATCAGTGGCGGCTTTGCAAGCTCTCACCACTTCGCATGAGTGGATCGACAGAAAGATTGGAGACTTATCTCTAACTATTGAGCAAGATTGAGTAGGCAAAATGGCAAATGCGACGTAGAAGTGATAATCGCGTAGCAAAGTTAGATTGTACGCAAAAAAAATTCATTCATTCAACTTATTCTGGTAGTAAGAAGGCTTTCTAGCTTCGTCTCGTCTAGATTAAAATAACGTTATAAAGGAGTTTTATTAAATTCTAAGTTGTTATTTTGTTAATGATTCAGTTCACCACGGTAACTGAGCGCATTGTGCTTATACCTAACTAAAAGAAAATTAGTAATATATCTATCGTTTTAAAAACGTTTGTGCAACTTCATTTACTCGTCTAGTCTTCTAAGAAAAGTTTCAAATCGCATAAAATCAGTTGAGCGTTTTTTTCAATGACTAATTCTCACGCTATGATGTCAAATATGAGTGCTCCTTTTTCTCTTCAACTTATTTTTGACACCGAAAATTCTATAACGGTATATAATATCTAAAAATTAAATTTTGAATAATGCCAAAGCTAATAATAATGCTTTGATTAATATATTATTCCTTTAATATTTCATACTTTGATTAAATATTATTCATTTCTTTTAATTACGAGATCATCAGTGAGATTTCAATATCGCACCCCAGCGCATGACAAAATAGGCGGATTAATTAATCCATTGATGTTATTTCATACTTAATTGCTCAATTTACTTAATTTTTCAGTATTGAAGGAGAACAATAATTAAATGTTCAAGGTGGAGCTAAAATTAATTAGTATTGACGACCTCCGTAGCCGCCTTGCACGGCGGATTTTGGGCGACACAAACTCTGAGGCCCCGGGTTCGTTTCCCGGTCGAGTCAATGCCGAAAACAAACTATTCGATATTGTTTCATCATAACGAGTATATCCTTTTATGATAGGGCATTTTCCAATATTTTTGACGCTGTAAGGAAGAAAAGATCTGGACACTTGCTGAATTTCTTGCCGGTTCTTCTCAGTACAAGATCGTCCAGAGTAGACTTACAAACCGATGGCATAATGACGTTCATAAAAGCTATTTGTAGCCTAAACTGAATAAATGATTTTGAATTTTGAGTTTTTGAATTTTGAGTGCTTTAGCTACTTACCTTGGGATAAGAACAATGTATGTGATCTTGTATATAATTATATATTTTACAAGCTTTTATTTCACTTTCAATGTGTGTATGTTTGTTCGGATGGAATCTTGCAACTCAATTTTGAAGACCAATTTAATCGATTGAGCTGCAATTTTGTATACACGTTCAGTTTGGATGACAATATATAGTTAACTGTGTGATGTCATTCTAAATCCAACATAGCGACACAGCCAAGATGGCTGACTAATTATTTTTAATGAATTTCTACAATATGGGTATCAAATAAAAGGGCTTGCTGAGAATAACTCGAAAAATAAAATGACGTCACTCTAAATTCAATATGGCGGTCTAATGAAAGGAATCAGATGAACAGACTGAGAAAAAGCTTGTTTTTTAAAAAGGTTTTTTACTTTTAATTTATTTTTTACTTTTTAGCTTGTCTTTTTAAATTGGTGGGGGCCGGTACACTGGACATGTTACCCTAGTTGTTCGGCGCAGTATCATATAAATATTATATAAATTGTGTAATGACGTTATAAGTTCATAGTAAAAGTTTTAAGTAAAAGTTTTTTTTTCTTTTTAGCACATTTAAATAAAAGCTAGTTTTTAAAAAAAAGGATTTTTACTTTCAATTTTTAAAATTTTTGAACAATTCACTGTTATACCGACTTTATTAGGTTGTAACAAATATAAGTGTGACCTCGTTAGTATAGCTCTTTTTATTTTGGGCTTCGGGATTAAAATACCTCAAATCTGGAATATTTCCCGCCTATTCCAAATACGTTTCCTTGACAGATGTAGCGAGTATGTAAATATTGGATGTTGTTATTTATAACGGTTCTGTCTCGATAGGCGATCGTTCCGCAACAGAGATGTTTGATTTTACGACGTAATTATCTTATTTAAGAATAGTGTGACAAATTCTTGTTTTTGCCAATAAAATGTGGTATATATATTAGTTCCGGTTCGGTTATTTGTGGTAATATAGTGTTGGTTGATGTTTGCATTGTAATTTGTTGTTGAAAAATAAACAAATTTTGCATTAAATTGGAAATATTTAGGTGAGGTGGAATTTTTTCAACACTTTGTCTTCTTTCTTCAAAAAATACCTAGGTTAGGAAAAAGGTTAATATAAAAATCACTTTTGTATCCAAGGAATAATATTTATTGTTTTATTCATATATACACGTAAATAAATACAAAAAAGCAAAAAATACAAAATACAAAACACTGGCACTATTGAAATTTCAATAACTACGCAATGTATCAGTAAATTATGTTTTTTATACACCACAAAAAGGAATACACTTGGCTCTCTCCTATTAGTAAGTGTGAATAAGAAACCCCTAACTACTACGGAAATGTCTTGTTTGATTTACCCATATCTTGGCTGACTTGCGAGGTTGTGTAGAGTTTGTTGTGTAGGTACAGAACTACCTACATGAGTGCCTAACATAAACGCGGTGATGTAAGCTTACATGTACTATGGAAACAGCGAATAACCAAGATAGAATTAAAATAAGAAACACATAATATGATTATTTTTTTTGCTTCAGTCAAGAAAACGAATACAGGATGTCAATATAAAAGCAGCTGCCGCCAGCACATAAAACATTCAGGGAAAGAAAAAATATGTTATCATATTTGTCATGAAATATACACAAATGGATTTCTTGGCGGTAAAGTGAGGAGTCATGTTCTCAGTTTTTTTTAATAAAAAGTGTGTGCTGTTGCATAAAAATATAAATTAATGGATTTTAAGTGTTCTTGTAAGTGCATATGAAACAAAAAGCCGCAAAAGGTCTTAGTTCAGTCACACATCGTTCCGATCCGAACCCTTCGGAGAATCTAGTAGGGCACGGGGACGCGCACTAGTGCGCGATGCCGTTCCCTCTAGAAAACCTCCGAAGGTGATTCGTTTCACACGGCTTGAGGGACCCTTTACGTTCCTCGCCGCCCCCAAACAAGCCCGGTGAAGCTGAAAATGCCGTCTTAGGCAATCAGCAATCTCTCTCCAAAAAAAAACTCAAGTGATTTGGTCAATATAAATTCTATCAACAATTATTATAATCATTGTTAAACAAAAAAAAATACAACATTTTTAACTTTGAGAGTTGCAAAGTTTTATTAATGAAATACGAACTAAGCCTGAGGCATTAAAAATGATCATTCACAAATAATCATAATTTGTCAACGCCTATTTTTATAATTATAATCACACTAAATATAATTTGAAAAAAGACAGTGTTGAAAACAAAATCCAATTTTTTTTTCGCAATTCGCAACAATATTTGCGTAAAATTATATGTAAATAATCATACACTAAATATAGTAAACGAATAGGGCGAAAATGGATAGTTTTTTTATTTATTAACCTTATTTCTTCTACAAGTTATGATGTCATTTTACTTTAGGACACCGTACCTTGGTATACATTTAAAATATATTTTATTGTCTTTTTTTAAGGAAGATTGTGTCGACGCCACCCGCAAGGAATAAACCGGTAATGTGCTATTACCGTAATATATGTCAATTCAAGATTTATGAGTTGGAATACTCATTTTTTTTCGTCTTTTTTACTGTTATTTATTTAGCACATTTTTTGATATTATTAAGCATTTAATATTTTCACTGTATTTTATAAATATTATTAAGCTTGTTATAAAAAAAATACAAGATACTTAGGTATAATCACTACGCTTTGCGTTGCGACAATGAGAATATAAGCATTCCTATTTTATACGTTTTTGTCAAATCAAGAAATCAATGGACACGGGTTTAAATAGAAAAAGCACTTAAGTGTTGTAGTTAATACAACGTTAAGATTAAACCTATACTTGGAATAGTTTTATTTTGTGGAATTATATTTCTTTTTTGTATGAAATGTGTTCTTTGTTCACTACTCGAATTTTATTGGAAGTTAAATGTCTCAAATAATCCACTATGCTAAGAATAGGGTTAAATAATATTAAGGTTAAATAATCGAGGAGCTCGATGGCGCAGTGGTTAACGCGCCCGGTCTGCGAGTGCTGAGGTTAAGCAACTTTCGTAAAGGCCGGACATCGGAATGGTGACCAAAACTGTATCATCTCGAGCTCTTCCGTGCTTGGGAAGGCACGTAAAGCTATTGGTCCCGGCTGCATTAGCAGTCGTTAATAACCACCAATCCGCACTGGACCCGCGTGGTGGTTTTTGGCCCGTTCTCCCTATCCATCCATAGGGAAGGCTTGTGCCCCAGCAGTGGAGACTTAAAAATGAGCTAATGATGATGATGATGATGATGAATAATAAAACTTGACTGTTCAAGCTGATAACATGTCTCATCCAATTTACATGTTTTAAAAGCAAAAGTTTCATCTAAAATTGCCAGTTACAGAGATTTCAAACGTCGATAGATTTAGTTTTCTGTAAACGCCTGAGGATTTGACGTAGGTATCGATGTATCCATAATTCCAATTTGTGGAGAAGAAATACTTCACGACAGTAAGTATTATGTTATTTTTAAACTTCTGTCGAATGATAAAATAAATGGAATTTTAAACGGCTTTCTGTCGGCAAACGACATTTATTGCAATTTTGTCATTTCAATTCCAGTTTTCGTTAATAAATAAATAAATAAATAAACTTTCCTACAATCACACCAATTATCTAGCCCAAGAGAAGCTTCGTTATGAAACTCGTTAAAATGGTTAACAATGGTTATGTGATCAATTGGTGAACAAAAGGTAAACTTGTAGCACTTTGGTCTTGCCACTTGGCTATACGAGAAACTATATACTTAGTGGGTCGGTTGGGCGTAGTCGCCATGTAACATTACACTAAGGGACTACATACACGAGCTGCTCGACCAGCCCCCCAACCGCCTAACACTCTCGCTTTCGATCGCTTTGAAGGCGAGGCCCTTCCTCGCTTTCTAATATAATATCGAAATATAATATCGAATGCTATAGCCTATAGCTTTCGATATTGCTTTCATATTGCTTTCGAAATGACAAGATGACGCCTTCTCCTCGCCTCGCCTTCAAAGCGATCGAAAGCGAGAGAGTTAGGCGGTCGACCCCCAGTTAGCCAGTTCCCCGCCCGATCCCACACTTACAGAATACACTGCACATGCACACTAGTTTAGGCCCAAGACACCGTACTCGTAGATCAATGGTACGACGACCTGGTCACACGCGCTCTATACCAGGTACAGACATATACCTGGGTGCTTTTCCACCCCCTCGATCCGGTCAACCCGAGGCCTTAGCCTTAAGAGACGCCCTCGGGTTGATCCGCTCCCGATCCGTAATGCCGTTCCCTCTAGAAAACCTCTGACGGTGCTTACACATTAGCGATGAGCGTTATTCAACTTAGATAGTCATACAACTATCTATTTGGCTGAACAATGAACACTCGTTATCCAACGAAAAAAAACTATTTATTTTCCACAACGCTCTAAACTTCTATAACCGAGCGAATATACACTCAGACCCTCAGACGCCCCCTCAGACCCTAACCGGGCGTTAACGCCCGGAGCGAAATTCCGTTAAACCCCAACCGGGCGTTAACGCCCGCACTCGACCACGCGACTTAAAACTTAAATGTCGTCTATTTACAAAAGTAGGCTCTAAAGAGCTCTAAAGAGCCTACTTTTGTACGAAGAAGTTTAACTATAAACAAACTAGAATATATTTTCTGCACGTTTTCAATTTTTATTTTCAATTTCAATTTTTTTTTGCTATTTTGCGAATTACGTCATCGGCGCAGGCGCTGTCATTTGTTTTGTTCCTGAATAAAGTAAACGACAAAACGATAGATAGTTTGTACACGCGTGAGCGAATGAACGAATCTATATTATGACGTTTGCATAAGTGTGATTATTCATATTTCACTTGCAATATAGCAATATAGACAGTACTAAGCCTGGAAAAGTACGAAGGAAAGTTATTTGAAAATGTTAACATTAGTTAACAACTCAAACCTAACAACATAAAATGTTAATATTCATACTTACAATTCGACGACGAAATTTTAACGATTCCACAAGAAATAGATGTTGTCAAAAATAGATAGTTTTAATAACATTATTTACAAACGGATAACGTTTTCGTTTCGTGATTTCAAAAAACGATAACGACACATCGCAATTTCACAAGGCTTGAGGAACCCTTTAAGTTTCTCACCGCCTTCAAAAAACCAGTGATTAAAATACTCGAACCGCTTGAGCAGTCGTAGTGAATTCACAGATAGATTCGTGTATAGCTGCCCTAAGGGTTGACGACATAAGAAAAGTCTTCGGAAAACTCGCAGCTTAGCTGACTACAGGACCGGCTCTACATGCCCCATTACAAAGAGAGACTTACTTACACTCAACAGTAGGTACGATGTGGCTTGATGATGACTTCAGACTTAAGGTTTTTTTAGAAAGGAGGAACAAATGCTTACTGTAACCTAAAAGTTTATTTTTATTTCCGTTAACTATAAAAAAGTTATAAATACTTTTTACTACTGTTATGATATCTTTTATTGAATACGACCTTCATTGCAGTCCAAACATAAGCCGTCAGATATTTTTATCTTTGAAAATTCCGTAGTGTTGCTATTTTAAAGAATGAACTATTTTTCCGCCACTAATAATAAACTTCCGTTAGCGGTTTTAAGCAACCAAAACAAAATGCCGGAAAATGTTTTATCGACTCCCACATAACCATATGCGTCTTCTTGGACGCATTTGTAGGCCAAGTGATCTTTCTCTTTTATACAAAAGGCTTTAGGAAAAATTTGCAATACTGCATCGATATGCTATAACCAAAGTTCAAATAAACTTTATTTCAAATTAGGGTAGCATATACCGTAGCGAAGCGTAAGTATAGTCTGTTTATATAATATATCTTAAAAAGTTACAATATACTTATTGTTTTTGAAAGAAAGGTTTGGAATGAAATTAAGTCACCGCTTCACTATCTCAAATATTTCATCGCGCACTAAGAAATTTGGTGACTCGTTTCTTTGACGCACCTCCAAAACATGGAATAGTTTACCATCACACGTTTTCCCTCCTTCCTATGATATGGGGTCCTTCAAACGATTCGTGAAAACGCATCTTGTGGGCCGGCAGAGTGAGGGTAACTGATGCTGCGTTGTTTTCACGCTGCACCGTTGTCGTCGCATTTGGATTCCATATTCACTTAACATCAGGTGAAATGGAGTCATTTGCCGTGCTACATATTTAAAAAGAAGAATTTGTTTGATAATGTATTTACAAGACTCTTACAGCTTAAAAAAGTAAGAAAAAGGTCTCTAAACTATAGTTTGCGACTGTACCCACCCAAATTCCGTTTCAGACAATTTGCCGATCCCGGATTGTTTGCTCGCCATTGGCAAAAAATAAGGAGACCCCAAAAGGTAAGCTTAATACATACCGCGCTCGAGCAACACACACATAGACCCTCTAACGGACACGAACAGCTCAGAACAATCCGAGCGCAGCTGTTGCGAGAACCTGTGTCCGCAAGAGGCTGTCTATGTGTGCGTTGCTCGAGCGCGTTTGTATAAATCTTAGAACAGCTCGGAACAGTCCGAGCGCAGCTGTTGCGAGAATCTGTGTCCGCAAAAGGCTGTCTATGTGTGCGTTGCTCGAGCGCGTTTGTATATGTAAATCTTAGAACAGCTCGGATCAGTCCGAGAGCAGCTGTTGCGAGAATCTGTGTCCGCAAGAGGCTGTCTATGTGTGCGTTGCTCGAGCGCGTTTGTATAAATCTTAGAACAGCTCGGAACAGTCCGAGCGCAGCTGTTGCGAGAATCTGTGTCCGCAAGAGGCTGTCTATGTGTGCGTTGCTCGAGCGCGTTTGTATATGTAAATCTTAGAACAGCTCGGAACAGTCCGAGCGCAGCTGTTGCGAGAATCTGTGTCCGCAAGAGGCTGTCTATGTGTGCGTTGCTTAAGCGCGTTTGTATAAATCTTAGAACAGCTCGGAACAGTCCGAGCGCAGCTGTTGCGAGAATCTGTGTCCGCAAGAGGCTGTCTATGTGTGCGTTGCTCGAGCGCGTTTGTATATATAAATCTTAGAACAGCTCGGAACAGTCCGAGCGCAGCTGTTGCGAGACTATGTCTGCAAGAGGTTGTCTATGTGTGCGTTGCTCGAACGCGTTTGTATATATAAATCTTAGAACAGCTCGGAACAGTCCGAGCGCAGCTGTTGCGAGAATTTGTGTCCGCAAGAATATAAAGAGTATAAATCTTACCTTCTGCAGTCTCCTTATTTTGTACCTTTGGTCGGAAAAATAAACGTTCTAACAGTTTTATGACAGTTCAGCAAACGTATGCGACGCGAAACTATCATAAAACCGACCGAATGTGTAACAACTTACCCGTTATTATCTTTTTGTTAAATGTTATATTGTTCCTTTCCTTTGAACATGACGCAAATCTTTATTATCTTTGCTCTAGGTCAGGTAAAAATAGGATGTCAGTATTTTTAACTATTGCAGGTCTGAGAGTCACTCAATATACAAATAAAAATTTGTTTGTTGATTTGTGATGAAAATTGATACCTATATATAAACTGATAAGGAGCTTCAAGAGTTTGATTTTTTATTACTTATATCTGACGCTATTAAAGAAAATAATAAAAGAATTGCCATTAACCTATTAACATGAGTTTCTTGCTGGACTTTTTAAAGAACAGACAAGCAGTAAAAGTTGCTTGTTTAATAATACACCACCGTTTTTTATGTTATTTTTTTTCTTACGGGTAGGCACTTCGCGTTCATATCACCTAATGTTATTATTATGATATTATCATCACACACATTGAGATGAATGATGACATTCATTGACACGCATTTTTTTACCTAGCATCCTCAACTACTGACGTTCATAATTATAATTGTTATGAGCCTGTAAACATCCCACTACAGAAATTTTATTGAAAACTAACTACAATTTACATGGCATCAAAGTAACCATAGTAGCCATCTATTGACGAATTTGTGAAACTAATTTGTCACTAGGCGATCTCATAAGAGGAGCTCGATGGCGCAGTGGTTAACGCGCCCTGTCTGCGAGTGCTAAGGTTAAGCAATTTTCGTGAAGGCCGGTCATCGGATGGGTGACCAAACCGGTATCATCTCGAATTCCTCCGTGCTTCGAAAGGCACGTAAAGCCGTTGGTCCCGGCTGCATTAGCAGTCGTTAATAACCACCAATCCGCAATGGACCCGCGTGGTGGTTTTTGGTCCGTTCCATCCATCCATAGGGAAGGCTCATGCCCCAGCAGTGGGAACATAAAAATGAGCTGATGATGATGATGATGATGATGATCTCATACTAGTTGTAAATAACTTTAATAGTGAAAAAACTCGCATACAGCACTCTGTAATAAAAATTATCATGCCATTAGTTCAATGGAACTACGTCGTTGACAATGAAATGGAAATCTCTTTTAAGAGCCCATTGTCCTTAATGAACATTAGATTCCATTATCATATTGGTATTCATTAGTGGTACCCTTTGATAGTATCTGGCTGTTCTACCTAGCTTAACACTTTTTTTAAACGGTTTTATTTAGCATGCCCTGTTTATTTATTTGTTTATTTGTTTGGGTCAAATCTAGTAATTGAAATTTGACCCCGTTCCTGTTGACGGATTGATCTGAAATTTGGTACACACCTTTAGTTTTGATCACAATATTGTAATTCAATAGGTACATTATGTATCATTGTAAATCCAAGATGGCTACCGCTTCATAACGGCTGGTTACACATATTTTATCACTACTACCTCAATATGGGTATCAAATGATAAAAATAATAATAATAATAAATATAAAAATAAAATGAAAATACAATATGGCCGCCAACAAAATAGCAGGTTCATCTTTTTCTTTTCACAACCCCTTCAATATGGGTATCAAATAAAAGGTCTTGACTAGTAGAATAGATTACACTATGAAAAAAAAATTAAAATCCAATATGGCCGCCAGGAAGGATTATGTATTGAGGAGTTAGATTGTAACAAATTGTCAGGAAAAAAACCTTGTAATAATGAAGCACTGAATGAATTAAAAAGAATGAGAACTGTGTAACAATATTAAAAACTAAAAACTTGACAATAAAAAAATGAGTAAAAAAAATTTTAAGTTCAACCGTTTTATTGAAAATAAAGATTTATAAAAAATTATGTAGACAATGTACTAAAAGCTAAAAAATAAGTTGATAGGTGCTAGGTACCAGTCATCACACCACTCTCCTCATTAACCTGTTTTTGATCAGACTTTATTTTTTTGTCTGAATTGATCAGACAAAAAAATAAAATCGTTGGGCGTGTGAAATTTCTATCATGTCAACCGCTATATCATAATAAAAATGCTATTTACATATTTACGCAGGTTACGTGCGCTCAACGATTTGATTTTTTATCTGATCAATTCCCTAGGTTGATGAGGAGAGTGGTGTGATGACTGATACCTAGGACCTACCGACTTATTTTTTAGCTTTTAGTACATTGCCTCATCATATTTTTTAAATCTTTATTTTCGATAATACCGTTTAATTTAAAAAAAATTATACTTACTCTTTTTTCAGATAGGTATCAATCACATCCTATCACATATTCAATCAAAATAAATAAAAACATTCAAATTAATCGAATAAATTGAAAAAAATCTTTTTAAAAAGCACTACACAATAAAGGCTTTATTCTCATGCAATACCTACTTTATAGAAACGAACAAGATTTGACACTTGATTTGTCAGACCATAACATGATGACAGCGGCAGCGTTGAGGAGGGGGTAAGATCATGAAGCTGTAGATAAACGCTAAGAGAATTTAACACTACGTTTAGATATACGGTACGATATGGTACGATGACCGTGGTCCGTTCCGCTGCCATCGAGCACGGTTCAATACAAATCTGTGCATTCGAATGAGTGAGCGGTAGCACTCTTCGACACTATCAAAAAACTATACATCTGAAAGCCGCCACCCGCCGCGCCATCAGAAACAGCTCAATACAAATCTATGCATTTGAACGCTCGCCGCCGCTGCTATCACGAGTAGCTCAATACAAATCTATGCATTTAAACGCAGCCGCCCACGCACCGCACTGCTACCATCAAGAACGGCTTAATACAAATCTATGCAATTGTATTGTACGCGTGCGTCTGCCGCCACGCTGCCGCCCGCCCGCTCCCCCCGCTGCCATTACGATCAGCCACAAAATAAGACCCCAGAGGGTTTAGCTGAAGCTTAAGGCGACACACTGAAAAACTGCACCAAATTTAGGCGAATAGTTTAAGAATATAATATGACTCACGAATCTGAAATGTTGATATAGGTAAATTCATGTCTTTATCTTGAATTTGCTTGCGCAAATACACGATTGTATAATTTTGACTTGATCATATAATTAGTTTCGAAAACACCACAAAAAAACACTATTGTTCAAATTACAACACAATTACCTAATTGATATGCTTGGAAACCAGTTAAATATATTGATAACATCAATATTCGTAATTTAGCAAAAAATATGCAGCTAGCATATTTTAATAACTAAAACCAATAATTTTTTTAAAATATTTTTATGATTTTTTTAAATTTGCGGTCTCAATTGTCTGCCTGAGCCTGCGCTCTAAGTATTTTCGACCTTATGACAGCGCCAGTAAGGATCAGCCTTTTTGAATGTTCACAATGCGAGGCGAGCAAAGCGAGGTGTCGTCTTAATACATACCGCGCTCGAGTAACGCACACCATATCACGGGCATGGAACCTCGGACCATCTTCGAGCACAGCTGTTGCGATGTTACCTATTGACCTAAAAATCTCCATCTACGTGGGTAATTTTAAACTTAAATTGAAGTATTTTTTGTTGGAAAATTGTTTTTACTCAGTTGAGGAATTTATCGAGCGATCGCGATCTTTGATGGTCAAGATCCTTCGATATCAATGATGTCGATAGTGAACATGTAATTTATTTTATTTTGTGGCAAATATGTACTTCACTTGTTTGTTTACTTGTTTTATTTTGCCATTATTATTGTTTTCTAAAGTTTACGCGAACACTACACATTTAAATGAAACAACTTTTACGGATCTACTCGCGTTTATTTTACTTTACACATTATTTAACGTTTATCCTGACGTTTCGCTACAGTTCGATTTTCGACAGACGTTTCGATACAAGCTACTAACTAATTATGAGATGACCAACACCTCAGTCTTGTGACCACGGACCCTGCAAAGGATTCGAAACGTCAGGATAAATATTAAATAATGTCTAAAGTAAAATAAACGCGAGTAGATCCGTAAAAGTTGTTTCATTTAAATTGCCATTATTAATTTAATTAATGTTGTTATTATTATTTTGACATTTTGTATTTTAATTAATTTTGTTTGTATTAATTTAAATTTTAATTTCTATTGATTTATTATTATTATTTTTTATAATAGAGCTAGCAGCTACTTGGGCCAACGTATAAGCATCGCTATCCAACATGGCAATGCTGCTAGCTTACTGGGCACTCTGCCTAATGGGGATGATTTGGGGCAATTTTTTAATTAATAAGTTAGTAGTAGTTATAGTTTATAGTTTTTTATAAAATAAATTTTAAGTAGTTTAATTATTATCTTGTTATTGTTTTATTATAAATTAGAGACATCTATTCAGATTATGATGTAATAATGTCTCTGTGCATGATGAAACAAAAGTTCTGAATCCTACCAAGACAATCGGTAATAACTTGCTGATTATTGAATTGAATATTCCGTGTCCGTGTATGTGCTCGTTGCTCAAGCTCGTTTGTATGCTTACCTTCAGCAGTCTCCTTATTTTGTGGTACCGCTCCATACAAATCTATGCATTTAAGTGCCGCGCCGCTAGCGCTGCCGTTATCATCCAGTTTACAGCCTTATTTGTAGAGGCGAGGCGCCACGCCCTTACGCGCGACTCGATCATTGTCTTGATTACGATTGAAGTGGACCTATTTGCGTGTTATCCAAGTGGAGAGTTCAAAAGGGTTGCCTTATTTATTTGTAGCTATAAATAAGATAATCGGATAAACATTCGATTGTTAACTGAAC
Organism: Eudonia mercurella; assembly: GCA_963082485.1. Lineage (NCBI taxonomy): Eukaryota > Metazoa > Arthropoda > Insecta > Lepidoptera > Crambidae > Eudonia > Eudonia mercurella. Next base: position 6,223,836 of record OY720032.1, read on the forward strand.
ATCTAAATTGTCTTCAACCTCTCTCGCATTATCTGGCACCGATTAAGGAAATATAGTTGCAAAAGTATTTAACATATAAATTGCTACCAACTAGTGCCGTGACAAAATACTACTTTTACAAATTAATACGAAAGGATACGAATATATAGCTCTAATTATTTATCAAGGGAATTATAACACGCAAGTCAACATTCATATTGATAAGTAATTGAATATTTATAATTAAGCAACGACCGGCCAATATTTATTCTTAAAATATAATGTCTGCTGAGTAATTAGGGACAGACGAGTGCTATTTTAAAAATAACCTTTCTAAAGCTACAGTGGAAGATTTTAATGAAAAATATTTACGAGCCAATGTTTTTTTTAAAGTAACGAAAACTATATGTTCATTTACGCTAAAACTTGTTGTTCATTGGTTTGATTTGTAGAGAAGAAATTTTCAAGAAGCTAACTCAAATTCAAGTTTTAATGTAATGGAGGAGACTGGCCAAAGCATATCGTCGTCGTAACGTAACATGTTCGATACGAGCATTCGCATGGTCAGTACAGAGAGCCGAGCCGCGAGCTCCGTACGTAGTCAACAATGATGACGTATCAAGCTCGCCGCGAATGGTACGATACGGTTACCGATGTTCGCTCCGGGATCCAAGTGCGAGTTTCATTCGACAATCGTTAACGTCAACGAAAACGAGAATTTGTATGGCAAATTTTAACCCTTCTCGTTTGTCGCCAGGAGGCGCTGCTAAAATGCCATACTAATTTTCGTTTTCGTAAACGTAATCGAATTAATACGAATAGTAAACAAAACTCACACTAGGCACCCAGGTGCGTTCCGTTCTACTCAAACTTTTTCACGAATGTCATGATAGTATTTGGCAAACACAAATGTTCGGCAACTTCATGATATTCAGCGAATTCCGATTAACCGCGTTCGTATTCGTTGCATCACTATTAACCTATTTTGTTACTTAAGACAATTGGAAATTTACCCAAATGCGCCAAAGCATTCTAAAGCTTTCCGGCCATTTCGGTATTAATGCGCGATAATAGAGCTGCGTTACGAGTTGCCAGCTTTAATTGCCACTTTACAAAACATTTAATCTAGTGTCGGCTTCCAAGTCCGACGTCTTTATTAATATGCCCCGAACTTCTCCCTGAAGGCAAGCAACTTCCGCAATAACTGGTTATGAAACTGTGTGTTAATATAAATTGTGTATTAAAACGTCACTACAAATTATTATTTCTTTTTCATTATTATTTGTGAAATCTTATCTTATCTTAGTGGGGCCTGCTGAGGTTCCCTCTCCCAGTAACACTTTGACCCATTGGGATATTTTGTGCAACCCCATCCTTTCACTCTTCCTCCTCTGCAAAGATAAATGCCTTATGTTTGGCAACGTCCTTAAGAGCGAAGAGCCTGAAGTCCTCCGGTTTCGGATAGGCCGACCTCAGGAGACCTATTCTTTTCCTAGCCAGAGAATTGCAGTCACACAGTAGGTGCTGCATTGACTCCGTTTCCTCTCCACATGCACTACACAAACTATTTGTTGAAAGGTGCATTCTGTGAAGCATTTGTTTTGTGGCATAGTGCCCTGGCAAGGCACCGATCGATGGTTAATCGGGCCTGCCTTCTACTGCCTCCGCATATGAACTAACTCCGTCCTAAGGCGTTTTCGCCTAGGAAGGATTTGAAGTGTTTCATACCTGGCTGCTCTTTCCATTCGATGCTGTGCCTGTTTTCGATGTAATCTTTTGTTAATGATTTTGTTAATAAAAGACTTTGTTAATGGTACTTGGTGCAAGTGCCACGAACGGCTCAGGACCAATGAGCTAGGTCTCTGAGCCCTTCCTGCCAAGTGCATCCGCCATCTCGTTGCCGTGGATTCCCATATGGCTTGGGACCCAGATCAATCGCACCTTGTTATGTCCACCTAGCTTGTTTAGAGCTTTTGTGATTTCCAGAACAAGGCCAAAGTCAATTCGGGGCGATATGAGTGACTTGAGCGCGACTTGGCTGTCACTCAGGATGAATATATTGCACTTTTTCATAGCTAACTCTATATTCTGATTTGCGCATAGGAGAATTGCGGAAGTTTCTCCTTTTGGGAAACACACTCCAGATTAGTACATTTCTTCATCATTAGTAAACGTCCCACTGCTGTGCTCAGTATTCCCACATGAAAGTACCACATGGGAAGATTGCGTGTTCATATAACCATAATAATGTAATCGAAATTGTCGCTACTTTTATTTCTTTGTCATTATTATATGAAAAAAGCTTTTGCTGTTCGTACGTGTTTATCATCGTAAGCCGTCATCAGTAAACGTCTCATAGCTGTACTCAAAACTTCCCACACAAACAGAGACACAACACATGAGATACTTATGACATAGTACATTATTAACTTGCAAGATTGCAGCCCAGAATATTACCTTCTCAGAGCCATCGTGTATGCATACCTACCCATCAATATTCACATACCAAGTCAACATGTGGTATAATCTCAAACCGTTCATTAATAAGTTTGCCCGTTATACCAAATAGAATTCCAGATCACGTCAAACACTTCGACGAATAAATTTTGAGTGTAAAGGGTAAGCCAATAAGCCTTTGTTTAGATTAGCTAACTGATACCCAACGAGTCCATGCAACATTGATTGTTTAATTGGCGGGAGCAGACAATGGTCCATATTTGATTAGAGATAGGTCCACACCATTACCATACGTAGGCTTATCAGGTTACACCTTTAATACAAAGGGGGTATCGTCATTGCCAATATTTGATTTGTGCTAGAAATTTGATATAAATATAACGTAAGCAAAATTCCGACAATTCTAAATTCTATGGGTCTTACAAATAAACAAAGAATAACTTTCGAATAGTTATTCCGTGCTTTGCACTCTTTTACTCTAAATTGTTAAAACGTTATTCTTTGTTTATTTTTAAGGCACTAAATGTTTTCTTCACTTTAGAAATCAAAAATGTGTCCTTAAATGTTGCTACGCTATTCGTAAGTCGACAGGGCGGGAGACCTTGTACTGAGATGAACCGTTAAGAAACTCAGTAAGGCCATTTCTTTTCTTCTATTTTCTTTCTTTTATACCGTCAAAGAATGGAAAGTCTCAATTCAAATATCATAAAAGCTATACCTATTCCATCACAAATCAAAGTTTTGAAAAATATTTTAGCAGCTGCACGTAACATATCTTTTGAGATAGTCAGTACTTCAATTCTGCAAAAAAAATTTTCAATCGTGTCTGAGTAGCATAAAACTGTAACTTTTCCGTAGTCCCAATGTCAAATCAGACCTTTGATAGTGGACGTCTTAAAATAGCAGTTTATCGAATTCCTCCTTTATTAGATTAGGACTTCATCATCATTATTATCATCATCGCCAGCTCATTTTATGTGGCTACTTCCTTCCCTATGGATGGATAGGGAGCTAGGGGCCCAGTACGGACTAGGCTAGACTATTATTTTACTTAAGCAACATGGGAAGTACCGTCTCTTAACTTATAATTGTCTTATTTTTCTTGCGGAAGAATGCTTCTCAGAAAATATTTAGATAAAACCAACCCCCAAAGTTAATTGAGCTTTAACCAAGTTAAAAGTTCAACAAATACCAACAAAAGGATTTCTATGAACCGATATCAATTTTGCTCAAAGTTAGCATAAGGTGAAATTTTCATTGATTCTCTAAGTGGTTTATCGATGAGTCTTTTGAAACTCGCTAACAACAACGAATCATAAACAGTTCAATTAGAAAGTTATAATTAACATCTGAATCCATTATCTTAAGTAAATGAAAATTTAGGACGGCTGCGGACTGTGGGGTCAAAGTCTGTGATAAGAACACACAGGGTTCTAGAAACATCCCGGTTGAGACGGTTCAAGGGGCAAATGCTGCTCGTTAAATAAAAAGGTCTTTCAACACAAATATGGAGTCATTAAACCATAACTCGTGTCTGAAATTATTTGATAATTTTGATTGCCCAATTCTACCAATTTTAAATTACAACTTTGCGCTGTCAATCGACGCACCGATGGGAATAACAAAACGGCGCCTAGCAAATATATTCATACGTCATGCTTAGAATAGAGTACTCGAACGCGAATACAGATAGATAGAAGCACATATATTAGTTTCTTCAGCTCGAATAAACACACGTGTATTGGTTTGGCGCCCGCCACAGCCTACAAATAGCACCGGCAATTCATTCTCGTCCTCTTTGATACCGAGTCCCAGCTACACACAATGTACGATAGGCAAAACAGTTAGACAGCCTCCAGGACGATTTATTTTCAATTTCAAAACGGATTTGCTAAGCACTGTATGCTGGAATAAAAATGTTTACATATTCTTTGGAATCCACGAAACATATTCTAAAGCGAAATATCGTTCATGTATTGACGACTGCTTAGATTATATTAAGGTAAATTATTATGCAAAGAACATTCCCTAAACACTAACCCCCTTATTCAAATCAAAACTTATTATTTACAATCACTGATGCCTAAAGGTGGCTGCGTGCAACCCTGCCTTGATTGCCTGAACATGTTTTACCTGATATTGTTATCTGTTGTATGTTTTCCCGCTCACTCACGTATCCTATCCAAATATTTATAATATTTATTAATAAATCTTGTTTAAAGATGTGAAGTCCAACACACACATGCACTCATTTATTTAAATCCATAATATACACTTACTCACACATACATATAGTATACACTTGCATAATTTATTTATTTATTACACACTTACATTGTATATTTATTTCACGTCTACATGACTCTGACTGGGTTTCACTTTCATTATTACTTTTTTATGTTTTTCTGTAACCATCGTTGTTGAGTTTACAATAACTAAAATTAGACTTAAGAACAATATTGTAAATCTGTATTGTAAACTTGTTTGTGGTTCAATAAATAAATTAAAAAAAAAAAACTATTTGAGCATTAAGTATTTAGTTAAATATTGTTTTGTCAACGTCACACAAACGTCATTTTGAATTTCAGAAAAAGAGACAAAACAATAATTAATTAAATCATGCTTAAATAGTTATTATGAATAAGAGGGTAAGTAAGTGGATAAAAAGGAAATGTAAAACTTTGCACTTGTTTGTTTATTGGCTCATTTGACGGATTAACGAAAAACTTGTCATTAGTATTGTTGGGGTGGCAAACATAGCTTCTATTAATCGTTGTCGGCGAAACGAAATTCGATAAAAAAATACTTCGGCCAAAGAACGGACACCTTAATAATTATTATACTTGTATGTACTTGTATGTATTTCCAAGTACAAGCAACATTTTAATATACAAATAGGTACAAGTTGCCTGGAAATAGATAATCAACTAATTAAGTTGTTACCGAATAATACGTCGGCCATTTTAGTTCTGGCGTCCTATTATTTTGTGATTAATGTTAATCAAACCAACATTCTGGAAATAGAATAACAAACTGCCAACTGTTCGCAGTATTAACACGTATGACATATGAATGACTTACAAAAAAAAACTAATGCCAATCTACCATTTGTAATGTATGCGATTGTCGACTGTGCGAGGTATTTCTACATAAAAATTGTCAGAACAATGACAGGTTGCCATTAATTATATATATTTTGTAATAAAAATTAATATAATATGTAGAAATAAATATAAGACTGCATTTCGAACCGGTGGTGTTAGAATTATAAATATAGAATCATAGATATTTAAAACTGCTTTTTTTTTCTTTTCATTTCTAAACTCGAATTTTTAATTCCTTTACTTGATATATGTAATCAATTAAGGAAACATGTACATTGTATAACTATAGGGCAGCCGCTATCACCATTACAGCACAATAGATGGAATGATTGCCCACACGGTAGCTGATGTTACAACTGCTTTACAATGGAAAATACCTTTAATTCATGCGCGGACTGAGAGCAGTAAAGTCAGTGAAGAGTACTGTCCTACGAATCACATGTTAAATCATAAGTTATTATTTATTATAAGAGAGAATTCTTTGCGAAAAAGTGAATAGTCATATTTGCAGTTTTGTGTTATTAATTAAAATTCTTTTGCGTCTGTATTCACAGCAGACGACAGGTTGACCATTAAATACTCGTTCATTCAACCTATTCTATCAACCATCACTCATAACATGCATTAACAGTTGCATAAATTTTTGAATTTTTTTTTTTTTAATTTGTCTTATATATATATTCTTTCAAGTATCTGGATGATACCATAATTTATACAAATTTTTAAATTAAATTGAATTTAAAATTCATATTTCTTACCTTAAAATAAATATTGTATGTGGTACGCTGTCTTTAGCGGCAGTGCACCCATCCTGTAATGGCTTATTTTCAGCGTTAAATTAATATTATTAATAATAAAGGTAGAGTTCTGAGAGTTGGTACTTTTTGTTCGGAAATTTCCTCCTATCTAAGGATCTCTTTTTAAAATATCTTAAATATTAATAGCTTTTGAGTTATTAACCAAAAACTAAAAATCTTTATTTTTAAACTTATTTTGTTAATTAATAACTATTGCAATTTTATACCTGCAGTAAAATCCTCACAATGCATTTTTCTAGAGGTTATTCCGAATCCAATAAGCTATTGCTCATATTTTTAGGAGCTTTATCTCTATTTTTCACGTTTTACAACTTGTTGACCGGACTATGTTTGCACAGCTGCTAATCCTAAAGTTATCTGCTTAATTATGCACTCAATAATGCGCAGTGTTATTTAAACGTCTGGTGAACTTTAACAAGGAACACTTTCCTCGAACGAATCTACTAGTTTCATTTCGATGTGTTCACGAAAACTTATGAAAACGAAGTAAGTCTTAAATTATTTTCTATATCGAAATTTTATTCTGATGATTATTGGGTGGTCTAAAAAGGAAATTGAGCAGTTCTGCTCTAGCCTCTATGACTTCCTATAAGCCTCTATTGACCGAGCATGGTTTGTATGGGAAAGTTAAAAAAATTATCTCGTTTTTTGAAATATGTTTATTGGCGAAAGTTGTTCAGTTTCATGGTCTGATCTATCCACCTGCAGGAAAACAACCACTAAAATGACTCGGTGTATATTTCAGTATCCCATACCCAGCTTACAGTAAATAATAACCAATAAGCTTATTCTAATGGAACTCTTAACACTCAAGGTAAGTAGACGAACTAGTGAAAAAGAAAGTATATTCATTTTTTTCATTTACATAAACCAGCTATTTTTGGAATAAATATACGATTTGGCCGAAATATCCCTTAAGTTTTTATTAAGAGACATCAGGTCCGTTCTTTCACATTGGGGCGGGCGAATATACCCATTGACATTTTTTAAAGTGGACATTTGGCCCGCAGATCAGATTTTGCACGGGCGAGATGTCCCTTAACCCTTTTTTTTAAATATTGTCAACTTATTAGTACCTAAGTATTTCCTCAAGCACGTAAAGTTAAGTTTATATGGGATACCAAAAGGTACAAAGGCTGTACCTTACTTACGCACTGAGAGTTCCTATTTATTGGCGCACTCAGAAACATCATTAACTTTGATACTAAGTCCTCTACATTGTTTAACTTTTCTCCAAATATAAAAAATTATATTGTCATTTCCTACGAGGGAGCACTTGACCTTCCTCTCGAAACTTTTCTCGGAATCTTCCATAACGTATGAATTCATCGTATTTAATATCGACGAACGGGTTATTTTGATATTGCATAAGAATATACATCAATAGAACACAAAAAACAGGTTATGTAAACAAAACTGTGGTAAATTAACGACTTACATTCATTAGTGTTGGCGTCTATCCTAAAACCTTTTAACAGTAACACTATACCACAAAATACGAAGACTCAGAAGGGAAGCTTAATACATAGCATTCACACATAGACACCTTGCACGGACACAAATCATGGAATAGCCGGCAACAGTCCGAGCGCAGCTGTTGCGAGATTTCGTGTCTGTGGTAGACTGTCCATGTGCCTTGTTCGAACGCATTTGTAATCTATACTAATATTATAAAGAGGAAACCTTTGTATTTTTGTATGTATGTATGTTTGCAACAAATAAACTCAAAAACTACTGGACCTATTTAAAAAAATCTTTCACCATTAGAATGCTACATTATCGCTAAGTAAAATAGGCTATATAAAAAAAAACTAAAAACGACAACTTAATTTTCCAATACAAAATGATTTGTTTGTTTTGTTGTCATGGAATCTGTCAAAGCGGTACGTAGTCCGCCGGGCCAGCTAGTAAAGAATAAAGCTTACCTTCTGCATTTTTCTTATTTTGTGAGTATACATTCTGTACGGCACATTTAAAACAATGACGAAAATTTAATTGGCATGCCTCCGTCCCAAATATTCCGCCATATTCTGAAATGAGAATTTTACCTTTCCGAATGGCAAAGAGATGACGATGACATCAATTTGTTCCTAACAAAATTCCAACTTATTTTTAAAGTCTGTTTGAGAAACTACGATGTTTAAAGTAGCTTACTAGGTACCAGTCGATCTGCATAAAACCTTTTTAGTCCATAAAGTTAAAATCAAAATGTAGAAATGTGTGTAAAGTTTTAGTGCATACTGTAGCGTTCGCCACATTCGACCTTTTTTATTTCCGCATAAGAAGTTCTTTTTTATTTTTTTCACTGACGTTTATGGATGAAGTTTTAGAATTTGAGAGATGACAGATGGAGACGTTGAGGTTTTTTCGCTTGGTATTTTTTTTTAATTGGATTGGGATTTTGAAGAATTTTTTTTTTAAATATTTATTCGCAAGGTCGAATTTCCTTTTTCTTCTCCATCATCCTTACCATACCCTCGGCGGTGGGAGTGTTCTGTTTTCTCATTTACGAAACATATAGTCTGCGCTTGGAAATACATTTGGTGTGCGGTGAAGTGATGCTCATGTTCCACGGGCTGAAGCCAGCGTTCGCTATTCTCTTCATCTTGATGGTGTGTAAAAACTAAAAGTTTAAATTGATTTAGTTCAAAAGTAGCTCATTGCCAAAGAGATGCTGATGCCGGGTTACGTGAACTGAAATATTATACATTCAAGCATTTTGGATTATTTGATTGTAGTGTTGTTCAATGTTGTAAACTATTTTCTATTTCACTTGGAGTGTAGATGAAACTTTTGTGAAAACTAATAAGTGGTTAATAATAAGTTTTATACCTTTTATTACTAATTTGTTTGTATGTTTCGCAGGTTTTAATGAGGCCTGTGTACATAGCGGTTTATGTTAATTTTGCTGCTTCTAATTAAATACTGCTTAAATATTTTATTTTGTTATAAGGCTTTTTATGAATATGTAAAGTAATAAAATAAAAAAATTATACAAAAGAATTTAATGTCCCTGTTCGGGCGCCACATAACGCAACGTGCTACATTTAAATTTAAAAAAAAATTGCGTTATAATTATTTGAACATTTTATTAAATACAATTAAAATTAACATATTTCCCGATCAAATGGTTTCCACTCAGCATATCACTATGGATATGTGTTACATACTCGTTTATAACAGTCACATACACATTTATAGACATTGAAGCATCCGATTATCTGAGGGCGGGTAAAAAAAAATATGCGAAAGTGAATACCACAGCGGATTATTTGAAACTGGAGTAGCAGGCGCCAAGACACCGCGAAGTGTCAAGGATGCGCGGGCGCGCTGGGGGTGCGGTGGTCGCACTGGCGCGGGGTGCGCGCGAGGCGAGGTAGCTACCGTTATGGTTTATTGCTGCACACCTCTTTACACAGAGAAACAACAAAAAACGCACGACAGACATAACAATGTAGAAAAGAGGGGCAGATACTCAACTATTTTCATCTTTGTAATTTATATTTAATTATATTTGTACGCCTCGGTGACCGAATGGGAACGTGCTCATCCCGATATCCAGAGGTGGTTCAGTTCCCAGGTCGGGCAAAGTGCATTTGTGCACCAACCCGCATTTGGTAAGCGATATCCCTCAATTGATTGTTGATCGTACCAAATAAAGATTTTTCCTATTTCTATTTCGATTGTAGCGATGAAGGCTTTTGCCCAGCAGTTGAACAGTATATGAGCTTTTAGTAGTTTATTATTTACTTTTATATCTGTAATAACTAATTTCTCACAGTAACGCCTTGGATGACGAGTGAAAAAGCGTGGGACAGTACATAGGCTAAACTATATAAAAAACCGGCCAAGTGCGAGTCGGACTCGCGCACGAAGGGTTCCGTACCATTATCTATAAAAACATTTCAAGTTTCGTTATTAAGACCGAGAAAAATATTGGAAAAAAATCACGTTTGTTGTATGGGAGCCCTTCTTAAATATTTATTTTATTTTAATTTAGTTATTTATTTTTAAAGTGAATAATATAACTCAATATTCTGTGACTATTTCAAGCGTCTACCTGTCGCCGTTATCAACATCGAGCAAAAACGAGCAAAAAAGTCACGTTTGTTGTATAGGAGCCTGCCTTAAATATTTGTTTTATTTTAATTTAATTATTTATTTTTAAAGTGAATATATTATATTATAACTAAATATTTTGTGAATATTTCAAGCGTCTACCTTTTGCCGTTTTATCAATATCGAGCAAAAACGAGCAAAAAAGATAAGAAGAAGAGAATGAAATGATGTTCGTTCGTAAGCGCATCACTTGCAAATGGCTGAACGGATTTCGATGAAATTTTGCACATAGACAGACTATAATCCCGACTAGAACATGTAATTCTTACCCAGTAACAGGTTCCTATGGGATAGCACTAGCTCGCGAACGAAGTTGCGGGCAACAGCCAGTTACTAATAAGTAATTTCTTACATCATCATCATCATCAGCTCATTTTTTTGTCCCCACTGCTGGGGCACGAGCCTTCCCTATTGGATGGATAGGGAGAACGGGCCATAAACCACCACGCGGGCCCAGTGCGGATTGGTGGTTGTTAACGACTGCTAATGCAGCCGGGACCAACAGCTTTACGTGTCTTCCGAAGCACGGAGAAGCTGGAGATGATTTTTGGTCACCCATCCGATGGCCGGCCTTTGCGAAAGTTGCACTCGCAGATCGTGCGCGTTAACCACTGCGCCATCGAGCTCACATAGTCACAGTAAATATCTTTGTTAAGAAAGAAAAAACGAAATACATTTATTGGTACACACTAAGTACAACAAAAATTAATTACACAATAAAAATAAAAACAGAAGACAAAGTGTGGTCAACTAGGCCCCAGCTTCAGCACATACTACAGCGATAAGTATGTATGTACCTACATTTGACATGTAACGTAGCTTTTAAGAATGTGTCGATCAATTATAATATTGTATTTTTATGGTCGTAACCTGTTTGTACATCTTTACATAAAAAAAATCTAACAATTACATTAATCATCATTCATAATTTAGATGTTAGTTAGCAGTATTCTTGTCTTCCGCTAGTCAGATGTCAGTACGGAGGTGAAATAACCAGTTTCTCTTCACGCTATGCGCTCTTTCATCTTATCGCCATTTAACATTGGTGAGACGAAGGCCGAGTGCTTCCCCGTTTTGTGGCTTATAAAAAAGTCTACATTTGTGTTACAAAAACGTGAGTACTTATATTATCATTAAGTTCTTAGTTGTTTATTCACAAGACAAAATATTTCGTCGCATGCCTTGTGTCCCTGTGTGGTGCCGGGGATAAAGAATTGCACCACCCCATCTTTTCCCGTGGGTGTCGTTAAAGCCGACTAAGGGACCATTCCAGAGGATGGGCAGCAGCATCTCTCTGAGGTTACCCTCAACCTACTGCCATCGTCAACTCGCCTGCTAAGCGTGGCGATTACGGCAAATACCCCCCCCCCCCATTCCGTGGGGGAGGCCTCTGTCCAGCTGTGGACGTATTTTGGCTGAGATGATGATGATGATGATGATGCTTGTGTTGGAATGAGGTTTATTTTCACAAATTCTAGGTTGAAAATTTTGTGATTGCAATTTTGTTTTTATATTTTGTGACTTGTTTTCTTTGTCTACTTAGAATTAAAGTTTTGTTATACATAAAAGAAAGTTTTTTATTTTATTTTTTGTTTTAAGAGTTTCTAGAAATTTTCTTTTTTCTCGTTTTTTACTAAATGTATGGCAAACGTTTTTAGCGATATCTAATTATTCTAGTGATCTAACCTCAGTTAGTACGTCATAAGAAACATGAGAAAAGACATTTTATCTTCTTTGATGTTTCTATAAGAATGCAAGTCAAAATACTTTCAAAATTTTTCAAAATATTCTTTGTACCATCTCTATACAACATGAATCAATAAATGATTTGATTTGATTTGCATTCTAGCAAGTTTTTTTCCTGAAACTCAACAAATAAGGTAGCTGAACTTACTGCCACATATCGATTTTTTAAATACTAATAGGATATGTGTCAAGGGAATCTTATCAATCTTTACAAGCCTTTCATCAGATTATACGGAATAATAAGGAGATTTCAAGACAGATAAAAAGGCTACTTTGGACCATTCCTATTATAAATTCTCTATTATGATTCAAATTATAGTCCTGCGGCTTTAGCAAGCCCTTCTTAGTACAAGTCACAGATGCTTACAATGTCCCTAGGGACCCACTCATTCAAATTCCCAGAATTAAAAAATTCTTTCAGGAAAATAGAAAAACGGACATCGTCTATAAATTAGTGCTAAACAGAAATAAGAATAGCATGTTTTCTTGTTTAAGAGATAAAATAAATGAAATATGAAGTCATTCGTTTATAAGCCACAGAAATGTGTAGGTACAACATTTAAAAAAACTTATCGTAGAGTTTCAAAATAAAATACTAAAGGAAACTTAGAAATTTTAATTTATTTTTATTCCCTTTATATATAAGAAAATTGTTACTGGGTTACTACTACGCCTTAAATTGAATACGATTTATAACAATGCATGCATAACCATATTCCAAAAGTTAAATGATTTATGGTTAAAGAAATTAATTTCTCTCATTACTGAGGTTAAGCTAAGGCTCTAGTAGGAAAAACAGCACAAAGAGTACAAAATTTAATTTGTTCTGTCTGTGGTCTATTTAAAATAACATAGTACGAACATAACACTTACATAACATAATAAATAAATAAATGAATCCTTAAGCTTTCGTTTCAAGGAGCTCAACAATATAACAGCATAAGTATATATATATATATTTACAGCTTACGGTTAGATTACTATTATTATTAAGATAAACATCTTACATTATCACAGATTTGCAGTCTTCCTTTGTAAACATTACCATTAAGAATATTAAAAATTTAGTTCAGCAATAATATTATTAAAAATATTAACATAAACATTTTCAATAAGTGTCAGTGTTGCCAAGTTGACGGATTTCCCATCATATCTAGCGGATTGGGATGAAGTAAAAACGGACAAATTGGTTGACTGACGGCGGTTGAATTTCTAGCGGAATGACAGAATGATAAACAATACTTATTACTTAGGTAGTATGTTTTATAAAATGTTCAAAATGACTTTTAAAGCAAATTTTGTTGCGAACAAATTACAAAAACACAAATGTTGAAAAAATTCCACGAGCAGGATTTGAACCTGCACCCTTCTGACATTCCGGGTCAGGTGCTCTTCCAATTGAGCTATCGTGGTTCTAACCAGCCCGCCGAAATTGTTCAACACTTTTTACTTTGTAAGCCAAAGGCGCCCATTCAATGTCAACAACTACCGTCATTAACATCCGATCATAATATTTTTACAAATATTAAAGATCAGTTAAGAAATAAGCAAGCTATTTTATAAAATGTTCAAAATGATTTTTAAAGCAAATTTTGTTGCGAACAAATTACAAAAACACAAATGTTGAAAAAATAGAACCACGATAGCTCAATTGGAAGAGCACCTGACCCGGAATGTCAGAAGGGTGCAGGTTCAAATCCTGCTCGTGGAATTTTTTCAACATTTGTGTTTTAGTATGTTTTAGGTATCTTACAAGGTTTTGTCTGAAATTTGTGTAGCGCCGTCTAGTTACTTATTACGGCAGCTACCCTTATGAACAGTGTCACTATGGTCTGTTTTCGACCTAAAAGTGGGTGGCGCTGTTTTCAAAAAGTTTTTAGTGTCTGACGGAATATTTGGAGATATTTTGCGGAGTTTTTAAATATTTAACTGGCAACTCTGATAAGTGGGCCACTCAACTGATTCTGCCGAGTGTTCGGGAGCATTACAATAAAACGGATCATTAAGTGGATCTGCGGATTCTCCCACTTCCCACGCACCCTTTCAAATTTCAGCAATTTCGCTTTTAAACTAAACACTCTACTCTTAAACAGACCATTTGCATTTCAATATTGAAATATCCTAAACAGGTCACACCAGGATCTAGCATTTCTATAACATTATATGTTGGTATTAGTGGGAAGTAGTTTTTTATTATCTTATAATTTATTAAGCAATCACCCATCTGACTTGATTTCAATGACGGAGGCCGTTGCCTAGCAGTGGGATAGTTATAGGCTGTTTACTACTAATATTATTATTTAAAAAAAACTTGACTTAAATATCTTATTTATTAAGAAGCTTACAAAATGTCTTGTCAAAAAAAGAAGAAATAAAAAAAAATAGAACTATTTTCGTATGAGATGTGCATGCAAGCCAAAGATACGTATATTATATTACGATTTATTGGCTTACCTATGTCAATTCCATACGAAAATTATTATATTCCATTTTTATTCTATAATCGTTATGCCACTTAGGCACCGTAATAGACTTAAAAGCCTTTGATTGATTAAGCAATAAATTGGTTACAGATAAAGTTACAACAAAAACGTCATTAAGAAGTCTTTATTGAGAGCAATTGTACAAAAAAACCCTGGCTACTCTATCAAAATAATACCCCATCGTTACTAATTTTCTCATAGTTGAGCTCAGGCAATCTCAAAATTCCTAAATGGATGTCTAATTTGTTCTTCAACAGAATTAGAACCCTTGACTAAAGCTGGATTTAGTCCAAAAGTTCTAATTCTATTAAAAAAACTAGTAGTTTACTAGTATACTATTTACTAGTTTACTAGTACTTAACTGTTACAATTAGAGTCAAAGTGACAAAACGCGGAATAACTATTCGAAGCTCACACTCTGTTTATTACGTACGGGTGTTTTTTTAGTAATACCTTCTTACGAGGGTAAGAAGGTATTACTAAAAAAACTATCGCTGTAGGAAAACACTCAATACTTTATCTTACTTTGTTCCTGTTATGGCATCATAAATAAAATGGCAATCGCTTATTGTTTAACGCCTCACATGCCACTTTAGATTTTACAACTACAATAAATAACATTAATGGCACATTCACCATTAATGTGGACGTTTCTGCGTTAATGTAATGTTTGAATACGTTTTTTCCATATAAGCATAGACGCCACTTTGCTACTTCGTTGCAACGTAATACCGTTTTACAACGGATAACAAGTTAAAGTAATTAAATTGGATATTGATAATTTTTATCGCCAAAGTGCTTCTTGCGTAAAACCTCTATTGTTCATAAACAATAAAAAATATTGTATTAAATGACAGCCTTGAATTATATGTATAGGGTCAAAGTATACAGCACAACAGCCTCCTCTCAAAAGTACGATAAATACAAATAACAACTATATACAAAACATAGTCGATTGACTACTTTGACATTATTCTATTAAAAATAAACCTACTAAATGTATAAAACCTGTATAGTGAGTAGGATGGTTATTCTTGTTTAAAACAAGAACAGAAAATGAACTGCTTACTTGAAATCGTAAAACAATTTTAACAAAAAGTTAAATTGTATACCAGTAAAAAACTTTACCTAAAATAAAAATACGACAAATCAAGAACTTTAATAAAGTTTAAAGTCAGGCAATTCAAATAACAATAACCTACCTACAAATAGCCAATGCACAGCGCTTATTAAAGTTATTGAACTCTGTTTCTCACTTAAAAGCATTTATATGCAAGTGCCTTTTAAATGCAATATACAAAGAGTGTGCAATTACCCGCCAACGGCACGACTTTACCCACAAACAAGAAAGTTTAATTTTGTATGACTAAACTTAATATGGAACCTTATCCCACGTAAGCGGGACATCGTTTAACTCTTGGTATTATAGGCCTTCGTCTAAAGGTTAAAAGCTTTGTCTTTCGTACCGCCAATGTTAGTGGTTCCTTTCAGTATAAAAAAACAACACTAGTAAAAAAGATCACTAGTCATAGTATCACAAAATTTTTGCATAACAGTCTTAACTCCAACGTTTTATGTCTTATGTGCGATATAAGTAAATAAATAAATATCCGAAGGTAGCAGGTTTATCGAAGTATTTTTCGAAACGAATTTTCCAGTCAATGAATCGCTGAAATATTTTGGACCAAACGAGAACGTTATCTTGTAACTGCATTTAAAGAAATAAATATAAAGCACTTATTAATTGCCACACAAAGTAGCCAGAATGATTGCAATCATTATATCTCTTGAAATATTGTCGCTAAATAATGATATGGAAAATACATAGAGGGGTTCATTAAACTTCCTAGACTATGAGAGGTTCCTAACAAAAATACAAGTATGTTAGGTTAGGTTAAGTTAAAACTTGAACCACAAAAATTCATAAACGGTACGTAAAAAAATTGTTTTGTGTTGTATAACTCTTCTAATAGAAGATACAATACTTTAAACACATATTTCGTATACTTTTATAGACGTTTAAATCAAAGCAATTCCCTACTTCTACTTAAATCAGCTTCGAATATCATAATGAAACAGATATTTCATAAATAGGAAAAGTATGTAAAGTAAGGTAATAAATTGATTTATTTACAAAATTAAAAAAAATCATAAAATCCAATTACATTAATTATTCGAAAATTTGAATGAATGAAATTCTTTATTAAATTTTGCCGTGTGATGCCGGCTTAGAATAGCATTACCCCCTATCTTCCCGTGGGAGTCGTAGAAGGCGACAAAGGGAAAACCGCCTTCAGGAGACGGGCAGCAGCGCCTCCCTCAAACAGTAGGCCATACTGCGATCGCCAACCCGCCTGCCAAGCGTGGCGATTATGGCAAACCCCCCCCCCAACATGAACAACAAACCCACAAATAGGCCCCCAGTCCCCGGCGGCCCTGCCATTCCTAGCTACGGTAGCGGCTACGGTAACGGCAGGGCAAGGGGTGCTAAGAATCTCCGGGTAAGATCCGGCTACCAACATAAACGACTCGACCTGGCAACCTACAACACGCGCACATTGAGGACCGACGCGAAGCTCACAGAGCTGGAAGAGGCTATTAGTAAGTTACACTGGGATGTCATTGGCTTATCTGAAGTCCGAAGAGAGGGAGAGGACTCGATTATCCTACAATCTGGTAACTTACTATACCACCGGGAGGGCGACCAACTGTCCCTTGGTGGTGTCGGATTCATCGTCCATAAGTCCCTTGTCAACAACGTGGTAACCATCGGAAGTGTGTCAAGCAGGGTAGCGTACCTGATACTCAGAATATCCAAACGATATTCACTGAATGTCATACAGGTATACGCTCCGACCTCGACACACGACGATGACGAAGTGGAGGCTATGTATGAGGAGATTTCAAAAGCCATGCATAGCCACAGAACTCACTATACGGTTGTGATGGGGGATTTTTAATGCAAAGTTAGGGAAACGTTGCGGTGATGAGCTGAGAGTGGGGCAATTTGGATCTGGGCAACGGAACGCAAGAGGCCAGATGCTGGCAAACTTCATGGAGAGGGAGAATCTTTATATGATGAACTCCTTCTTCAGGAAGCCCGTAAGCCGCAAATGGACCTGGATCAGTCCGGACGGTAAAGTCAAAAATGAGATAGATTTTATCATGTCGACGAAGAAGCAAATATTCAATGATGTCTCCGTGATCAACGCTGTTAAGACAGGAAGCGATCACCGATTGGTCAGAGGCACATTGAATATCAACGTCAAGCTCGAAAGATCTCGACTGATAAAATCTACGCTCCGACCTCTACCGGCTCAAATACAAAACCCCGAGTGCTTTCAGCTTGAGCTCCAGAACCGCTTCGAAACTCTTGAAAATTGCATCGACGTGGACGATGTGTACAACATGGTGGTGGATACTGTCCGTACGGTAGGGTCCAAGTATTTTAAAACCCGCCGTCCTAAATTAAAGAAACTCTCCAGCCACACACTGCTACTCATGGATCAGAGACATGAAATGAGGCTACATGGCTCAGCGGATGCCCTTCGCTATCGTCGGCTAAATAGGCAGATCTCTAAGTCCTTGACGAGTGACCTTCGCCGATTTAATACCGAAAGTATTAAGTCGGCGATTGAGCGCAATAAAGGCTCCAAAGTGTTCGCAAGAGATCTGTCTATTGGGCAAAGTCAAATGACGAGGCTGAAAACTGAGGTAGGTGACATCATTTCATCAACACCTGAAATTCTGAGAGAGATCGAGAGTTTTTATGGCCAGCTTTACTCCACAAAAACACCTGTTGAAAGCAAGGCTAAAGATCCTAGAGCCAAGCTGACCCGACACTATACCGAAGATATCCCGGACGTCAGCCTGTATGAGATTAGAATGGCTCTCAAGCAGCTTAAGAACAACAAGGCGGCGGGTGATGACGGAATCACAACAGAGCTTCTGAGAGCGGGTGATAAACCGATACTTAAGGTCCTCCAGAAGCTATTCAATTCCGTTATCCTCGAGGGCAGAACGCCAAAGGCATGGAGCAGAGGCGATGTGATGTTGTTTTTCAAGAAGGGTGATAAGACGCTCCTGAAAAACTATAGACCCATCTCGCTTCTGAGCCATATCTACAAGCTGTTTTCGAGAGTCATTACGAATCGTCTCGCGCGCAGGTTCGACGACTTCCAACCTCCCGAACAAGCCGGGTTCCGAAAAGGCTACAGTACCATAGACCACATCCATACGCTGCGTCAAGTTATACAGAAGACAGAAGAGTATAACTTGCCACTTTGCTTGGCGTTCGTGGACTATGAGAAAGCCTTCGATTCGATCGAGACCTGGGCAGTGCTGCAGTCTCTCCAGAGGTGTCAAGTAGACTACAGGTACATCGAAGTGCTGAGGTACTTATACCAAAACGCCACTATGTCGGTCCGATTACAGAACCAAAGCTCTAATCCTATCCAACTACAGCGAGGTGTGAGACAGGGAGACGTTATTTCTCCGAAACTGTTCACAGCTGCGTTGGAGGATATCTTCAAGCTTCTAGACTGGAAAGGATACGGCATCAACATTAATGGCGAGTATCTTACAAACCTTCGGTTTGCCGATGATGTAGTTCTCATAGCTGAGACCTTGGAAGACCTGAACACAATGCTCGAAGATCTCAGTAATGCTTCTCAAAGAGTGGGTCTTAAGATGAACATGGACAAGACGAAAATCATGTCCAATGCCCATGTTGTACCCGCTCCAGTTAATGTTGGGAACGTTACACTCGATGTTGTTGACCATTACGTTTACCTGGGACAGACGGTCCAGTTAGGTAAGTCCAACTTCGAGAAAGAGATCTCTCGACGAATCCAGCTCGGATGGGCTGCATTCGGGAAGTTACGTGATGTATTCGCATCCAAAATTCCTCAATGTCTCAAGACAAAAGTCTTTGACCAGTGTGTGTTGCCAGTGATTACATACGGGAGTGAGACGTGGTCCTTTACTATGGGTCTCATAAGAAGGCTCAAGGTCACCCAGCGAGCAATGGAGAGAGCGATGCTCGGTATTTCCCTGCGCGATAGAATCAGAAATGATGAAATCCGCAGGAGAACTAAAACAACTGACATCGCTCGGAGGATTGCTCAGCTGAAGTGGCAGTGGGCGGGACACATAGCGCGGAGAACCGATGGCCGTTGGGGCGGAAAGGTTCTCGATTGGCGACCACGCACCGGACGACGTTCCGTAGGCAGGCCCCCTACAAGGTGGACCGACGATCTGGTCAAGGTCGCGGGAAGCCGCTGGATGCGGGCAGCGCAGGACCGATCGGTGTGGCGATCCTTGGGGGAGGCCTATGCCCAGCAGTGGGCGTCATATGGCTGATGATGATGATGATGATGATGATTAAATTTCAAGAAATACGACATTTACAAACATAGCCCCACAAAACTATATTTATAGTTTGACTGTAACAGAGCAGACTCGAGACCAGAGAGTCAAACTGAGACATGCATTTACAATTAGCTTATTACACATCCCACTCGCAGAACTTCAAACATTCTGACAGTATTCCAATCCATTTATCATTACATAAATCACTATCTAGATTGGGGTTCATGAAACCATTGAGTAGGGTTAGGGTGCGAAGTAAATTCAAATTCGCGCTTAAAGCAGTTGCACCGTATTACTTAAGCACTGAAAATATTTTACGTATAACTATAACGCATATAACGCTATATTCAACCGCCTCTGTGGTCTAGTGGTTAAGACCACCGGTTTAGACCCAGAGGCCCCAGGTTTAATTCCCAGCGGAGGGTGCATGTTTGTGTACTCGGTTTGGTTGGTGGTGGGACTTGTTGTCCGCCTGGCTAGCTACCACCATCTTATCTAAATATGTCGCCATAACATCAATGTTTCTAGCAGTGTTGTGTTCCGGCAGCTAGAGATAAGATAGCCAGTGAGTGCCTCACTAGTTGAAGATACCGGGTGAAGAGCGCTTCCACCAATTGGCCTTATCATCACTTAACATCAGGTGAGATCAAGGCACTGTGCTTACCCGTAAATATAAAAAAACGATAGTTATTTGGGACAAAGAACCTATACAGCCCATCAATTAAGTCAGGGACGTCTCCCAAATAATCCTGCAAGTGCTCGTAATTGCTTAAGGGGGTGCAGCGCGGAATTTGAAAATTTACGTGTTTTTAAGTCACTGGTGCTAGGCGCTGAATAGGTCATATACATTAAAATGACTAGTGTAGGTTAGCTTGATCCTCTCACAAGGTCATGGTTGTCTTGGAATTTGAAACAAATACCCGGAAACTGCATAAACAATACGTAAAATAATGATATCTAAAAACTTATTTCTTCAGAAACTTTGTAAATATAGCACAAATGAAACAATGATCCGACATCAAAATGTTTGTATTGATATTCCGCAGGTCACTGTTGTCTTATTTTTCAATAAAAAAACATGAATATGAAAATATTAAGACTTTTCTTATTTTTAACCCAAACGCCTATGATTTTACGAAAGTAAACATTGCTCTAATTAAATCACCAGCCTACTCTGTACAGATATTAGTGTGCGTGCGTATTCGTAGTCGTGCGCCGTTGTCACACCACTGCCACGCGCCGCTCGCTCGCTATCATAAAGAAACTTGAAACTCGCAGTTTTGCGTCCGCGCTGCACCCCCTTAACCAACCTGTCTTACGTCAACATTAATATATAAAATAAAAGGGACTCAAGTTTGAGCCTTGTGGAACTCCCATTATCATGATTCAAAACCATTTATATCCACTGTATGAATTCTCGAACTGAGTGATAGCTCATAAATATGAACTTTCGATTAATGCGTTTTCACGTAGACACGTCAAAAACATGTTAATATCACGCTTCAGAAACTTAATTCTCGATAGTGTTTTTGTAGGAGAGTAACCTAGTTCTATTACAGCTTTGTGTTTTATCTTTATTTCTGAATTTCAGTCAAACATTTAGACAAAATTGGCCTCACTTAACGAGCAACAGGAGACGAACAAGGCTTAATTATTGGGCTAGTATAAATAAGAAAGTTAATAAGGGTTATTTCCGTACGCGTTATTGGTGAAGCTATGTTTCTTAGTCATTTAGTATTATTAGTTTTAGATACAGCTATATACGGCTTCTCAAATAAAACGGACCAAAGAGAAGGCAGGAAGTTTCTTTAAACAAACAAAAACAACTACTACAGTTTCAGAGTTTAAGTATTTTGCGAGGAAACCGGAATGGATTTTCATTTCTCTTTAATAGTTTTTGAAAATCTTGGAATACAGTTTTTCTTATAGATCAATACATTAATATATTTTGTTTCGTCTGTAAAATATAGTTGTATACTATTAATTAGAAATATATCGTTTTTCCTGATAAGAATAGTATTAGTAGACATTTTTTTTACAATTGTTGCTAAATTCAAAGATTTGTTGCTAACCTATTTCTAATGATCAAAAGAAAAAAAGTGTCGTAGAAAAGAAACTTAAATATATTCATTCGTGTCTAACCAGATGACGATAAGAACTTGTGTGCACTTCCAGCACTCTGCGCACTTTACCCGCACATCCTCAACTACTGAGTGAGTACACAGTCATATCATGACGACCTCCTTGGTCGAGTGGCTTGCACACCGGTTTTCATGGTGTCGCTATCTCTGAGGTCCCGGGTTCGATCCCCGGTCGGATCAATTTAGAAATACCTGTTTTTCTATATTGTTTCGGGTCTGGGTGTTTCCTATGTATAATAAGTATGTATTTAAGTATATTAAGTATGTTTATCCGTTGTCTAGTTAACCTTATAACGAGTTTCTTAAGGAAGCTTTTCTTGGGGCTAGATAATTGGTGTGAGTGTGGGAAACATTTATTTTATTATTTATTTATTTATCATCATCATATACTATATATATCTTATAAATAGTACAAAAAAGATAGATAGTGTAAACAAGGCTTATATTGGGCTAGTAGATAATTGGCATGATCTGTTGATGATCTGATCGAGCGTTTGGTTTTCTTTTTCTACGTCGTTTATCACTGTCAATGCCATAGCTTCTAATTCTCGATCACTGAAGGACTGGCTATTAGCTATTGTACTTAAAACTGACTGGCACAATGCTATTCACATTTTGTATTTTAAGACCAAAGACAAGACACCGGAAATTTGATATTTTTGTACACTAGAAATCCAATTAAAGAGTATTGAGTATTATGGTGACAGACTTTGATAAAACTTATTGACTTGGACAAAACTACCAAATGAGAACAATATGGTCGCTAGCGGGAAATCGAACCAGGGCGAGCCTGGAACGTCTGAGTCTAAGACCGGTCCTCAAAATAAAGAGACAGCAGAAGGTAAGCTGCCCCTTTCAATACGAGCTGATACAAATAAAATTCGCTTTCTACAAAATTATCACCGTAATCGGTGCCGTCGAAACGAACGAAGCGGCAACGGCAGCGGCAGCAGCGACAACAGCTGGAAGCCGGGGGCGTTCAGAAGAAATAACGAAATAAATATCGACGATGATCATAATATTAGTCGACGACTCATTATAAACTATAGCCCGGCGATTTTAAGTCGAGATTCAGTCCGAGGGACGTCGCGATCTCGGTCTGCAAGGGCTGCAAACCTAGTTATCACAATGGAAAGATATTACAAGCTGAGGAGCTCAATGGCGCAGTGGTTAACGCGCCCGGTCTGCGAGTGCTGAGGTTAAGCAACTTTCGCAAAGGCCGGTCATCGGATGGGTGACCAAAAATTTGTCGTCTCGAGCTCCTCTGTGCTTCGGAAGGTACGTTAGGCCCGCGTGGTGGTTTATGGCCCGTTCTCCCTCTCTCTCTTCTCTCTCTCCTCTCCCGATGATGACAAGCTATTTTAGGTACGGAACTTAAGTTAGTTTTTTTGTTACTTTTTAGTTTTCGAAGCTTTTACTGGATTTTGCCATTGCCATTTAACCGCCTCTGGAATACTGGTCCATAAAATAAACAATAAACAAAAACAAATAGTTCAATGTATGTAAACTATTACTTACATACATTTTAATCGCAAATGCACTAAACGAGTAATCATTGAGCGATTTGTGTCCGTAATACCAATTTATCAATCGCAACTCGAGCAGTCGCACTTATTATCAACTAGTGGACCCGTTTTGACAGTTTCAAAAGTCTGTCAAAATTTAAATAAAAAAGTATAAAAAACTAAAAAATAGGTTTTAATCCCAACATCAAATCACCAAATATACAGAAAAGGTATGAGTTTCATTCCCGTGGAAATATCGGGATAAAAACTATCCTATGTGTTAATACAGGTTATAAACTATCTGTGTGCCGAATTTCATCCAAATCCATCCATCCGTCGCAGCGTGAAGAAGCAACAAATGTACAGACACACATACAGACAAATTTTTGCATTTATAATATTAGTGTGATAGAACAACTTGGCAAACATATTTAAGACACTACCCTTGTAAAATTTATTTTAATTGTTTATGTGTATTGCTGTTGGTGTACCTTAAAATAAAATAAAATAAAATAAAATAAAAAACAATTGATGCCTTTTTTTGTTAATAAGTCTGCAGATCGTTCCGAGCTGTATGAAGATTACCTTTTTTTTGTAGTCTCTTAATTTTATGGGCCGGTGTTCTTACTGCCTGACAACAGAGGCGGTTTGGCGAACAAGAATTCTTTATTCCAGTAAAAGCTTAGCCAGTAAAAAGTGAAGAAAATACCAATTTGAGTTTCGTACCCACGCAATCAATATTTCAATTGTAATAGCTTGTAACGGTAATTAAGTCCGTCCGTTTTACTATTTACTGCCGTAAATTGAGATTAACTCTAATGGTCGCTGCCCACTACAGCGGCAGCGTAGCGTACGGAGCGTACCATGTAGCGTAAGTTCATCAAAAGGTTTTAGCGTATCATTATCATCAGCTCATTTTATGTTCCCACTGTTGGGGCACGAGCCTTCCTTAAGGATGGATAGGGAGAACGGGCCATAAACCACCACGCGTACCAGTGCGGATTAATGGTTGTTAACGACTAGTAATGCAGCCGGGGCCAACGGCTTTAGGGTAAAGCCACCAAAAAGTACGCACTACCAAAGAGTACGCAATTCAATTTTTTCCTATTGACAAACACACATTCATGGGATTACTTATTAAATACCAGCTGACCCGGCGGACTTCGGTCTTGCACATTTACTCCATGCACACGTTGTGTTACAGGCAAGTTGCTGCTAGAAGATTTAATACTATTAAATAAGTAGCACTGCGGTGCTCTTTAGTAGTGCGTGCTCTTTGGTCACTTTACCCTACGTGCCTTCCGAAGCACAGAGAAGCTCGAGATGATAAATATTTTGTCACCCATCCGATAACCGGCCTTTGCGAAAGTTGCTTAACCTCAGCACTCGCAAACCACTGCGCCATCGAGCTTTTCTACCTTTTCCCTATTAGCGTATAACTATATATAACAACAGCAAAAAATTACTTTTCAACTTGAAAATATTACATAGGCAACACTATTTCAATAATAATAATAATAAAAATCATCATCATCATCATCATCATCATCATCATCATCATCATCATCATCATCATTTATTTTATTTTATTTTTTATTTTTTAAAACACAAGGGATATGAACGCTATAGCGCACGAAATCACGGGCTGGCCGCTAGTAATTAATATATCTATAAAAAGCTCTGTGTACTAATTTCACAGACGGTTGGCTGACAAAAGTCTGAAAGTTCTTCACGATGTTCAAATGGCGGCAAACTTAAATTTGAGCGCTTTTCGGTATAGCCACAAACTTTTCATTGAAAGCTTTGACCGCGGGTTTCTATTACCGCGCCGGAAACACTGCCATTTGTTTCGTGTTTTAGTTATGAAGTTCTTTATAGGTAATTAGCGCTTGCCACAAAGTCGAAGAAGCTGTTGCGGCGTTTGTACCAAAGTAGTAAGAAGCTTTAAAACTTACAAGCTTATTTTCTTTTTTCTTTTTATTTGTAGTCAGGCAACCTTACACAAAAATATATTCAAATATAAAACCAATTTGATTCGAATTAATGAAAGATAAATTAACTGAGGAGCTTGATGGCGCAGTGGTCAACGCGCCCGGTCTGCGAGTGCTAAGGTTAAGCAACTTTCGTGAAGGCCTGTCATCTGGTGGGTGACCAAAAATGTATCATCTCGAGCTCCTCCGTGCTTCGGAAGGCACGTAAAGCCGTTGGTCCCGGCTGCATTAGCAGTCGTTAATAACCACCAATCCGCACTGGGCCCACGTGGTGGTTTATGGCCCGTTCTCCCTGTCCATCCATAGGGAAGGCTCGTGCCCCAGCAAGAGGGACATAATATGATGATGATGATGATGAAATTAACTTAATAAATGAAATTTGTTATGACATTTACTAGGTAGGTTGTAATATTGTATTTTAAACATGTATACCTACATGAACCGATTTTCAAAAATCCAAAAATCAAATTCAAAAATCCTCTAAATCACCGGTAGACACGTATAAAACCCTTCGGCCAAAACTCTTCCTTAATGAAAATCCACAGATGGTCGGTGGGCACTCTCACCACAAAATAATTTAAATTTTCGTAGTGGCGGGTAGGCTTGTTACTGAGCCGGCAAACGAGCATACTAGCCACCAGAAAAAAAATGGGTTATCGTAGCTCTTGAACGCTTGCTACACCAAGGGAATCACGAACGCATGGTGACCCTGGAGCTCATTTTTATGTCCCCACTGTTGGGGTACGAGCCTTCCCTATGAATTAATAGGGACTTAAACCACCACGCGGGCCCAGTGCGGATTAGTGGTTGTTAACGACTACTAATGCAGCCAGGGCCAACGGCTTTACGTGCCTTCTGAAGCACGGAAGAGCTCGAGTTGCTCAAGTTGATACATTTTTGGTCACCCATCTGATGACCAGCCTTTGCGAAAGCTGCTTAACTTCAGCAATCGCAAACCGAGCGCGTTAACCACTGAAGCATCGAGCTCCTCATGTGTATGGCATATGGTTGAACATTTATTGAAGTAATTAGACAACTTTGGATAGTCTAATCTGCAGTAAGTAAACAGCCTATAATTGTCCCACTGCTGGGCAAAGGCCTCCACTATTGAAATTAAGTCATCGCAGTATATAGTAGCTTGTATCCCATATGAGCCCGTAATTGGGGTACCTACGTAACGTGTGTGTGATATGATAAAGTTGGTAACACCAACAATTGTGTTTGTTTATCGCCAGACCAACCCAGCCGTCAATTATTAACGTGTTAGTAAACCATTAAATGGGCACAATAAAAGCGTATGTTGTAACTTTTTATTGCTTGTCAGTCTTATCCAAAGGTATATATTACTACTAAATGTGGTTCAGTATTTGGTAAAGGGATAATCTAACACCTGCCCGATCCTCTAAATGCAACTACACATTTACAGAATACACTAAACATGCACACTAGTTTAGGCCTAAGACACCGTACTCGTAGAACAAGGGTACGGCGAGCCGGTTCACACGCGCTCTATACCAGGTAGGCTACTCTTAACGCAAACTCAATCTCAATACAATTCCAATCCCAAATCTAAAAAATTCAAATGGCACTTTTAATAGATTCGATAATACCGCTACATTGGATTTAAATTGCGTGGAAATTGAGTGAACAAATTATTATCGAGATGGGGCGTTCCGAAATTGCGAAACTTATCCCAATATCGATACATATTAATCCCATTGGAATTGTATTGAGATTGAGTTTGCGTCAAGAGTAGCCTACCAGGTACAGACATGTACCTACCTGGGTGCTTTTCCCCACCACCACGGCTTGGTTAACCCGCGCCTAGATCCGAGCCTTTGGAGTCGACCTCGGGTTGCTCAGCTTCCCGATCCGATCCGAACCCCTCGGAGAATCTAGTAATACCGACCAAATTTACAGCAGATGCCGTTCCCTCTAAACCTCCGGAGGTGATTCGTTTCACACGGCTTGAGGAACCCTTTAAGTTTCTCGCCACCCCCAAAAAAGCCAGGTGTAGCTGAAAATGCCGTCTGAGGCACTCAGCATAATCTCTCTCTCTCTTTACCAATTACTTTGTTTTGTTATAATATTTTTTTATATATTAATTTAGGCATTTTTATCATATAGTATACGTCCCAAATCGATCCCTCAATGTTTTCGTTACATACACAAACGTTTGTGTAAAGAACTTTATGATACCACCACACAAACACACAACAACGTACGTTAAATACGTATGGCAATGATCTTAACCAGCTATTCCTAAAAAAGGTTCCGTGGAACCCACGACTTCCATAAAAAGTCAGCAGGTTTCCATAGAATAAAAGAGATTTAAAGAGTTTTTCACGGATTAATAAGTTTATTAAGAACCACTGATGGGCACCCATCCGGGTTAATGACATTGCAAAAAGTAGCTTAGTGCTCACCCCAACCTCACCCCATCGCGGCAACCATTGAACAATTTTAACCATTTTGTTTTTTTATGAAATAATAGCGAATAACACCTATTAGATAGACGTATTATAAAAAAGTCTATGATAAATGATATTCATTTGGGTTATTAGTAAAATAATTTGTTATTCGCAAGATAGAAATAAACATCCTATGCGACAAAAAAATCGCCGATGACTCGTTAATCGATTTATTTTTACTCGATCCCAGTTTTTGTTGGACTGAAGCGATACTGTCTGTGTTTGTACAATTCTATTTGTAAGTCAATAACCTTAATTTGAACCGGGTAATCCCAATTTTCCAACGGCTATGATTAGGCAGTACCTATGTTAGAGGCTCTTATAATTAAACAGCAGAATCAGGTCATTTGAGTGAAGGTCACGACAGAAATAGTTGTAGGTATCTGTAAAACTAAAATTAGAAATGCATGGCCCGCGACTTCGTTGCCGTATATATCTTTAGAAATGATGGCCTATTCTATTGTATGAGTTATAACTATATTTGTTAGTCTTATATTTA
Organism: Eudonia mercurella; assembly: GCA_963082485.1. Taxonomy (NCBI): domain Eukaryota; kingdom Metazoa; phylum Arthropoda; class Insecta; order Lepidoptera; family Crambidae; genus Eudonia; species Eudonia mercurella. The sequence goes on from OY720032.1 coordinate 6,252,519, forward strand.
CTGCAGTATACTCCTATAAACTATGTTAAAGAATTTTTTTTAAAACACGTGAGCTTACGTAGAGCTGAACGTATGAAAAACATGGCGTGCCCAAATGTTTTCCTGCTTTTAGGTTTGACCCCGTGACTTTTGATAGACATTGAAAATGTAACTTTTTATGGAAACTTTGGACTTTTCAGAATAAATGGTATTTTATTTATTATTTGGTATAATTGAGATGCGTTGTATAAACACATTGTTTCCCTTGGGATTGTGACTCGCTACTGTGTACCGTTGCTTATCAACCTTAGCGCGTCCAAGTCAGGATACCACTCCGGATAGCTACAAAGAGTTTAGAAACTCCATGGGATAGCTCGTAGTGTCATAGGATGACATGACTGTCTTGATGGAGTTGTACACTGAAGTTTCGCAAGTAATATCATCCAATTTTTTTTTTAATCCACTACATGACAAAGTTGACGTGTGAACAGAACCATACCTTCCTTCATAACGACCGGTTTTGTGCTACTCGCATCCAGCGGCTACCTGCAACCTTCACCAGATCGTCCGTCCACCTTGTTGGAGACCTGCCGACACTGCATTTTCCAGTGACCACTTGAGAACTGTTCCGACTAAGCTGCCATTTGAGCTTAGCAACTCCTTGGGCTATGTCGGTAAACTTTGTTCTTCTACGGATTTCCTAATTTCTGATTCGATCACAAAGAAAAACCCAAAGCATAGCCCTCTTCATTGCTCTTTGGGTGATCTTGAGACTTCTTATGAGGCCCCTATTGAGCGACCACGTCTCAGTCCCGGGTGCCATCACTGGCAACACACAATGGTCAAATACTTTCGTCTTAGGACACTGCGGTATAACGGGCGATAATATATTTCGTAGCTCACCGAACGCTGCTCAGCTTAATTGGATGATTGATGTATTTGCTAAAGTTGGACCTACCTAACTGGACCGCTTATCCCAGGTAAACATAATCGTCCACAACTTCAAGGGCAGAGTATCCAATGTTAAGAGGCGTGGGTACGACAGGTGAGTTCGACATAACTTTCGAGAAATATCGAGAAGTTTTCGCTCGCAGTGCGCCCGATCGCCTTGCGCCGGACCAAACAAGTTTTCTCATCGTCGCAACTTTTAAAATAATTAATAAAATATATAAAAGTATTTATTTTTTTAAGAATCAGTTTGTTACTACAAAATGTACACTGGAAATAATACACATAAAAGATAGAAATAGCTATACTTCGCAAATGACAGTTTTTTGACTATAACTCTTAATAGTAACAAAATATCCTTATAAATTGTAGCGTATATGTTATTCTAGAGTAAGAACTGTATTATTGTAAAGTTACATTAAAATCTATTCAGTAGTTTTTGCGTGAAAGAGTAACAAACATCCATCCTCATAAACTTTCGCATTTATAATATAAGTAGGGATATTTGGGATACAAATGGGCCTATTTATTTACTGAAAGCCCATCCCAAGCCCAGCCCAATCCGCAGGATTGTGATGGCGACGCTGTTTTAGCCGCAGATAATTTTACAATTTATGTTAGGCTTTTTTTCCGTTTCATCTTTAAAAACTCGTCTGCTTGTAGGTACAGTAATAATTATTCCGAAAATAATGTTTCAAAAGTCAAATTTAATGTGATTACTTTACTATTATGCCATTCAAACATAAATACAAAAACTGTAAAAATATATTATAAGCAACAATTACAATTTGTCGTCTGTACTACACCCTTAGAAGTCCCACTTCTTAGATCAGAACTACCCAATACTGGTTCAACGGCTTGACACATTCACAGTCCAGTGCCCCCATAGGGGGTCACTGAGAAGTAAGGTGTCCAGTCCGTGCCCCCGTACGGGGGCACTACATCTGCATACTTCAATAAATTGCTCGACTTATGAATATGTTTATGCAATTTTGTGGACTTGCGAATAAAGAAAAAAATGTGTATTATTTTAAAAAAACATACCACACATCAAATATAAATTTGTTAAAATCTTATTGGGACATACAAGGTTGTAAAACAAAAATGTATGGCGACTGTGAACCTGTTAACGTGCCTTTCGAAGGACGGTTGGTTGAACTTGATGTTTTTTTATTTGTTTATCCATCGAGTAACAAAGTTTCTTTACCTGCAACATCGCAAACCGAACGAATTAACTTGCCTACTGTTATTATGAGAATGGAAAATGTTTTTTTAATAGATAGTTTAGCAAATTACTTCGCTATACCTGATACAGAGTCCAGATACGAAGATAGCCATGTGAGCAGGGTTTAAGTATTATGTTAATGATAAGAATGTGTGGAACTGACGTTCCTCCAATTCTCGCAAACTGTATATCTATACAGAGCGAAGTCATTTGAAAAACTATGGAATAACGCTTTATACCTATGCCGTCCTCACCTTGCCGACTTGCAAGTTCATCATCATCATCATCACCAGCTTATATTATGTTCAAGTTCAAGTTCAAGTTGTTTATTGCATTCATGTACAGTAAGTTACAGGTGGTTTTTATATATAACAAAGTAGTGCAGACATGACACCCATTAGGGTATAGCAAAGCTTATAATGTTACAATGTTTTTACAATGCATTTTGAATTTTTATTATGAATTGTATTTTAATATTATTATTATAGAATGTTATTATTATTATTATTGTATGTTAATATTGTTAATAATTTTACTACGAAATGTTATAAGATAAATAAATGATTTCATTATTATTATTAATTGAGTAATAAGTATTATTAGTATATGTTAATGTTAATGTCCCTATCTACTCGAGTTTATTTTATACATTACTTGTAATTAATGTTTATCCTGACGTTTCGAGCCCTTTGCAGGGTCCGTGGTCACAGGGAGACGTCAGTCGAAACGTCAGGATAAACATTAATTAAAAGTAATGTAATGATATTATAAGGATTCGTCAAATTCAAGTGAGACCCCCGTAACCCGTAATTAGGTAGGTATATTGTTCAATTTAATAAGAATCATAAATAAATGTCCTTGTTCAACGAATGGCGTTCAATTCAATTATTAATCATAACTATTTATCCATCCAAAGGTTGTCTGGAAGGGATCACTCTTAGTAATACGTGTTCTATATTATATACCAATAAATTGTTTTTGTTGTACACCAAAGTATTATTGTTTAATACCTATCATGCAGTATCTCCGCGCGAACTAGCGACATTTTTAGGGTTCCGTAGTCAACAAGGAACCCTTATAGTTTCTCCATGTCTGTCTGTATGTCTGTCTGTTTGTCTGTCTGTCTGTCCGTCCCCAGCCTAGCTCGTAGACTCTTAGTACTAAAAATGGTGAAGTAAAATTTTGAAAAATATTTTATTTTAGGTTACCTCCCCTACACGTGAAGTGGGGAAGTATTTTTTTTTCTTGTCTTCCTCGTAGTGTGGGGTGTCGTTGGATAGCAATTTCAAAAATATTGCAGGTTTGTGGAAACAGTTTTTTGATTAAGGCATCCGTTTGTGAACTATTAAGCTTTAAAGTGCAAAATTTTGTTAGAGTCAAGTGTCCCCCCCCCCTGCCAGCCAAATGGTTGTTTTTGAATACGTAAAAAAATTCACGGTAGTTGTATATATGGCGAAGTGAAAAGGAAAACTAAGACAGCTAAGTAGGCTTTACAAGTTTACGAGTAACAATCGACCAACTTATAAAATGTACTTGGCGCAGTACAAATTCCTCATTAGGAACTACTTAAATAACGTTGTCAAATGTGTGAAACCGGTAGTATCTACATTTAAGTATATGAGCCATTTAAAAATATACAAAGGTAACATATTATTTTTCTAACTTCACTTGTGAAGTTGGATTTTATAACTCCTTCTATACTTACGATCGTCCTATGTGGGCCGTTTTTAGACGTCATGAGCTACGGAACCCTACACTGTGCGTGGCCCTACACGCACTTGGCCGGTTTTTTGTACTTCTTATTGTTTACGTGTGAAGAAAACAACGAATAACGAGAATTTTAACGTGGTCTAGTGGTAAAGACCACCGGCCTCAGACCGGATTCCCAGCGGAGTAAATGTTATTGTACTCGGTTTGGTTGATGGTATGGTGGTGGTGGTGGTGGTCGTGGTATTTGTATGACTTAGTCAGTCTAGTCCGTCTAGCTAGCTACCGCCATCTTATCTAAATCAATATTTGTAGCATTGTTGAGTTCCGGCAGCTAGAGATAAGAGAGCAGGTTCTTCAGTAGTTGAGGATTCTGGGTGAAAGGCGCTTCCACTATTGACTTTATTATCATTATCATCATCAGCTCATTTTATGTCCCCACTGCTGGGGCACGAGCCTTCCCTATGGATGGATAAGGAGAACGGGCCATAAACCACCACGCGAGCCCATTGCAGATTGGTGGTTATTAACGACTGCTAATGCAACCGGGACCAACGACTTTACGTGCCATCTGAAACACGGAGGAGCTCGAGATAATACGTTTTTGGTCACCCATCCAATGACCGGCCTTTGCAAAAGTTGCTTAACCTCAGCTTGCAGACCGGGCGCGTTAACCACTGCGACATCGAGCTGCCATTGACTTTATCATCACTTAAATCAGATGAGATTAAGATACTATGCTTTCCCGTAAGATAATCAAAAAATACCACAACGAGTTATGGAGGTATTCATATGAAACTGGACATATTCGATGGCGACGGTATTTTCTGGCGATCAGTATTCACAAAAAATGGGCAAAATTAACGTATTTGAACGGCCAGTAAGATACAATGGTCACTGTTGAATGCAAACAAAAGATGAACAAGAGCACTCTTTTAATAGTTTATGACCGGACACACTGATTACATTTTATAATCATCATCATTTAGATAAATGGTTTCAAATTTGTGCTCTGATACAAAACTATTAAAACCGTACAGCAGTAAAAGCGGAGCGTGAGGAAAGAATCCACAAATAGGATTTCATGATTTCATGGACCGCAAGGAAAAAGAAATTATTGTATTGGTGTACTTTGTCCTCGCTCACCACTTAGCTTCTCGCATAGCTCTGGTGGAAAATCAGCCTAAAAAGCTCTTTCAATTTAAACGTATTGACGTTGATCGACTGCTTCTGCTCATTTTATCTCCCCACTGCTGGGGCAAGAGCCTTCCCTATGCATGGAGAACGGGCCATAAAGCACCACGCAGGCGCTGAGCGGATTGGTGGTTTATAACGAATGCTAATGCAGCCTGGACCAACGAACGGCCTTACGTGCTTTCCTAAGCACGGAGGAGCTCGAGATGAAAAATTTTCAGTCAACTATCCGATGACCAGCCTTTGCGAAAGTCGCTTAACCTTAGCAATCGCAGACCGAATGTTTCAACCACTGCGCCATCGAGAACACAGGCGGTCGTGCGACTGCGTTTAATATGGGAACGCACAGCAACAATCCGAGACCAAACTGTTTAATTTAAAGAGCCATATTAAGAACCGAAAATAACTTAACATTTTAAAGATACTCATGGGTTGAAACGTAAATAAGTGTTTTTTCCACACTTCGGTAATCAAAAGGCAAAGCCCTCTGCCCGACAGCCGATGTCCTGTGTTTAATTTTATTCAATATTTCTGATTACCAAGTAAATAAGCCAATTCCCATCAATTGCAGCACTAGGCACTAGGCATTAGCAATAGGGGCTTTGCTCAGCGGTAATTACAAGTCTTTCTGACATATTTCAGAATACCCAATTAATTATCTTTGTGTAGGTTTATGTATTATACTGTCAATCGCGAGCCCTTTGTTTACTCATTAGTTGTAAAGTCTATTTACGTGAGGAAGAAAAAGCTTAGAGAATTGTCTACGATTTAAGCTTCAAAGCGCCTGGCGTTGCCTTCGCCTCTCTGTTCGATTTAATTCGCTTGTACAAAGGGCTGTGTTCTGAAAACTTGAAAAGATGCCCACGATGACTACCGTTGTACCACTCGTATTCTACTAGAGTGTGCAGATCAAGACATTAAACTTAAGACCATTTCATTTCTCTTCGGTTAAGCACTTGGCATGGAAAAAGTGTGGGAAAGCCTATGCCCAGAACTGGAACAGTTATGGCTGATATACGAGTAATAAAGATATAAAGAAACACTTGGCCTTCATTTTACAGGCCGAAAATGGAAGCACACGTCAACAGAAATCTTTAACAACTCATCTTATCTCTAACTATCGTAACACAACAATGCTACTACAACATTGATGTTATGGTGACATATTTTAATGATAAGCTAGTAACAAACCAGGCGGACTTATAAAAGCCCTTACATCGAAAAAACCGACTACAAACATATTTCTTCTCTGAACCCGGGACCGCTGGGGACCACTTGACCACTTGACCACAAAAGCTAGAAGAACCGTACCACAACAATAGAGCCGGAATGACCGCGCACAGTGCGCTTTTAGAGAAAGTACCGGAGGCCCATCTCTCACCTTCCCCCCCCCGTCCCAATTCCTACTCCCTCCTCCAGATCCAACTCCTTCCTCAAGGCCGGCAACACATCTGCGATTACTTTGGTTTTGCGGGTGTCCATGGGCAGCGGTGATTACTTTCCATCAAAAAAACTCTCGTAAATGCTTAGGTTCTGGAATGAGAATCGTCGTTGAGGTCTACCTAATAATCTACATTATGACTTTCTTCATAGAGACGTTTACTGGTTCGGCAATAAGCGAGTGATGCCCCTTTTTTATTTACTTAAGGAAATGGTCTGAGGGGGATTTTTTCGGACTCGCAGTCATGGCATGGCAGTCAACATATCTCGCATATGTAACAACGACTCGAAAGGCCTTCAAGTGGGTGTGACAACTACCGTCATCGCGAGTGATCTCCTTATTGTAGCAAGCATCTAGGCTTGGCTGTATTCTTATTTGACATCCAAGTGGTCTTCATCCTCATCAGCATATAAACGTACAGGACGTGAAATATTTTAGTTTGGTCACCCTTCCGAGTCCCCGGCATTGCAATCATAGCGTAGCGGTTGGATAGTATTTTATTACAGAGTTAGTATAAATTTTTATTCTACGCAATTCCAATGCAGGCCGCAAGTGACTTTGTGCAAATAAAAATGAATCTTGGCAAATCCCCTCTCGAAAAACCTCTGTGAAATATTTCAGCTTTCTATGTCTAATGGTTTGGACTAGACATTGATGATTCAGGATTTACTTCTTCATTTGTATTGATTATATTTATTTATTGGTTTTTCTTGTTGTTCTCGTATTACTCGTTAACTGACCAGCTTGGTGGGCTTAGCCCGATGTCCTGATGCCCTTTGTCCATTCAACATTATCCCTAATAGCCTATGAACGTCCCACAGATGGCCTAAGGCTTTTTCACATGGCTCCTTGGGATATAAGACTATCCAACCTGTCCAACCGAGCTGGCCCAATTCGGGTTGATGAGATTTGTCTAGTCGAGTATGGCATTTGCCCTGCCATGCCCCATCATGAAACTTAATGTTGCCCTCGGTCTTGATTCGCCGCCCAAACCGACCCACTGGGACGAAGACATCAACTTCGCCCAAGAATGCTTTACCCCAACTGGTCCATACGCCATATGCTGGCGCAATGCGTATTAGACGGTTTTGTACATTTGGGTAAGCTCAATTTCAGCTGCGGAAGTTTGTAGAATGAGTTTTTATGTCTACTATTAATTTCATTGTCATAAGTCGACAGGTGAAATAAAAAAATGTCGTAACACCTCAAAATAACATTACGGATGGTCAATCTTAACATAACTCCACGATTAAACTTTGACATCGTCAAAACATGTTTTATGACGACGAACCGACCACCTTTATCATAATTTTCGATCGTTCGGTCACTGCTTATTACCGTCGTTTCATCAAACTTTTTACGAGTTATGTATAAAGGAAAAAAACTATTGGCACGAACATTGTTCATAATTACAAATAACTTTTGAGTAATTTAAAACACGTTGTTGGAAGAAACTTTTTTGTCAGATTATTTAGTTGCCTGTCTAATAATAAAACACTTAATTTCATACATCGATGTGATTACCCATACTTGCATAGAATAAAACGTTGTCAGAAAGTGTATCTATTACTTAATGAGTAACTTTTTAAACCAAAGGAGGCTTATTCAATGTCAACAACTTCGTCATTAACATACGATCTTATAATTTTCACTGATTAAAATTAATGAGACAGTTACGTTTATAAATTTTTCATAACTTTTCCGAGTTGTCAAAAAAGTTTAGTGCAACATTCTAAGCGTCTTCTCAACTCAAGAAAAAAACAGAACAACACTTACCACAGAAACTCGAAAATATTCCCAGGCAAGAAGGCAAGAAAACAACTCACAATCACCGAAAAACAAAACACACTCGTCAAACAATGTTTCGTAATCCACTGTCTCAAACTCGCGGGGCATGCGACTCGCTCGCGACGCGATCAACTCTATACTAACAACCGCCCCGGTTGGGTCGCTCGCCGGCAGGCACCACAGGGCCAATGTCAAACTGCTAATTCGTCTACAATCTTGAACTATAATCGGCCTGTTGCAGTATAATTTTGTAAAGCAGTTATACGCGTGCAGGACATAAAAAGCGAAAACGCGGTAGCTCCTACAGATTTTACGTTGTGCGTAATCGTGTGGACACGCAGCAATTTCAAGTAAGTTGTTTTAGCTCAACTGGCTATTATTATTATATGGGATTATTACCATATTTTCTTGTGTGTGAGTTCCGATATTAATATCAGTAGTAATCCCGTTAATAATTATAATTTTAATGTAAGTGACAATGACAGTTTAAATGTATCTTTTAAAATTTTAAAGGAATGAAATATTTAAGATTTTACCAAGTTTTTTTTATGTAATTAAAATGTAAATAAGTGTTGGTACCGGTTTGCCGCTATTGGAGAGACAACTCTTCGTTGACGAAAACGAGAATATTATGGCATTGACGCAGCGCCTCCTACAAACGAATGAGGTGAGTTGCAATTTTGGCATACTAATTCGTATCGTTATGATGAGTAAAATTGGCACTAGGCATAAGTGATAAGGTTTATTCTAAGTACTAAGATAAAGGCCGAATGTTTGGAATAAATTAAAAACATTTCTTCTCAGTGATGTCATGAAACGTGGACTTTGAGCCCAAGGGACTAGGAATAAATAAGGCTGCTAAAACCGCCAGGAAATTTTTTTCTATATACATATCTGGTTTTCTATGACTGTGAAACGACAGAAAAAAGGATATTTACGAGCAATAGGCAGGCGCACTTAAAACACGCATATCGACAATACTAACCGAGTACAATAATATGTACGCTCTACTGCATGGAAACCGAATCCAAGACTTATAAAAAAACTTCTTAGTGCTTTTGTGATCTGTTGCTAAACCGCCGGTCTCAGACACAAAGGTCCCTGGTTCGAATCCCAGCATGGCGTAAGTATAATTTCATTCTGTAACCTAATGATTAGTCTTTCTAGCTGCCACTCTGTTATCGCCATAATAATAATAATGTTAGAAGCATTTTCGTGTTTAGATAATTAGATATACGATAGCCAGTTCCCCGGTAACTAAGGATTGCACCGGGTGAAATGCACTTCTAAATCCGTCTGCCCTACTGCCACTTACCATCAAGTGAGATGAAAGTGAAATTAGTTTAGATTTTTCTTTTCTTAATCGGATTACAAAACATACACTACTTTGATAATCATTCATATTTGGTTGACATCTCAACGATCAGTTTTATATCATTCTTCCTTCTGCACACAATCAAGAAAGGGAAGCTTTGCCCTCATGTTTGAGCCCGTATAGTCTTATTTAAAAGTCAGAGTCAACAGGTTCCTGAATAAACTTGCTCCGTCGTCGTCGTCCTATCTTTACCGTATTTCAAATTGAAGTTAAAAGGAAACCTATCTGGTAAAAAAGACTTGATAACTACAGGGATCGCTAAGTTCAATGCAAATAGAAATGGAGATGTCGACTGTCCAGTCCAGACTAGTGTTGACATATTTATTAGAAAGCTGAGGAGTCAGTTTCACCACTTCATATTAGGCATGTGTCAGATAGCCTAAACTTTCTCAAATGGCAACCGAGAATTGTACGTAAAAGCGTAGCAGTAGTTTTGTTTTCAAGCTGCACCATTTGCCTTCGCGTCTGGACTCCATTTCCACTTAAAATCAGGTGGAGTCTCTACTCCACCTGATTTTAAGTGGAAATGGACTCCTGCGACTCTATCGATGTCATATCTGCATCGAGCTGGATGTATTTTTTATTTTTATAGTTTGCGCGGCAAATTAAGAGTAATTTGCAGGAAAGAACTGGATTGGAATGACGACCAACCGATAGAGATGACATGCAAAAGGATAGGCCTACTCGGCATTAGGTGACGACATGCTGAAGAATAAGATATTTTTTTTTAGAACTAGGCGCACAAAATCTGTATGGATGGATACCAATACATCCATACAGACTGTGCAGGAACCCTACTACCAGATAATGGGCAGCTATATTAGACATCAATATTAACACTAGATCGTTTGAAACAACCGCACTGACAAAGCTTTTAATTCTTCGCCCATGGATAAACCAAGTATCAGTGAAAGTCATTTAGATAGCGAATTCGACGATGACATGCAAAGTTATCAGATAGCGGAGTGAAGTAGTAGTAGGTACTGAGTACACGTAATATAAAACACGTGTACGTCCATAACTAATGACTTGTATTGCCTGGTGGTAGAAATCGGAACAAAAACCGACTGGATTACGTTCTCCTTATTTATAAACCAGCTTATTTTATGTCTCCACTGGTGGACCATGAGCTTTTCCTATGAAAGGATGGGGAGAACGGGCCATAAAAACCAGTGCCCAGTACGGATTGATAGTTGTTAACGACTGCTGATACAGCCGGGACCAACGGCTTTACATGCCTTCCGAAGAACGAAGGAGCTCGAAATGTAAAATTGTTAGTCACTCTATCCGAACCAGCCATTGCGAAAGTTGCTTAACATTAGCAATCACAGTATGCGCCATCGAGGTCCTTCGTCCTCCCTATTACTGTACCTATTTCTGTCACCCATTGTCTAGTGTGTGAGTTTTACTCGTAATCTCAAAATTGATTTGGGAGCTCTTTATAAAATTGCCGTGTCCGAAAAGGGCAACTAAGTTTTAAGTTTCTTTTAAAAATGTTCCTTTTATACACTTAGTTAGCAATAAACACTTGATTTTATTTGATTTGAAATTTTAGGGCGAAGGCATAAGAACAGAAGCATCAGGATCTTCAATAGATATCGTTGGTGTCAAGCGTCCAATACGAGTAGGCTGCGGTGCCGCTCTTCATCAGGCGGGCTGTAGGTATGCTCATTTGCTGGCTCAGTAATGTAATAAAACATAGCTCAAAACACCTTGACAGACTATACCAATGCGATGCTATAAGTACCGAACTTAAAAAACAATATACGATATTTGAGTGAGACACTGACTTTCAGCGTTTCAAAGTTTTTTGTGCCATTTCCACGAACTTCGACAGGCTGTCGTGGAAAATATTAACGTAATTTGGAACCAAATTAAGAAATCGCACGACTGGTGACAAGGGAGGAAACTTAGGTAGTTAGGTTCGTCCTAGCAGAAGGCACGCAGAACGTAGGTACCGGACTGGCGTCACCAATATTTTATTTTATAAAAATGAAGGAAATGTTTATCTTCTTGATTAATAATGGCTTTAATATTTTCATAAGCCTATAAACGTTTCGTTACTAGGCTCGAGCCTTCTTACATGAACAATAGCATTAGCACATGGGAAAGTTCAGCCATAACCCATGCTTACCCAATTTGGTTGCCTGGTTTAAAAAGACTGAAATTTTAAGACAACAACCGGGGCTAAGCAGTAACTTTTATTTGAACTGTAGCTAAAGCTGAACCTGCCATCCGAAGGACGAGATCTTACGTGCTATAATTTAAATTGGTCACCCAACCTGTTAATCCGGCATTGTGAGGAGCGCAACTCAGACGTGCAAGCCGCGGCGGCGCCGCTGTTAAATGAGACCCATCATATCCTTCCTCAAATAATCACTAAGTCTTTAAATGTAAAGACGTAAAATTACTTCATCATTATTTTATACGCCTCAATCAGTAAAGATCCTGAGTTGAATTACCAGGTCGGGCAAAATCTAGTCCGTTTTTTCCGGTGCTTGTATAGCCCGGGTTTGTAATAATCACCGACTGTTGATTTGGTGTAACCAATGATGGAGGTTTGCCTATCAGTGAGACAGTATAAAGGTTGGTCTTTATACTAAAAAAGTAAACTAAAGTTTGGACTTTACAAAATTTTATGCAAACTGCTCAGTGTAAACTATGGCAGTATACCCACCTTTTTATACCCGATGTTTCGCCCGAATTGCACCGGCCGTGGTCAAGGGCTGCCCTATTATGATAATAGCTTTGACATACAGACGCGGACATGACGAAATGCAAGGTTTCTTAAGACCTTTGAAACGCAGTTTAAAATGTTTTTTTTAAATAATAAGTCTGCAAAAGAGCGTGCGGGCCGCCTTATGGTGAGTGGTCACCGGCACCATCATGGACATCAGCAACTTCAGCTCCTTACAACGCTTTTGAAAGAGGCCATGTGGTAGCTCAATGTGAAATCTCGATTGACAGCTTGTTCCACAGTTTGATGGTGCGTGGCATAAAGCTCTTCTGGAAGCGAACCGTTCGAGAGAACAGTGGCTCCATGAAATGTGCGTGTGGTATGTACCGATGGCGAGCGGTGCGATGGTAAAAATAAAAATAAATAAAATAGACGTAGACGTGTGAGTGGAGACCGCGAGTCGGCAAACGTGGTGTAGGTTGCCCTTTGGCGCGGTAGAGCGTACGTTAAGTGGCTGGCAACAGTTGGATGAGAATAGCCGAAGATCGGGCTCAATGGCATGCATTGTGAGAGGCCTGTGTCTAACTGTGGATTGATGTGGGCTAATTATGATGATGATGATGATGATGATGATGATGATGATGATGATGATAAAACAGTTGTTACAGCACATCTTAATACATAACATTATGATCTTAACATTATGATTAATATTATTTGATTATTTTTACATCAAGTAATGCGTATAGCTTGTTTGCAATAGTATGTTTTTGCTACTAGTTATAGAGTTGTGATTGTCTAATATTTGGTTTAAAGTTTTATTTGTTTTGTCTGGGACCTATTTTTTGCTAGCTAATGTTTTCCGACTTGTTGGTTAGAATTTGTTATGTCTTCTGTTGGTTGATGTTTCCGTTTTAATTTTGTTTTACGATTATATTATATAAATCTTATCAGCGGTTTTTTTGCCTTGGACATAGAGTTTGAAGCTGACAGAATTACAGAAGCACTGATTGTCGGCCTGGCAAAATAACTGTCCAGAGACGAAATAAGTGGCCAGGAGGGTACCATGGTGGAACCCGGAACTGGCACGAATTAGAAGAGCTACACGTACAAGACAGGCGTTCAACGAAGCAAAAGCGAGGAACGACTTTAGCGACTACAAGGAGGCCTTAACGCGGTACAGTAGTGCGGTACAAGGCAAAGAGATCTGCCTGGAGGAAACATTGCGGCCAGATACAATCTGTTCCGGAAGCCATGAGACTAACCAAAGCTATCTCAACAACAAAGGCGATTCCATTAACCACGTTAAGGATGAAAGATGGAGTACGTACAGAGACAGGGAGTGCGACATTAAAGGTTATGTTCGACACTCATTTCCCAGGATCAAAAGTCATCCAAGACGATCATGATCTAATTAGCTGGAAGGAACAACAGAGAAGAATTAAAAAATATGACTGGATAGTAGCGAAAACGGTAGCGGATGAATGTAAAGTTAAATGGGCTCTGGGGAGTTTCCAACCGTTTAAGGCACCAGGGCCTGACAAAATTTATCCCATTCTACTACAACAGGGCGCCTCCATCCAGGGACCCCATCTCAGCAGGCTGTATAAAGCATGCATAGCTTTTGGATACATTCCCAAAACATGGAGGCGTGTTAAGGTTATCTTCATACCCAAAACTGGAAAACCAGATTATGAAGAACCCAAAGCCTTTAGGCCTATAAGTCTACAATCTTTCCTCCTGAAGACCCTGGAGAAGATGGTAGACTAATTTTCAGTAGTCCCGCTCTGATGATCGGGACTAATGAAAAAATTCCCACTCCATGAACTTCAATGTGTATATCAGGCAGGGAAGTCAACAGAAACTGCTCTTCATCATGTGGTGAGTCGAGCAGAATTTGCGCTGGAAAACAAAAAGATTTGCATCTGCACATTCGTAAATATCGAAGGTGCATTTAATCGCACTACCTTTGAATCTAAAGGTTGCAGCCAAGAACCATGGTCTTCCACTACCGATCTGTAATTGGATTGAATGCATGTTAAAGGGTAAAATTATCAACTCTGAAGTGCTAGGTGACAGTCTAATTGCACGAACAACCAGAGGATGCCCGCAAGTAGGGGTTCTCTCGCCTCTTCTGTGGAGCCTTGTGGTTGATTCAATCGTAGTAAGGCTGAATAAAGGACCATTCTATACGGTTGGTTATGCTGATGATCTGGTCATCTCAGACAGTGGGAAATTTTCTATCCTCCTTACTAGAATGAGAAACACTACGGGACTGGGTAACCTAACACTCTATGGCATCCGGCTCTCTTGGTCCAAAGAAGTGAAATATATAGGCGCTGGATAGGGAACTTACTTGAAAACAGCATGTGGTCACAACGTAGCCAAGGCTTACAGTGTCTTTGGCATGTGTCGGTCTATTTATGGCAAGATGAGGGGACTCGTCCCCAAAATCATTAGGTGGATCTACATGACGATGGTGAGACCGATCCTCACATATGGCAACATCGTCTGGTGGCCCAGAACCAGGCTGAAGATATGTAAGAATGCTCTTAGCAAACTTCAAAGAACAGCTTGTCTGGCAATCACTGGTGCCTTTAGAACCAATCCAACGGCAGCGCTGAAGGTCCTCACAGACCTTTCACCCCTGCACATTGTAATAGAAACAAAGGGAAAGAAAGCGTTAGGTACATAGACTAAAGGTGGCCGAACTATGAGACGCATCAAAACTTCTGACCAGACACACAAAATGGGAAGCAAGTGACATTCCTGACAGGATCATGGAAATGGGGTGCGATGAAATATCTCTCATATTCATGTTCGAAAAAACATTTAAAGTTTATGTTCCAACCAGGGACGAATGGAAACGAGGGCCACCGTCTCCGGAAAAAGACAGCCTCATTTGGTATACCGACGGATCAAAAATTAAGTCGGGCACAGGGGCAGGCGTCTATAATAACGACTTCAAGCATAGTCAAAGCTTGCGAAAATTTGCCACTGTTTACCAAGCAGAAACTTTCGCAATTCTCCTATGCGTAAAGCAGAATATAGAGTTAGCTATGAAAAAGCGCAATATATTCATCCTGAGTGACAGCCAAGCCGCGCTCAAGTCACTCATATCGCTCTGAATAGACTCTGGCCTTGTTCTAGAAACCACAAAAGCTCTAAACAAGGTGGACATAACAAGATGCGATTGATCTGGGTTCCAGGCCATATGGGAATCCATGGCAACGAGATGGCGGATGCACTTGCCAGGGAGTGCTCGGAGACCCAGGTCCTGAGCCGTTCGTGGTACTTACACCCAGTACCATTAACAAGGCCTTAAAAGATTACATCGAAAACAGGCACGGCATCGAATGGAAAGAGCAGCCAGGTATGAAACACTTCAAATCCTTCCTAGGCGAAAACGCCTTAGGACGGAGTAAGTTCATATGCGAAGGCAGTAGAAGGTAGGCACGACTAACCATCGGTGCCTTGACAGGGCACTATGCCATAAAACAAATGCTTCACAGAATGCATCTTTCAACAAATAGTTTGTGTAAGGCATGTGGACCTATGTATGTGCAGCACCTACTGTGTGACTGCGACTCTCTGGCTAGGCTCTCTCTCTCTGACTCCTGGGGTCGGCTTATCCGAAACCGGAGAACTTCAGGCTCTTCGCTCTTAAGGATGTTGCCAAACTTATGACATCTATCTTTATAGAGGAAGAAGAGTGTAAGGATGGGGTTGCACAAAAGATCCCGATGGGTCGAAGTGTTACTGGGAGAGGAAAACCTCAGCAGACTAAGATAATATAATATTCAATCAGCGGTTTTTCCAATTTAATTTATTTACGGTTTATCTTAGTTTTGTACAGTTTGAATTATGAGTCTTTGTTTCTATTAATTACATCTTTAAGTGTAGGTATAGGCGCCATTGTGGTGACCGGTGACCGATAAACAATACATTTTCTATTTTGTTTTGAGAGGCAGTTAACGTGTTAATGATTCCTTTTATATATGTTGCAAGGTACTATTGTGAGTACTTCTCTGTCAGTAATTCACATACATTTTCTTTTTAAGGTTGGTATTGTTTTTTATTTTAATAAGCTCAAGTGGAATTAGGTGGATGATGTGTATGAGGATACACTAAAATATCTTCATCAATACTGTTTACTTGATTAACCAGGAACAATTCAGTTAGTATACGCACGACGCACGGTTGGTTTATTTTCTATCAAATAGCTCACTGGCTACAAAGATGAAGGATGTGTATACTTATACACACCAGTGGGTCACGTTAGCCGCATGCATCCTGGACAAAGGTCACCACACAACGGGTTCCTAGAGATGGACGCCGCCGCTGAGGTTAACCCAGAAAGAGGTGGCGAAATGACTTGGAGGCACACCAGACTGACTGGCATGAGGTGGCTCCGTGGATACATGAAAGAAATTGGAGGAGAAGCCTTTGCCCAGCATTGGGATAGTTTATAGGCTATTAATTTGTATACATAAATTACATTTTTGTAGCGACGACCAACGATCAATTAGATAGGTCTTAGGTAATTCGTTGAAATATGTTTATGATAAGATAGTATTATTTTACAACTTATTAGTCCCCCATACTTGCTTATTACACCAAAGCTAGGGTTGACTGGAAGTTCTCTTTTAGAGATAAGTTCACCTTTGTATATGTCCTGTGTAACGTGTATTTAAATGTAATTTATTTATACAATAAGGGATTAATTAATAAACCAATCGTTCTTATAAAATAGTCAAATCAGTAAAATAATTAAAGGGTTCAACTCAAAGTGTACTGCTCTCGTAAACTTAAAAAGACAATTACCCTTAAACTAATTGAGAAAGATCAGTGCATTTCACTTAATTATGTTCATTGAAGCAAACGATGTTTTTAACACGAGAAGAAGTTTTTAATTATTGCTAATTAAAATTAATTAGTTCTATTTAGTGCAAGTCACCTTATTCAAGAGTTTGTCAATTATTTCTGAGTAAGCGAAATTTAATTTAATGTGGTAAGTGCTATTTCAAAGAGTCTAATCAAACGAATATATTATTATCCAGACAGACTTCATTACTAACGCGAGGAATTTACAAACAGCTCTCGGAATGATTTACCTAACTTTGCACAACTTTCATTTAGGTATACAAATTGTATAAAATGCTACTTTCAATAAAAAACAAAGGCAACTTTTGCTTATTTTCTTGGCTCTCTAACCTATTATTGGTGCAGGTAAACGCAGTGTGGAAAGGCTCCAACAAGGTGGACCGTCGATCTGGTGAAGGTCGCGGGTGGCCGCTGGATGTGAGCAGCACAAAGCCGGTCGTTGTGGAGATCCTTGGGGGAAGCCTTTGTCCGGCAGTGGACGTCTTTTGGCTGAGATAGTGACGATGATAATGAACCTATTATTGATCGAAGGTACTGACAAACCCGAAAAATATCAATCTTTGTTTATGGCCTTTTTCTGATAGTGGCGATAAGGTTGGAAATTGCTACCGGATGACATTTTTATATACTTAGATACTTATATTTTTCCTTTTTGTTTAATTTAGTTTTTTTTTTACATGTTGTGATTG
The DNA here is from genome assembly GCA_963082485.1 of Eudonia mercurella. NCBI lineage: Eukaryota > Metazoa > Arthropoda > Insecta > Lepidoptera > Crambidae > Eudonia > Eudonia mercurella. The sequence goes on from OY720032.1 coordinate 6,270,426, forward strand.
TCCTTTATGCCCTTGCTGAGTTTCTTGAGGGTTCTTCTCAGTGCAAGGTCTCCCGCCCAGAGTAGACTTACGAACCGATGGCATAGTGATATTCATAAAAGCTATTTGTAGCCTAAATTGAATAAATGACTTTGAATTTTGTAAATTATTTTGAATTAATTGACTGTATGTAATGACTTTATCAATCTTTAGCAGCCTACAACCAGTTATGTTTAGTTTAGTCGCATTAGTACCATCCGCTGGGAACCGAAACGAGATTGGCCATCAGGCCAATGGTTACAACCTCTTCTTAAGTTGCTTCTTTGGTATAGTGATTACATTAGACTAAAGAAGTGGTTAAATGTTTGTGTAAGATTTAATAAAGCTTTTGACGCATATTCTCTCCTTATGACGGTCAGGCATTTGTTTAAAGTAACGTTTAAACGTTTAACTTTAGAGAGATTCGGTTGAGATAAGAAGTTCAACGGGTTTTTATTATTTTATTTCAAGAAAGTATTATGTCTCTCATTAAATCGGTTTAAGAAATAATTCCTAACAGGCTTCAGACAGGTCGTCCTTCGTCCACCGGCGCGTGTTGTTGTTGTTTTACAAAGTGGTTTATTTACCTTTAAAGCTTCAAGTTTGTTAACAGTAATTCTTTCTTAAAGCTTAAGCGTTAATGAAGTTACGAAACAACATCATGAAGCGTTTCGACACAGTCTCGAAGCACGTGTCAGCACTGAATTACTGTGTTGACTAAAGAAGAGTTTCTGAGAAAATTGTCACCTGTCATGTTAAGTACAAATACTTATTGAATCATAACACCTACGAGTATGTCGTTTGAAATGGATGCAAACACTACACATTAAAATGAAATTCTTTTTGAGTGACATATCGAACACTTTGCAAGGTTCATGGTCACAGGGAGACGTCGGCGTCTCAAAATTAAATTGTGACGTGCTCCCACAGACATATGATGCTATTGCATTATGTAACTACCGCCAAATGTTTTATCATTGATGTTTTGTTCCACGCCTCCAATTAATTATGTGGTAACGGGTATACCACTCGACAACGGGGCGTCGGAACAGACAGTCCGCATTACAAATTACACCCATTACGGAACTGCCCCTTGAATGACCACAATCGCGTTGGGAATTCTGCAGCAGGTTGGGAGGCCCATTGATCGAAGTTTCCCTCGCAACGAGCTCACGATGGTGCTGAATGGGTTTAGTCCGATCCGATCCGGATTCTTCGGAGAATCTATTATGGAACGGGGACACGCACTAGTACTATGATAGACGAAGTTTCAAACAAGTTCGTCTGGAAAACCACAAAATAAACTGTACACTTTCAAACTTTTAGTAAAAGAAAATCTAATTATGATCGACAAAAGGTCTCATGTTTTATTAATAGCCAATTATTATCGTTTTTTGTGAACACAGTCCCTTTTAGATTTCTTATCGTGTTTCATTTCCCTTGAGAGGAAAATTTTACTACGTCAATTATGAATTAAAACTTTTTCGAAATACAAGCAAAAGAATTGTTAATTTTGATCGGAACTTTAATTACTTTAATTAATTTGCGTATTTTTAAACTTTTTTTAGCAATAAGCATAGCAATTTTAAATGTTATTAAATTAAGCATAAAATTTTACTTCAACCCAATTTACTGCAAATCATTTGTGTTCTATTTGATTTTAAATTTGTTGTATGTACCATTTCCGTTGATTTCGCATCTGCATGATTAGCTGTGTGTACGACGTTTCTGGATGTCGATCTTGCACTGCTCTATTATAATATTTTATGTTAATGTTGACTGCCATCTGTTATGTACTCCATAAATAAATAAATAAATAAATAAATAAATAATTAATTAATTAATTAATATAAATAAAAATAAAAAAACAGCCTCTGGCCAATATTATGCCCACGATTAATATACGGGTTTTATCAAGTTTTACCGCATTATTATGGTCTTGTTAAACCCCACCGGTCTCAGTCCTAGAAGACCCGGGATCTCGATTTGGTTGGCAGGACTTCTAGGTTTAAAGAGTCAGTAAATAAGATTATTTTTTAATGCTAACAATAAAATAAAATAAAATAAAATAAAAATGAGATAAAAAAAAGATAAAAAAAGATAAAAAAAGATAAAAAAGATATAAGATAAAATTTTACAAGAAAAAATCAACCAGCCTCGAGTGGGAGTCGAACCCACCAACCCATTCTTAATTATTCTTAATGTCGTTGAATTTTTCTAGTAGTTTGTGATTTACGCAAGCCAGCGGTATTACGTCACTGTGAGGTTACTACCCTCACAGTCGAAAGAACACTTTTGCAATTTAACAATCAATAAAGCCAGTATATTCTCAAAAAAAAAAAAAATCTTGAAAATAAAATAACATACCTAAACAATCATAGAAATGATCATCGTTAGTAAAGTAAATCATTATGCCATCAAAAACAAACTTGTAAAAAAACCAAGTTTCGCAACTCAGTTCTTCTACCCTAAAAAGTTGTGAGATCCATGTAATACCAAGTCGGTTAATTTATTCAGTCCCTACTCAAGGGACTTTCTGTCTTAAGTTATTATAACGTAACGTGACTTGGCCATCGTATGAAAACACAATGTATCTCACAAGTAATACATATATTACCTATATTGAATAAGATTGTTTAGTGCGATTGCCAAGTCAATCTACATATTTATTTAAAACATAAAATATTTTTAATATTGATATGGTCACTACGAGTATAAGACGTTGTTAGGTTAGCTAATTACGTAATAACTTAAGACAGAAGGTCCCTTAAGTAGGGACTGAATAAATTAACCGACTTATTACATGGATCTTACAACTTTTTACGGTAGAAGAACTCAGTTGCGAGACTTAGTTTTTTTACAAGTTTGTTTTTGATGGCACAGGTACACTTTTGATGATACAGGTACACTGATTCATTTACTGCAAATGTAACTTTGTAATCTTATATATTAACATGAGATTACAAAGTTATTTAAGCAGTTAGTGTATCTAGAAAACTAGACCGAAATTGCAAAATATTTTAGTTTTTCCTTGATTTATACACTAAACACTAATTATATCATAAATTTGAAGCTTTTACGTCTGCTAGAAGTACCTTAGAGTTTTGATGATCGGTCAGTCAGGCAGTGAGTGAGTACTTACTCACTCACTGCCTGACTTAGGTACTTATAACTAGTCAAAGTTTATTAATTTTGTCACTCACTTGAGTGGAAAGGCGCTCATTCAATGTCAACAACTACCGTCGTTAACTTCCGATTATAATATTTTTACAAATACTAAAGACCAGTTAAGAAGTAGGCAAGCTATTTATAAAATGTTTTTGTTTTGTTTATATAGTTTTAACGCAAATTTGGCTTTCAAAGTAAAAAAGTAAATAGTGTTGAATAATTTCGGAAGGCTGGTTAGAACCACGATAGCTCAATTGGGAAAGCACCTGACCCGGTATGTCAGAAGGGTGCAGGTTCAAATCCTGCTCGTGGAAATTTTTTCAACATTTGTGTTTTTGTAATTTGTTTCGCATCAAAATTTGCGTTAAAATTATATAAACAAAACAAAAACATTTTATTTATGAATAAGTACAATTAAGGAAAACTTTTTGTATAAGCACAATTATATAGGTAATGTGTTCATAAAAGGATTATAATAATACCCTGTAAATTATATATGCGTGTTTATGTATTTAGTATAGTAAGTAGATATATCTTTGATTTAATTTTCTCCTCTCGGTTTTAATAAAATGTATGTTCACGAACCACATTTAAAAAGAAGTCATTATTTCGATTAACAGTTGTCGTAAAACTGTCTTCTGTTGTAAATACATAGTTTCGAAACACAATGAAACCAGAACCACATGCATTAACTCTATACGTCTGCCGAGTACGCGAACACAAGGAGCATTTAACCAGAAAACGACTCTGAAAAGGTACAGTCGCGTGCGCTAATACATAAACGTCTGCGTTGTTGATAATTTCTAAATTGCAAGACAAATTATACCTATAAAAATTGTATAGGTACTGTTTGCAACTTTAAAATAAAGAATCCATTGCACTTTTACTGTCGATAATATAAATATTTATCTGAAAATATAACATACCATAAAAATCATAAGCTATTATCAAATCAATATAAAACAACATTATGATAGCATTTTCAAAAACATAATTATTAACAATACAGTCAGGTATATCAGTTACATTTCGAAATTATTTCTACTAGAAGAGACCTAGAAGCGAAATAAATTTACGGTTTGCTCCGCATCATCTAAAACTAATATGTCAATGTATTTATTATCTACAATTAATTAGCAGTAAAATGTACCATAGACATAACTAATGTTAAAAAAATTACAATAATATAAATTATTATCTTCTTTATTTATTTTCTTTATTAAAACTAGATTTTTACAATATTTTAGTATAAAAACAATAAAACATTATAAAAACCTAAAGCCGCGACCCCCACATCTCCGCGGGATGTACAGCCTCATAACAGATGAGCGCGGGTGTAGCATTCTGGAAGTCGTGAGCATTTGACGGACTCTTCTATCCAAGGCGTCCAATTCGGTCTGAGTCCATCTTAGTATGCCAAAGGAGTATGTTAGCAAAGGCATAACCCAACTATTAAAGGCACGCGTCTTATTGCCACCCGATAAAAGACTGTTAAGTACTTTTCTTTTACTTTTCTTTCTTTTCTTTTCAATTATTATTATTATTATTATCTCCTTTATTTATTTTCTTTCTTAAAACTAGATTTTTACAATATTTTAATATAAAAACAATAAAACATTATAAAAACCTAATCCTAGAGTACCACCAGCAGCGGGGCAGGGCCCAAGCTACCGGTGGTCAGGGCTGCAGAGTCAGGAACCTCCTGATAATACGTGCCGTGTCAAGGAGTACTGCCTTTTGCATCTGACCCTTGACCCAACCTTTCAGCGAGAGCCTCTCTAGGCGTTGATCGAGGCTCTTCGCTATCAGACCGTTTGCCGAAACGACTATTGGTACAATAATGGTTGAATCCACATCCCACATAGCGGTAACCTCGTGAGCCAAGTCAAGGTACTTACTGAGCTTGTCCTTCTCGGCTATTATTATTATTATTTTATACGTAGCACGGCTAATGACTCCATTTCACCTGATGTTAAGTGAATATGGAATCCAGATGCGACGACAACTGGTGCGGCGTGAAAACAACGCAGCATCAGTTACCTTACCCTCACTCTGCCGGCCCACAAGGTGCCTCTTCACGCCTCGTTTGAAGGACCCCATATTATAGGAAGGAGGGAAAACGTGTGCTGGCAAACTATTCCATGTTTTGGAGGTGCGACAAAGAAACCAGTCACCATATTTTTTAGTGCGCGATGGAATGTTTGAGACAGTGTATGGAGGAAGGGTGAAGGTAAGATGAGGTCAAAGAGTTCTTCAGAGCACTCGCCACGTTATAAACGGTAAAACACGCTAAAGAGCATGTTGATACTGCACTGTAGGCTTAGAGATGTACCCTGAAGTGTACGAAGGGGAAGGAATGGTGACTTTTTTGCCGTGAACGCACACACCTGTGTTTTCTGGGCATTGAACTCAACAAGATTATTGGAGCTCCATTTAGATATGAGATCCAATACCCGATTGAGCTCAATGACAAGATTCACTCGATTGACTTCGGTTTCAACCCGCCCTGCCGCTGGGTGACCGTTATATCCCCCATGCACTGTGCTATCATTTGCATAGCAATGAATATTTCCAAGTGGAAGCTTATCATTGATATGCAGAAGGAACAGCATGAAGGACAGAACGGAACTTTGAGGGACACCAGCGTTCACTGACAAGGCTAACAGCCACCGACTCACCACGCTTGTCAATAGCCTCACCGTTGACCGTTTCGGCCGAAACCCGTATTGGCGATCGTGAATTATGGAGTGTTCTTCCAGGTAGTGGACAAGTTGTTTATTTAAAATGCGTTCCATGATTTTGCACAAAACTGAAGTAACGGCTATGGGGCGGTAATTAGGTGGGCCTGACCGATCTCCTTTTTTGGGGACCAGTTACACATTAGTTTCTCTCCAAGATTCCGGCACTCAACCAGCAGAGAGAGAGAGAGAGAGACGGTAAAGGCACGTTAACACGGGGGACAACTCCGCTGCACACATTTTCAGGACTATTTCTGGGATGCCATCAGGGCCATTAGCTTTCCGGACATCGATTGACTGCAGCTCCGCACGAACATCACACTGCCTAATTTTAAAATCAGTCAGTGCAGTCATCGATTCGAAAGTTAGCTGCAAAGAGTTTGGCCAGGAGATCGATCTGCGGCTTGTGAGCTAAAGTCAAGTCAGGACATCTCAGTGGTGGCAGCGAGGGTTGGCAGAAGTTTGATTGCACGGCTTTGGCCAGACGCCAGTAGCTACGGCTGCCCGTAGGATGCGTCAGTAGTTCTTGGCCGACCCGTGCAACGCACTGGGCATCCGCTCTAATGTAGGCTCTTTTGCAGGACTTGGTGGCATTATTATAAGCTGCTTTCAACGAGCGAGTTTCGGGATCCTCAAGAGCTGTACCTCTGATCCAAACGCGGTATGCCGCCTGCCTGTTATCGACAGCGTTGTCACACTCACGGTTGAACCATCGGTTACGCCTGTCTTTGCTGAAAAGATAAGAGTGCGGAATATAGTATTCCATTCCTATCTCATCAGCAACTGCAGTAGCACTGGCTGTCGGGTCCTTCCCACTGAAGCAGCGCTGTCCCCAAGGAACGGATGCGAAATAGTCCCGCATACCATTCCAATCTGCCGACAAGTAGTGCCAAATCTAGCGTTTCGATTCCGCTGAAGGCGGTAGCTGGCCATTTTTGTGTTAGGCGCTGTCATGGTGGAGAAACAGAGGGAGGCGTGAATCGAGGAAATGCTACCGCGATGCAAATAGGCAAAGTGCGGCGGCCTGTTTTACCAGGGATCTGCCTAAAGTTGAGTATTATTAACCCGCCGAACGGAAGGGGCCCCCGAACCCCCCCGGAAATGGCCGCCGGGACCCCACCTTCCAGTCACCGGACCTCTAAAGCTTGAAACTCAATTTTGAAGCAGATATCTTAAATCTTATCTTAAATCTCATAAATCTTATAAAAATAAAATTTTAAAATAAAAGTTTACTCACATTTATATAATCAAAACTAAAGTCCAATAACTTCTTTATGGTGAAGTTAACAGCATGCACACAACAATGGAATAACGTGAGTTTGTCAACGTTAACAATTATATCGAGATTTTGTTTACTATACGTCAAATAAACGTTTGATTAGTAATGCACGTGACTGTACCTGTATGTGATTTAAGCCGATGGATTAACGTATTATCTATTGTCTGAGAAAGGGATTGAAGACTCAATCCAGTGTATCAATTTGAATTCTTGCACACTTAAATCTAGATTCTACACCGCGCACAGCTCGCACGCCAGCGGGCTGTGGATCTGCGCTGTAGATTATTAATTAATTTGCGAACTCAAGACGGTGGCGGGCGGCGGTGGTAGGCGGCCCCGTTTAGATATCTCGTGTCAGACGTCAGACACTCGTCGAAATGGCATAGGAATATTAGCTAGTTATTATTGTGAATCAAATAATTTGCTAACTTAGCAAATTATTTGATTAAAATACTTGAATGTTCCGACATGCGGTTTTAAGATCTGCATGTCAATTTAAAAAAAAAACACTTTCTTACATTTCATATTTTTGTGATAAAAATTAGTAGTGCTATATGACATGTGAAGATTTGGGGGCCTTACTAAGACCTCAAGCACACTTCTTGAAAGAATTTTAATAGCGACTTTTGTTTCTTTTTCCAACTCTCATGCACGTCCACGAACACTTGACGGTAAATAGTCCACCATTATTTCACATTTATATTAGACATACATAACACAAATTTAAAAAAATAAAACAAAACCGCCAGACTTGGCTCTTCACTTTCCCGCATAAGTGACTTATATTGTTTATTTCACTAAAAATGAGTGTCCGGGTTATATATTTTTACAATACTTACATAATGTCAGTTGCACGAACTAATAATCTTTATATATAAAAATCTTCTGTGCGTGTGTATGTTATTGAACTTCTTCTAAACGGCTGGACCGATTTAAATGAAATTTTCTGTGTGTTTAAGTGAATTCGAGAATGGTTTAGATTTACAATTGGACCTGGTAGGTGGCGCTGCTATAAGGGTCCATCATGGGATACGGGTGTTCTTAAGCGGAAGAATGATTTGTTTGTTTTGTTGTCATGGAAATGGTAACTGTCAAAGCAGTATGAAGTCCGCCGGTCAGCTAGTATTATATAGTGTCATATATAGTGTCATCTCTCTATTAATAGAATATGTATGTCCAAGACAGGTTGACAAAATGAAAGAACTTAAAATAAAAGACGCTTTGTAATTTTATTAGAAGACATTAACGATTTTGTTTTCGGGTGGAATATTGTTCGCGAGATATTTATCAGACGTCTCCAATACCACGAAGAAATACGCGAGAATGTATAATAGTAGTAGTAACAATACTCCCAAGTCCCGAACTACATCTACCCTGCCCAATACTTTACTAATAATTGAATGTTATTGTATGTAATTTTTTAATGAAAGTAATAACACAGCATTTTTCTACATTTAAAAAGTTAACTCTTAGTACAATAACTGTACAGTGCGTCAAAGTCGTCCTGTAGCGCTAAACAATCAGTTGGTTTTTTAAATTATTTTAATTTTTTTTTTATCGTTTTTGTATAGAGATTATACGGGAGAAGCTGGGGCTTGTCAGACCTTTATTGTGCAATTTTATATGAAGTACTCTGTACTTATGTTACCTTTAGCCGGTATTTTATGTAGGTACTCTATAGCTGGTATATAATGTACTCTGTTTTGATATACTCTTCAGCTGGTATGCTATGTACTCTACAGCTGATTTATTATGTGCTCTGTAGTTATTTATTACCTATAGCTGGTATTTTATGTACTCTACAGCTAGAATATTATGTAACGTATAAGTAGCTGGTATTAATGTACTATGTAGTTATATACTCTATAGCTGTATGTATCTTACAGCTGGTATTTTCGAAAATATATTTTAAGTAGAACTGCTGAAAATCGTTGACCTGTTGACTTTATTTTTTAATAGCAGCTATTGAACTAAGTTCATGCTTTTTTCATCTAGATAGTTATAGTATATATATACCTAAAAAGTTTAATGTTGGATTATTTGTTTGAAAGAAATTGAACTTTGAAGTGGGCGACAGTGAGGCGTGAATCCTCTTAAGAAATTAAGCTTTACTTATTTCAAAACTTTTTAAGAGGACTTTACTCGCAGGTTTTTTTTTCTACTTTTTTAACCCTATTTTTGGCATAGTGGATGATTTGAGACACATAACTTACAAACATTTTCGAGTAGTGAAAAAATAACACATTTTATACAAAAAATATAAGTATACAATTCTACAACAAAAAACTCTGCTTAGTATAGGGTTAAGCTCGAAAGCTATTACATTTTACAGTCTCAACAATTTTGAGATATATTTTAAAGTCTCACAAAGCTCACGCTTCACAAACACGTGCCTATATCGTTTCGTGCTTTTTTTAAGGGTCGCGCCGTCGGCCAAAAATAGCCAAAAGTGTAGTCACGGTTAAGTTGATATATGATGAAAACACTATCGTATTACATAAACAAAATATATATTTAGTATCAAAGGGAACGTGTTTACAATTAGTCCGACCCATAAATTCATGACACACTATAGTTTTTTCTACAATATCATTTAAAGTTGGGCAAAAATCATAAAAACGAGTGGCGGCGTTGAGTTGATATTTTATAGTTTATCTAAATTATTATACTTACCTCTAATTATGTCTAAACAATCACCAATGTCTTAACTACAAATCGTCCCTCTCACATTTTCGATTTATCGAGCTGTTTTTTAAATTAATATTTTTCAAATTAACACGTTAAATCCCCCATACAAAATTAGTATGGCAGCGCGGCATCAAATAAATATGGACGAAGATATTTCAAATAAAATATATGACACCTGTCACTTACGGACGGCGCACCCTTAACTTCATCGGGATTACGGGCTACAGGTGTTTACTAGTATCCTACATATATATTTGTTTTGCGCAAAGTTAGCAAACAATATATCTAATATTACATGATCTGTGAAAGATACTCTTAAACATTTCGGAAAATGATTTGTATTCAGTAACCTTTTCTTTTTTAGCTAGATTTTTAATATTTTCTATTTTCTATTAGCCTTTGTTTAAGATTTGATCATGCTGTGTACACTTCCTAAGGATACTGTCTAGACTATTCTACCCATTTTAGTAAGATTAAAGTTAATAGGTTGAAGTCTAGATTTCATCTGTCGTGTACTGACAAGGGTACACCTTAAAATATTATATCCATATCCGGTCTTATCTAATCTAATACCTTTAAACGAGCAATTCTTGTATATACACCGTTGGCCTGAATAACCTGAAAGATTTAACTTAACGATTCTACAGCCTAATTAGAGTATATAAAGTTATGTAACACATAGTCCTAAACCCCATAATAAAGGAGATATTCATTATTTAAAACAAATAATAATTAAAAAAATATCAAGTATAACACACCCTAAGGTATGACGTAGACACCTACTACTTTCACGCAGACGCACTTACCTAGGTGCATCGGTGTCAACCAGTTTTACCTAAGTAAGTTTGGTACCTGTCGACAAAAAGGTTTTACTACCGAAAATAATTATTTTTCATTGTGGATAAAAAGATGTAACATGCAACTGATATACAGAGTAGGTAATAATTATAACTTTATCTTTCTTATTACACTTTAATAACAAGTAGTTATTCTCTTATCAGTAAGACTGATAAGACTAGATTAATTCCGCTCTCAATCAGCAAAGTGCAACCTATTTGCCTTCACTGACAACTAGCTGATTCATAGTTTGAAAGTTGAACATGATTGATACATGTGACATATTTCAAACAAACTGATTTCAAATTATTACTGATTGTCACGTAAGAATTACA